>JAJQOW010000014.1:15236718-15773346 GCA_037975125.1 Latrodectus hesperus | reverse complement strand
AACATTTCAATGGGTGGGACTTGGAATGATGGAGATAACATTTTATATGGGATTGCAACAAGTTAATAAACAGTGGAACTGCATCCAGTTCCTATGCAAATGAACCTGAACTGGATCTCCCAACAATTCATTAAGTTAATTCAACAACTGGTAAACTTAATCAAAATCTAGTTTTTTTCGTTTCTGATAGAATTTATGCTGCATTGTTAAGCATTAATTAATAGTATTTGATTAATGCTATCTGTAAGTTGTCTGTAGTGGACGTAGGTTGCCTTTTAATTTTTACAAACGACAAATAAAATGAAATTAGTTTTCTGGATATTCTT
This sequence comes from Latrodectus hesperus, assembly GCA_037975125.1. Classification (NCBI taxonomy): domain Eukaryota; kingdom Metazoa; phylum Arthropoda; class Arachnida; order Araneae; family Theridiidae; genus Latrodectus; species Latrodectus hesperus. The sequence goes on along the minus strand of JAJQOW010000014.1, from coordinate 15,773,020 downwards.
AGAGTTCACATTTCTTTTTAATCTTGGAATCACTGGCATCTCAGAAATCGTTTGCGTATTTTGTCTTTAGAATGCTCACATAGTGAGTGTTCTAAAGATGCAGGTGAGAGAAAAATAGAAATAACTCGTAAAGGTTTTTGTTAAATGATTTTCAAAAAAGGTATATTGTAAGCTTGGACTTGCATAATCATACAACTACATCACGGACCATAGTCTATTAAGAACTGTCAGCACTGTGACCATTATAAAGCTTACTTTGACAAAACAGCATTATTATGTCATTATTGTAGAAATTGGTTGAGGACAGAATGCACGAGTAAAAAATCTTAAAAGGATTCGTGAAGGCTATGGAGCCACTATGAAAGAAAAAAACTGGTGTTTTATTCCCATGGTCCCCTCAATAAACGATGCCATGATTATCGTCACGTTAGAACTATAGTTCTAAGTACAGTTTTAAATGTATGAAAGTAAACTTGCATATATTTTATGGTTTAAATAGCTCTGCACTTGTTTTAAATTGAACATTTGGGAAAATACAAAAGCCTTTGTATTTTCACTACATATATTCTACAAGATACAATTCCAGATGATGGCATGCAATTCCTCAAAAATTATTTTTTGTTTACAAGTTTACCCTTTTTATCCATTCTAATGTGTAGTGAAAATCATTAAATGGTAGAGGAAAAAGTCTTTTTTTTTATAAATTTATGATATTGTAATTTACATGCAAATAAATTATAGCCTGTAATATATCATTGAATTTTGGAGCAGTTTTATTGTTAACGTGAAGAATTATCTTCTATTTCCCTGCTCAACAATTCTTAATAAAATTAACAAATAATTAAAAAAAAAACATGTTCAACAATATAAAAAGAAGCTAAAATCAATAATCTTTTAAGGATCCAAATGAATTATAAAGCATTTTAACATTTTTTTTTTACCCTGATAATCTATCTAGTGTGATATTTAATACAACATTATATACTGCTTCTGAGTAAACTAATTACCATGCATTTTTTATAATACATAATGTTTTTAATAAGCATAAGCAAGGTAATTTTATTAGAGGAGGTAAGTACGTTTTGTGATACTTTTCACATATAAATATAAAATTCCTTGCATTGTGACACTTAAATTGAAAAGTAAAATTAAACTGAAATTTAAGCTCCAATTTATCATTATAATCTTAGTTAATTTAAAGCATAATTTTACCTTAAAAAGTATTAATGAATTGATTGGAAGTTATTAATATCAAAAAAACGTAAAATAGAGTATAGAATACAATATACGCAACAGCATTGTAAAAAATGAAAAAAAAAAAAAAAAAACTTAATTGTAGGACATCCTTAAAGTGCTGTGAATAAGACAAACATCTTTTTGCATGATATTTTTTTAAACATATTTATAATGGATATTTAATACGAATTTTTTACCTACGTTAACTTAGTTTACATTTTACAATAATTTTATTGGATTTTGGAGCAGTCTCAAAGTTAATCTGGAGAATACAAAGCATTTTCTCAACTTCATTTCAAAGAACAATTACTTATGAATTATAAAAAGCAAAATTTTTATAAACAAGAGAAATAAAGATTATTTTGACTTAGATTGTAATTTTAATTTCAAATACATAACAAATTTTCATGGTAAATATATTTTATGTAAACAAGTCTTATATATTATTAAATAAGATAATTTATATAAGCAATTAATGTAATTTGTACCAGTTAATAAAATACATTAATAATTCAATTTTAAAAAAAGGCATTTACTTTTTATATTGCTTATTTATTTTGTTAAAACAGAAAATCTTGTTATTACGAACATCTTTTATTTTATGAAAATTGGAAACTTTGTTGTTACAAACATCAATTTTAGTTTTTAAGTATCAGAGTAAGTATTTTTAAGTACATATCTGATATAATTCAATATAAAAACTTAGAAATAAAGGACCTTTTTGAAATCATCAACTAATAGACAACTAATAAGACGATTATCGTTAAATATATATTTTAGGAATTATACACTACTGGCCATTAAAATTGCTACACCAGGAAAGCGGCACACACACGTGAAATTTGCATGACAGGTTGAACTTGCTGTGATATGCAAATGATTCGATTTTCAGCGCATTCATACAAAGCAGGCGACAGTAGCGGCATCTACAATGTGTATAAAACCAGAGATTTGACAGCAGTTTTCTCATACTCAATTTCCGTTTCAACATTGTTTTCGGCAAAGAAAGTTGTTGTAATGCCTCGTGTAAGAAGAAGAAATGCCTATCAGCACGTGTCTGACTTTGATCGAAGAAGGATTATAGCCTATCGGGATTGCGGTTTATCGTACCGCAATACTGCAGCTCGCGTCGGTCGAGAACCCATGACTGTTAGCAGAATATGGAATCGATGGGTTCAGGACAATCATACGGAACGTCATGTAGGATCTCAGCGATCCCCCATCACTAACAGCAGAGAAGACAGACATCTTATCCGCATGGTCACAAGGGATCGTACAGCCACGTCACGAACCCTGAGTCAAGAAATGGAGTCATTTGCAAGGCAACAAGTTTCTGCTCGAACAGTTAAACGAGGTTTGCAGCAGCATGGATTGTCTGTACGGCGACCATGGCTTCGGCTACCATTGACGCTGTGTCACAGACAGGAGCGCCTTAAATGGTGTGACCAGCGACGAACCTGGACGCGGGAATGGCATCACGTCATCTTTACAGATGAAACTCGGTTCTGTATACAGGACCATGTTGGCCGCATCCGTGTTTGGAGGCATCGTGGAGAACGCGCATTGCCAGCTTGCATTGGACATCGCCATACTGGCCCATCTGCTGGAGTGATGGTATAGGGTGCCATTCGATACACGTCTCGATCTTCTCTTGTTCGTATTACCGGCACTTTGAACAGCAACCGTTACATTTCCGATGTGTTAAGGCCCGTGGCTCTGCCCTATCTTCGAGGCCTCCCTAATGCTTTGTTTCAACAGGATAATGCACGACCGCATGTTGCCCGTACTGTTCTTAACTTCCTTGATACAGATCAGGTTCGACTGTTACCCTGTCCAGCACGTTCTCCTGATCTGTCACCAATTGAGAACGTGTGGTCAATTGCCGAGCGATAGGCACGTCATCACTCACCATCCATTACTGTCGATGAACTGTGGCATAGTGTTGAAGCTGCATAGACTGAAATCCTCGTACATGCCATACAATATCTGTTTGACTCCATGCCTAGGCGGATAAATGCTGTTATTGCAGCCAGAGGTGGCTGCTCTGGGTACTGATATCTCAAGATCTATACATCCTAATTTCCTGTAAATCTAATCACTTGTTCTTTCCTATATAATGTATGTGTCCAATAAATATCATTCTGTTATTTGCATTCCTTCTTGGTGTAGCAATTTTAATGGCCAGCAGTGTATTTAGAATTATTTACAAAATTTAGTTTTAGTAAATGAATTCGTAATGAACAAAATAAGCAACTACATAGTATAAGAAAACAAGTAGCCATATTGAATTTAGAATGTTATAATATAATTTGGCAGCAACTTGCCTCCCTAAACTATAAAAACTGTAGATCTTCGAGAATGAAGAAGTCTCGAAGGTGACTTCCGATCCTGCAAAGTCCAAAATTACTTTGTTGAGACATACTTTGTTGCCATTATAAAACCATTATTAGCTTTCCATGATATATGGGAAAATTTGGTTTACATTAATGGTCCAATATTAGCTAAACTTGATGTTTCCTACATCATATAAATCTTGATCAACATTATACAGCCAATATTGGCTTATCTTGGAGTTCCTAATATTGAGAATAACTTGGGTTTACTTTGGCATGTCTAATGCCGGGAAAAACTTTGTGCTTATTTTACGTCTATTGTTTGTTTATTTTGACATGTTGTATATTAGGAAAAAACTTGGCAGCCCTTATTAGTTTAATATCGGGATTATCTTGATAATACGGGGCAAAGATAATTTGCTACTTAGGATATTATGTATTTTCAAATTTCCTTTAGAATATATAATTTTCCAAATTTAGTAGAGGAATAATCAAAATAAGAGAAAAAATCAACATATTGGATGTCTTCGTTTTTTATAATGAAAAGTTGCTTGTTCACCTCTAGCTATTATATAATGGCCAAAAACTGCTACATTTCTATTTTCTGAAAACTTGGTTGTCAGTTTAGAATGTATAAATCCTTTGTATGGATATAGCCCACTCGTTATGAAAATATCTTCCAGGAGGCAAATATGCAATGACTGTTTCGGTTTCAATCGAGTTTTGATTTGAGGGGTGTAGCCTACTCTTTTGTAGGCTACACCCCTCAAATCAAACCATGTACCTCTTTTGGAATAACCTGGAATTAAACCTAATGTTTCTTCATAATACTTGATTTTTTCCAAGTGGAGTCACCATTGCTGCCTAGTTGCTACATTTCATGCCCTACGATATGTCCCTCTAACCAAGAATCTTTCTGTTGAGCAGAACAAAATTTTTACATAATCTTGCAATTTGCAAGTGAAGTTACATAAGCTATTTACATTGTTAGTACATATTACATTATTTATTACAACTTTCTTCCAAATACAATTATAAATTTTCTTGGCTAGTTATAATTTTCCAATTACAAAAATATTTTTTCTTGGTTACCATACAATTAATGATAAAAATTATTTACATAAAAGGGTTTGTACCACCAGTTGGGAATAATTCACATGATGCTGCTTGACAGAAAATATTTATATATTATTTACTCATCCATATAAAGAATTAGTAAAGAAAATTTATGAATAATTTATTTATAATTTTAGTTGTTATTTATTATTTTTCATAATGGTAAAAGAATTGGCCCATGGGGGGATTGAACCCACGACCTTCGCGTTAGCACGACGCTCTAACCAACTGAGATAATGGGCCACATGTACAACTGAGATAATGGGCCACATGTATGCAATGAATGTTAAGAATATAACTATATTTTTCTGTTATACTCTTTATTATGCGTTATTTATATTTTCATTTTATTTATTACATTACATATATTCAGACTTGTATGCTTGATTCTTGAGATCCGCTTTTAAGTGTTCGTCGATATTAGGACAAATAGCACAATGACAGATGTACAACCACAGAAGAATAACGAAGAAAACACTCAGGGCCACGGTGGGAATCGAACCCACACTCCTACGCTCTCAAGCGATTAGCAGTGATGCCTTTGACCACTCAGCCACGGAGCGCCCTTTATATTTTCATTGAGGAATGTTTTGAAACTCGTCATATTTTTAAATTTCACTTCAGATCCCAGACTTGGGACTCCTTCATATGAATAAAAAAATAACTGTTGACAGAAGCATGACTTACATGCTATACTGTTAGGTATCTTTACAAAAAGAGCAAAAATAAACAAACGTGCATGCTGTTCGCTCATCGTATATGTTACTGTTTGTTGTGTATGCGTTAGTACTGCTTCGAGTTTTCAAAATATAGATTAGTGAATTACATTAATACTTAAATGGAATCTAATCTTTTGAATGAATATGGTGTTATTCGGACTCTAGAAGAAGATGACGAAATAAAAGATTCTGAAAGCGAGACCGGTAGCGAGGTTTGTTATTTTGATTAGTTACAAAAGTTTTCTGAGCCATCAATATGTTAAATTTTGAACATAAAATCAACAGAAGTTAACCTATATTTTCCTGCTTGAAAGGAAAAATTTCTCTTAATGTTATAGAATTGCAATATAAAAGATTTAAATCTGAATTTTCGATTGTAAGAGCAGAAAACTTACAAATTATTCTGTTGTGTAAATTTTCATTAAAATGTATATTCCCCAATTGATTCCTTTTTTAAAATTAAATTGATCTTTATATTCATTGTGACAGTTGGTTTATAATCTTTTGCGACAAAAAGAATGTTAAAAAGTAAATGTAAAATCATCTTTTTGGAAAAAAAATAAACTATTTATTTTAATTGTTTAGAAAAATATGAATAATATAATTTAGTAAAATTTATAACAAAGAAAATAAAGTACTTAAAAATCAAATTTAATTAACTGCAAAAAATATAATTAAAAATATTTGTTAACATTAAGTTATTTTAATAACCTTTTCAATAAAAAGATATTAGTCAATTAAGTACAAATGTGATAAGTTTTTATAATGAAAAATAATGGAAATCCTTTATACTATAAATGCTGAGCTGGCAGCCGAATGGTTAGCGCTCTTGCCTTTGGTTCAACAGCTTGTGGGTTCAAATCTCATCTTGGGCATGGATGTTTGTAATGGTTCGGAATCCAATATAAACCATAGGTCCTGGTCTAATTAGCCCTCGTGTGCAAAGAATGACTGTTGAGCGACAAACAAACCAAACATTATACTATAAATATGCCTGAATTGTATTAAAAATCATTAAAATTAGTATTTATTGATGCAAGTTTGAAAATACAATTTATTGAGGCACTAGGTTATAAATGTAGAATGTAAGGCACAGGTGCCATATAATCCATGATTCTGAATTTTTTGGCGATGAAGAAATGTTGCCAAGATGACATATTGTGAAGTGCGTGATGACGTAAATACTAGGGTTACCAAAACAGAATTTTCTGCATAATTCTTATAGGTTTCTATATGTATGATGTAATAAAAACAAGGTTGCCAGATACATATGAAAATCCGCTGAAAAATCGCCACTCTCAGAATTTGGAATCATGGGTTATATGGCACCTGTGATGAATGTAATAAAAATTTTCAATGATTCTATGGCAGTTAGAAGTAATATTTATCATGAAAATGAAATGATTGTAAAAAACTGAAGGATGGTGATTATTGTCCATTCATGCTGTGAAACGTTAAAGAATTTGTAGTTTTTGTTACTGCCAAATATTCATTACTCTTGATTTTCTTGAATTTTTCTCCATGAACTGTCTTATTTATAAACATAGTCTACTTTAACTTTTTCCTTTGTAATTTCTTTAATTGTTTCCTAAGATAATAAAATTTTTGAAATTTCAGTTTAACATAACAAAATGTTTTATAATCAAGGAATTGACATCATTGTCATATTCTATAATATAAGCATAATTTATTTTAAGCATTATTTTATATTTAGCTTTTAATTTTTTCATATGGGAACAATGCTACTAAATAGTTTTTTTCATATTTTTTTATTTTTCGTCTTATATATTCCTTGTATAGTTAAAATCATTTTATTTTTTGTCTTAAGAGTTTAACATTCAAATTTAGATATGATATTTATTCCAGATACTTGAAAATGGTGTGCAATTATCAATTTAAATCTATATTACATCAACTCAAATCATGATTGCAACATATTTTGAGTTTACTTTAATAAAATGGACAGCTGTGTTTATAAAATTTCCAAAGTTAAATGTGTAAGCATGCAATAAAGTGAAAATAATGTTCGAATTGGTTTTAGGAATCAAGTTTTATTGTAATGTATAAAAGAAAAGAAAAAATTACATTAAGTTATTCTAAAATCTATTAATTAAGTTTTACTTAATATTCCTCATATTTTGCTTGAAGGTATGCAATTTGTGCAAACAAATCTTACAATTGAAGTATTTAGTTTTTAACAGTGTTTCTCTTTATATTCTAATATTGGTTCAAAATTTTCGTATATATGAACATTTTGCTGCGTTAACTGGCTTCTATTTGATATCACCTTATTCTAGTTTGTACTAAAATAGTCAATTCTTATATAAATTATATTTTTATGTTGATATTATTTTTGATTATATAAGCTTAATTTAACTGTAACCTTCTCCAATTTAATTATATAATGGTAATTATACTATTATGTAATAGTTTGAGAGTAAATCTTTGTTAGTAAAATATTTCTTATTTTATTTTTCTTCTTTATAATACACAGGTTGAATTAACTCTCTTATGCAAAGAAGACTATAAAAATTGAAAAGTAAATTCATATATTAACTAAAATATTTTGTTTAAATGGCATCACCAAAAGAATTTAAAGAAAAAAAATTGTAGAAATGGTTGAGGCTCAGTGATATTATTAGATTCCTATATAATTAAGCATTAATACTTAGTTTGAATCTAAATTCCTTACTGTCTGTTAAAAAAATAAAATATTATTTACTTATTATTTATCTCTTGAGCAAAGGAAAATATTCACATTAATTTGTTTAATATGAACAGAAATATTCATTTTTTGTGAAATTTATAAAGACTTCAACATGTATATTTCTTTTTGCAATCATATATTCACAATCTTTCTGGTTATAAAATTGATTTTAACACAGCACATTAATTCATTATATTGAAACAGTGGTGATGTATTGGTAACTTTGATTTACTGAAATATGAAGCTATGTTTATCTGATGTATAGCCACATTTAACTGAACTTCATTATTAACAGGATCATCTGTTATGATTTAATTTTTAAGTAATGTAAATGTGGTAAATAATCTAATTTTTAAGGTTTACTTCCTCTGTTCACTATCTATGAAAAAAGTAGTTTTATTGTACATCTCGAAATGTCCTTAAAAATACAGTGGCCGGTTATCTGATTACATTTGTTGTAATGATTTTATAATACATACTTATTAAACTTTGAATAAATGAAGAAATTTTTACTGTGTGCAGAATCATTTCTAAAAAATTCTTAAAATACTACACTTTATTCTCTAACTTTAATGCATTAATTTTTTTTAAGATTTTGAATGTTTTTTTGTTTGCTACTTCCTGAAATGTTTTTGTTAATGCATACAGCTCATTTCTAATGCAATGTCAACTTTCCAATTGAACATAGTTCAAAGAGTTATCACATGTAGATGGTTGATGTTATTGAGAATCTATAGGAATTCAAATATGCTAAAAGGCTTTGTGTGCCATTGAATGATGGACTCTTAATGTACAACTCGTTATTCATCATTTAATTAAGAATTAGTGAAATTTAATGTATATATATTTCATATTTTGCATTCTCATATGAATTTATTAAAAGCCATAGATTATATTATTTTTTTGTAAAACCATATACTAATAAAATCTCCATCTTACATTTTCATGATGATTTTTGCTATTTTCAAATAGTTATAAAAACCATAGTAAATTTATGCATATTTTTTCAATATTTATAATTTTAATTATTGCATACATTTCCCAATCTGATTATGTTAAGGAAAATGATTTATTTCTGTTGCTTTTATATCTATCTATCTATCTATCTATCTATCTATCTATCTATATATATATATATATATATATATATATATATATATATATATATATATATATATATATATATATATATATATATATATATATTATATACTTTAAATTATGCATATAATGTGCTCTTCTGAGTACATTGTATGTATAATTTGGCATTATTTTATATATATATATTTTAGAAACAAAAAATGCAATGTACAAATTGCATATTCATACAAATTAATGCATTTCATCTTAAATTGCACATGTTCATGCCTTTTTTATTGTTTTTTAATTTCTTTTAAATTTTAATAATATGTTGTATATTGAATTATTGCTATTATTAAGTAGTGTTATTATTTATTTACTATTTAAGGCTGAAGAGAATTCCCTATTCTCTACACAATTTGTGTTTGATGCTGATGATTTTGCAAACAATGATAAATGGAATGATATTCACAAGTATACCAAAGGTAAACCAAGTACATTGGAAGAAAAAATTGCACAAATTCGAGAGGAAAAAAGACAAAAAAGGGTATTTGTTTTAAAATGTATTTAATTTTTAGCAATTTGATTCATAATTTGCGGCATATAATTTGAGAATCTTTTTAATTTATTTCATTGTTTATATATTGTCCAGCTTTTACCAAAACACAATTAAAAATTTATTCATTATAAACAATCTTTTTATTTTTCATTCGTACATTTTTACTTTAAATATTGAATGAATCTCACCTGTCTGTTCAATTGCCAAACATACTTAAGTTGTGCATGATTTTTTTTTTTTGAAATGACAAATTTTGATTTACCCAGAAATCATCAAAGATTCTGAGTGTTGTATTTATAACCTTTGTATTTTATGGAATGTCATTAATCACTACTTGCATTTGCTATTAAGAATAAATATTTAAAAAATTAATTAAAATTTTTAAAAAATGATTAAAATATCAAAGTCAAAATTTTGCTGGCACAAAGTTTTTCCAAGGTACATAGAGAAGATTATGTGTTAAAAATGCAAGACAAGAAAAAATAAGTAAAGAAATTAGAGAAAAAAATTGCTCTCATCAGTATGCCCTCTCTTAGAATTTTAAAAAGATGCTTCTTCTGAAACTAGGCTGTAATAAACAAAAAATGTATTCAAACTTTTAAGCTTTCTAACATAAATAACCATAAAGACACTTGCAAAGGACTAAAATTATGTAAGTAAATAAAATTAAATTTGAATGTATTATTGAAATAATTAATGATAAAAATTTGAAATCTTAACTTACCAAAACCAAATAAACATAATTTAATCCAAAATCTTATTAAAACCTACAATTTAAAATGAAATTCAAGAATCAAACTCATCAATTATAAGAAATACTAAAGTACTACCTAAAATTTTTTTTTAAACTAGAATGATTTAAAAATAAAAACAAATCTAATTTTATGAAAGTGATTAAATGAGACAAACAAATCTTCACTTATCAGTGCTGCTAAACAAGTTTTAAATATTAACCTTCTTAAAAATTGGATATTTTTAAATTAAATTGTTTAATTTACCAAAATCTCTCATTAAGAAACCATTTTTTTAATAAATTATTTTTAAAAATTCCATAAAATACTTATTATTACAAATATTCTTCATTCTTTCAAATTGCAAAGAGACAGAAGAGTTGATCAGTTTTTGCTGTGTTATAAAATATTCTAATTTTTTGAATTTTGTATCTATAGTATTTGATTGTAAACTTTTTATCTTTCAATATTTGGTTGTGGCACCTTTTTAGCAAAGCTTTATTTTCCCCTTGAGCAAAATTTTTCGATAAACTCAGGATGTCAAGCCTCCTGGAAAATTGATTATCAGAAAGAATTAGTTATTCTAAAAGATATCAAGAAAAATCAAGGATATTTTCAAAATATTTCTGTAATTTGTGTTCAAATTTGTAAAACTGAATCATTCTGTATGGTTCCTTTTGATCAGAAAATTGTAAGTTATAAATAAAGTTTATAAAATCCATGATTCATATTCATGGAACTCATAAATTTGCTATCATGGGGCTTAATTTTCTTGGCGATTAAAAATAAATTTTCTAGTCATATTGTATGCTTTTAAATTTTGAAAGATTACATTTTCTGTTTCAATTGTTCAGAAATAAATAACTTTTTTCCAAATTTTGAAATACGTTGTTATTTTGTTGTTGATATGAAATCTGTAAAGCATAAACTTCCTCATCATAAGCACATAGTCTCATAAATGACTTGCAACTACTGTGTTATAGTGGGTACATTGTAATCTAGTCGGTAGAGCAAGAAGTCATTGAAAGCATTTATTAGATGAAATGACAGTTATGACTAAATTGGAATTTGGATATGTTAATGGGATTATTATGTCAGTATTTTGTATTAAATTCAGTTTAATCTTTTGCTTAGCTTTCAAAATATTAAAAAAAGTTTTAAGACAAATGAAATTGAATTATTGCTTAATGTATTTCACTTTGAGAAATAATTCAGTTTCTTAAAAGTAAAATATATTAAGGAATCAAACTTATTTCTTTTCATTGAATTGAATTTTCAGATTTTTTTCAAGCCAATTTTACCACCCTAGATTTTTCTATTTCTGAACTACAATTAATATTACTTGGTTAATAAACAATTATATATTATTTCAAGTTAGTATATCATTTTAAAATTTGTATAAGTATGAATTATTGTAAATTTTTTAACTATCTATGTAATTTTTAACCATCTGCATCAATAACATTTTTCTTGGCAATATTGCATAATTAGAATTCTAAAAGTAAGATATAATTATATATTCCTAAATAAAAGTGAAAAATATTTTAATCAATGTGAAACGCAATTTGATAATTTTATTTGAAGCTTAAATTAAATGTCCTTTAACATTAAAAAAATTACTATTCAGACAATTTTATTTATTATTTAAAATGTTGAAATATTAAATTTTGTAAGATTTTAATGACTCCTAATTTACATAAATTTCCATACAGGAAAATGAATAGTCATTCCTAATTAAAGATGTTTTCTTTTTTTGTGACTAAATAGCAAAAAGAAGCAATAAGTGTAACATTCAATTTTGTAAAAAGTATTTTAAGGAGAAAAAAATTTGGATACTTATTGTTTAGTTTGTATATTTAGTCATCAACCTAAAACATATATCTATGCATAACTCACATATTTAAAGAAAATATTGCTGTCCCTGCCTTGCCACAAAAAAAATGACACCATATAGATATGGATATTTTTTATATTATAGATATTTTTTGTATTTGCATAAGTTTTCTGATTTCAAACTCCTTTTTACTCACATTAAACTTCATAGAAATTTTGATGAAATTTATAAGTTAAATTTATTGAAAGAAATGTTGCAATGCTAATATCATTTAAAAGGATTCATTTAATAAAATTACAAATTATGAATTAAGTAATGAAACTTGTGGACCTATTCTGTTGTAATACATGAATGGAAAATAAGTTTTCAACTATTTCTGAATACTTTATTGAAAACCTTTTAAAATAAAATTTTGTTTCTTGAAAATTTATGATCAACAGCTGGAAATTTCAAATTTTTGAAAATTCTCTTGTGCTTGCATTTAAATTTGCTTATTATCTACTAAATGGGAATTTAAAATTGAACTAAAGGAAATTAAGCAATTGAGGGGGAAAAATTTAAAAATGTCAAATATTAACAAAAATTTTTTATTAAAAAGTTGCAGTATCATGATGAAAATTAAATATTTCATAATACAATTTTAAGTTCTACAGTAGATGCTTGTTTTTATGAACCTCTAATTTATGAACACTCATGTTTTTATGAATTAGTTGCTAGTCCCTTACCCTGACACTATATAAACAATAATAATTATAACTCCCATTTACAAACTAAAATTTTGAAAAATTTCCTTTTTGCAAACTTTCGTTTTTGGCGAAATAGGTTTTTTACATTTTATTTATTATTTATTTTATGATATCTTTTAATTTTTTATTTGATTTCTTATTTATATATTCCCTGAGAACTTGATTAATTCTTGAATAATAAAACAACATGTGCAAGTATTTCTAGCATTGTGGGAGCAGAGATTTGATGGGAAAGAACTGGGGTGAAGAAATAGACTCCTATGAGACATAAGAACATAAAAAGGGGAGAGAACACCATATTCAAGAGCATAGAAAGTAGGCAAAAACTCTAAAATTTCAACTCTGTTGTTCTGTAATTGATTTCATTTCATTTGAACAGATTAATTTATGATGTTTCGTTTGTGGAGATTCAATTAATTCCATTGAGGATTTGTCGCAGTTAAAGAAATGAACATGTTTATCAGTCATAAAAAAGAAAATTCTTAACAAAGTATACAATAATAAAGACAAAAATTACCAAAAAGTATGGAATTTCAAAGAATTTTTGAAAAGAAGAAAGAATTTTTCAACAATTTTAAAAACTTGGAGCAAAAACTTTTTTTCAAGAAAGCAAATAGTACCAGTAAAAGTGTTCCCTCTTGAAAATATTGTAAACTGAAAATTTTTTCATACTTGGCTGATGAAAATGTGAGGAATGAACATCCATGTTGATGGTAATATCATTAAAGTTATACGTGGTTATCCAACTGCTTTGCTATGAAACTGAATATAAAAGATTTCAAAGCATCAGACAGTTAGCTTAAAAATTTTTAAATAAAACACTGAGCTTTAAAAAATTGTGTAGTGAAAGCAGAATTGCGAATAAAATTTTAGAATTTGAATTGTAAGAAGTATTGAAATCACTGCTTTCCGAATACGAATACTCAGGTTACAAAAGCAAAACAAAGAATTACATTGTTGCTTGTAGTCAACTTAAAATGAATAGAATTACTGCTTCTGCTTTTCATATGGAAATATTTAATGCCTAGATGTTTAAAAAATATTCAAAAACTACCATTTGTATATCATGCTAATATTAAAGCATGGATGACGGAAGCATTTATGAATTTTATGAGAGACTTAGATCAGAGAGTGTTTTTTATCGGAAAATTGTAAGGTTCTTGTGGATCATGTTGAAGCTTCAGATCTTTTCTCGTTTCACGTGTAGAGCCTCCTGCCTAATGCAATTTCTATTTTACAGCCTATGGATCAGAGCATAAGCAAGAATTTCAAGAGTAAATATTGCAGGCTATTTTTGCAAAAAGTGATTATGGGCTTGTAAAATTAACCTAGGAGCAATGTATTTGTCAGTGAAAGCTAAAGATGATGTTGAAGGAAAAACAATATTGAAAGTATATCAACATTCAGGCCTTATTAAAAAAAAAACTAATCATAACTGAAAATATCAACAACAATATTGAAAGCATTTCAACGTTCAGGCCTTATTAAAAAACCAATCATAACTGAAAATATTAAAGTAATTTATCCGATGAATTAAGCGAAGATGATTCACTTATGCACAAGCTTCAACAAATAACACCTTTTCTTCTTGGTTGACTTTACAGCCTAGGATGGGTCTTAACCTTCCAAACAATCTCTTCCCAGACAACTATGTTTCCAGTCTTCCAGTTGGTAATCTTCAAAGCCCTTGTGTAGCTTTTAAAATTGGGGGACAAGGTGAGGTAAAAAGTTCCTTTTGGTGTCGTAAATTTACTTCGTGGATTTTTTTTGACATTAAACTCACATGTGATATGGGCAGAAGAAATATCAGAGGATGAAATAATTGAGAATATAATGAATGGGAACAAAAAGAACTCTCAGATATCGAACAAGAAGAAAATGGTGTATTGCAAAAATTGCCTGGAAAACAAGCAGCTGAATGGCTAACTGGACAAAAGTAATTTTTTGAGGAAAATAATATTTTTTAATAACAAAAGAATACAAAGGAATATTTGCCTAATTTTTAATCAGTAAAGTGAAAGGGATTATTATTTTAAAGTATAAATCTTATTTTGCATGTGTTTCTGTTAGTGCATTCTGAATATTTTTTTCCATTAGTATTTTATTTAAAATGAAAAAAAAAGGTTTCGGAAAATAATCAGATCTCAGTAACCTAATACTTTATTTTTCCATTTTACGAACTGTTTTACCAGTCTCTGTGTTCGTAATAAAGAGCGTCTACAGTAATTATTAACTTTTGGCTGTGTAATTTAAATATCAAAATTAGTGCAAAATAAATTATCTCTTGTTCATAAAATTAATTTAATGTTTTGTTTGATTAATTTCGCCTCAAAAGTATAAAATACAATTTTAAATGTGTGTGGAATTATGATTATATTTATCTGCATTATGTTTTTGTAGTTTTGTTCATCAATAAAATATATCTTTTTCTTTATGTAAAATAAAAAAATAAATATATCATTATTAAATTTATTATAGAGTTTATGAATTGATAGACATAGAAAAGCTAATTTGCATTTTATTCAATTTTCGATCAAGGAAAAAATTTTTAAGTTACAAGAATCTCAAGGTTTCAACACAAAATATTCTACTTGTTTATTTACCATCTTTTAATAGCTTTACAAATTTATATACATATTAATCAAACATATTTTGATCATGTTAAGCATTTAATTTCAGCAGTCTTGAAATATCTCTGAGCATGTTTCACAGATATTGTATTTATGGTAGGATTTATTACAGTGAAACATCTCCCACTTATTTGAGTTTGTAACTTACCAAGTATTTATTTGTTTCACAGCTAGGGTCTTTTTTAAGAGATTAATCAATTTTTAAGAGTACATCCTTTGTATCCCTTCATTTTAAGAAAAAGTATTTTCCAATATTTTTATATTTTGATAAACTAATAGAACATTACTGATGCTGAGCTTATTAGCCTTGGCTGAAATATTTCTAGCTCCACATGATAAATAATTCTCACCAGTGATAATGATTATGTATCGAGGTTGATCTGGGTTACTCATAGTTTTATTGTTATCTTTTTCATGAGGCTTAATTTTTTTAAGCTAAATACAATTATCGATGCTATTTATTTATTTTTCTCAGATAAAAAAAGAAATTTCCCAAGAAAATATTGAGAATGAAAATACACCTCTTGAAAATGGTAATGGCTTAGTAGCTCATGAAGAAGAAATAGCCACTGAAGATTTAGAGTTATCTTCAGATAATGAAGAACAACAACCAGGTAAAAATTATATTCTTATTTAATTCATATGCTTTCTTAATTTAATTATTTTGTTTAATAATTTCAAAAAGCTTTCCAGTATTCTTTATTTTAAAATTATAAAAGGGATTTTTTGGCATAAAATTATCTTTTATCTTTGAATATTTTCCTAAAAAAGTCATTTTAAAACTTATTTCATTTGTAGTAAATTTATACTCAGAGTTGCATTCTAAGATTGAATTTATAGTAATTAAAATTATATTTGAAACTGTTTTTATGTGTATGCATTATGTACATTGATGTATAATTTTATTTTGAAAACCTATTGGTTTCAATTAATAATATAAGTACTTAAATTAATATCTGAAATAAATGTCATGCAATCAGGGAATTTATCTATGTTTTCAATAGATGTAAATTTCAGATTAAAAGAAATTGAGAAATTTAAATTAAAGAGCTCCTTTATTAGGTCTACAATTTTTGAATCAATGTTTTCTTTCACTTGCATGGATTTATCTAAATCTATAATAATAATAATAATATTATTAAAACAAGTTATGTTTTTAATATAGAAAACTATATACAATTCTTAGTTAATCTAATTGAAAATTAAACACTCATTAAAATGAAAATAAGACTTTCACTTGAGTCTTCATTAATTTTTAAAATATTTTTTTTCACTAATAATAGACACAATTGAAAAATAAATTATAATTTTATTGTATTTTTAAATTTGATATGATAATCAGCAGAATTAAAATTTGAAGCTCTAAGTATTGATACTGTTTTGAATTAAATATTTTTTGTCATAAGCAATTCTATTTATCATTCATTTATATATGCAATCATAATTCCTGAATTATTTTTTCTTTTTCATCAAAATATTTGAAATAAGTCCTAAATTTATTTTCAATTATTTTTTAATGTGAGCAGGAATAAAAATAAAATGAAGAATAATGCATATTTTACTTTTTATTATTTAGAACAAGTTAATTAGAATATATGTATTATGTATATTTTTCCAAAATTTAATGAGATGAATTAGTGTATGAATTAACTAGTTAATAAACAGTGTTAGTTTTATTATAATAATTACATACATTTTATAGCTAGTATTTGTTCTTATTGCAATCATATCAATAATTATCATTTCTATTTGAAAGTATTTGTAGTTTGAAATTGGATTCATTCAAATCTTCTTTGTTGGTAATACCTGTTGGCTAAAATTATCTCACCCAAGTTTTCCCCTCCTAGCCCTATCTTGTGCAGCGGCCCTCTGTTGATTCACTCCTGTCACTTTTAAATCCCTTTCCACCCCATCCAGCCATTTGGTTGAGGTCTTTCTCTTTGCCTTCTTATTCTATTTTGGAGAAAATTATTCTTTTTGTGGGAAAGATGTCTTCCTATCAAAATACATGACCCAAACACCTAACACAAGTTATTCAAATCAGAATACATTTTAAAGGACAATGTTTCTTAAAAAAAAAACTGTTTCATGGAAAATTTAAAGATGCTTATGGAAATTTCTTTGAACAATAGAAATTTTATAATTATGTATTTCTGTTTAGGAATGTTTAATTTTTATATTAATTAGGGTCTTCAAAATTGTTTAAAAATTGCTAATTTAGACTTCTTCATTTTGTCTAACTCAGTAATTTTTATTATGAATTTATTATTTAATTGTATACATTATTGAATAAATGTTTCTTTCAATTTATGACAATTTTGTGTTGGATTGC
This sequence comes from Latrodectus hesperus, assembly GCA_037975125.1. Lineage (NCBI taxonomy): Eukaryota > Metazoa > Arthropoda > Arachnida > Araneae > Theridiidae > Latrodectus > Latrodectus hesperus. The sequence goes on along the minus strand of JAJQOW010000014.1, from coordinate 15,754,997 downwards.
ATGATTAAAATGGTTAAGGAATGAACAAAATATTGGTATAAAGTATTAGTACAGTAAGACCCTGCTTAACACTGTTTCGCTTAGCGCTCTTTTATTTCAACCCGGAGCTTCTCCGAAATTGCTCGCAGCACTATGGGGATTCCCCAAAATTGTGAGCAGCTGCTAGATTTCCAAATAACAAATCCAAAACAGTGTAGTTGTGTTTCTTGTTTGGTGTGGTGCTGTACTGACACATTTGTTGACATTATTGTTAGTATAAATTTATATAATACTATAATGATTAACACAGTGACAAATATTATGATCTTTAGTTTTTATCATGGGTGATAATAAAAAATAAGAAAAGAAAGCAAGCAGAAAATGCATTTCATTGGAAACTAAAATGCAAGTGATTAGAAGATTAGATTCTGGTGAAAGTCAATCTCAAATTAGTGCAATTAGGCAACTTCAACAATAAGGACAATTCTTAAGAATAAAGAAAAAATACTGTCATTAGCAACTGCAACTACATCAAGCTCTGCAACTAGAATTACCTGTTCTAAAAATAACATTATAGAGGAAATGGAAAAGTGACTGTCTATATGGATTGACGACGAAATTGAGCGCAATATGCCATTAAGCCAATCTATCATAATGGAAAAAGCTAGAAAATTTTTAATTACATTCAAACTGAGGCATGTGACATAAGTGAAACTTTCATTGCTAGTTGAGGATGATTTAATTGATTTAAACATCGAAATAATCTTCATAACATACAGATTACAGAAATAGCAAGTGGTGATACGAAAGCGGCGGCTGAATTTCCAGCGACATTAAAAACAATAATTGAACAAGGAAACTATCCTCCAGAATTGGTTTTTAATGTTGATGAAATAGGCCTGTTTTAGAATAGAATGCCAAAACAAACATTTCTATCCCGTGAAGAGGTCTATATCCTGATGAGATATAAAGCTGCAAAAGATCTGCTTAACACTTCTACTGGGTGGTAATGCAAGCAGAGATTTCAAATTAAGACCACTACTAGTTAACCTCTCCAAAAACCCAAAAGTGATGAAATTCATATTTACATCAACTTTATCTGTAATTTGGGAGTCTAATAAAAAATCATGGATAACTATGAAAGTTTTCCAGGATTGGTTCACTGAACATTTTTGCCTGTCTGTTAAACGTTATTGAGAAATTAAAAAACTTGAACAAAAAGCACTACTATTAATTGATAATGCTCTAAACCACCCAAAAAATTTATCAGACTTAACAACATGCATTCCAGTTGAAGTGGTTTCCTTGCTGCCTAACACAACTGCGTTAATCTAACCAATGGAGCAAGGCATATCTAATTTTAAGGCTTATTACTTGTGGCAAACATTTAAACATTTGTTTGAAAAAACAGACAGAGAAGAGAAGCAATCAATAAGAGAATTTTAGAAAAAGTACAATATCATGAATGCTGTAGAAAACATAGACCTTTCTTGGAATGAGATAACAGTAAGATCTTTGAAAAGAGTATGGAAGAACATTTGGCCAGATTTAAGTAAGAGCAAAGACATTGGACACTCTGTAGATATGGATGAAATAGTGGAATTAGTGAAACAAACCAGTTTAGATGAGGTAAATGTAGAAGACATCGAAGAAATAGTTAAAAAAAACAGCAGCTAGTCTTTCTAATGATGAGCTCAAGGAATTAACTGAGCAAGAAGAAAAAAAAACTATTGATAGTAGTGATTTCAAAAAAGAGCAAAAAGAACTTTCGATGGCATTTGTTAAAAGGAGTTTGACCACTATAACTGAAATTATGGACCAATTTGTTGTAAATGATCCAAACTTTGACAGGAGTTCAAAAGCAAGATGGGTTGTTATAGATGCTTTATCCACTTATCAACAACTTCTAACAGAATGCAAAAGAAAAATGCAATCTACATTAGATGCCTTCTTGACAAAAAGGCAGAAAGTTGGAAACACAGAATAAAATGAATGATCTGACTGACTTAGAATTTTATTTGTTTTTATAAGTATATTTGTTTATATTGTTTTTATTTTTGTAAGAAATAAATGTTTGGTTTTATTTTTATTAAAAAAAACATTATTAAATTTAATACATAACCAATTTTCTATCCATCTTCCCCTGACCCCATTATTTGCATGTTAATATAGCCTTGATTAGCGCTGTTTCGCATTACCCTCTACTTTGATGAAACGTATTCCCCGCGTTAAGCGGGGTCTTACTGTATTTAAGACTGCTTACTATAAATTAAGTTTTTTTATTTCAGCTCTGAATAATGGAACTTTTATTAAATATTGAGTGCGTAGTTCAGGCTTTTCTGTGGGGACTTTTATAATTATATTTTAATTTTATAACTTACAATTTTTTTAATGGTAATGTTTATATTATGAGGGGAACAATTCATTTATTAAAAAACTTGTTCATTTATGATAATTTTAGAGTTTTAATTAATTTAGTTTCCAAATCATAATAAAATTTTTACTTTTGAAACTATGTAATATTTGATTTTATCAATATTAAAGCAATAAGGTTATGCAGACTTCTTAAATTCTTTACATTCCTAGCTTTTTTAAATATCCCATAAGTTCCTTAAAAGATTTTGAGATATTTTAAAAAAGTTGAAAAATATCATTGGTTTTAAAACGCTTGAAGAAGGATTTTACTGCTTCCTTAGTACACTTAATAATTATCATAAATTATTAAATGAGTCGTTTGTGAACTTGATTTGCTATGGGTTTATTTGAGTCTTTAAACTAGCCTTACTTGTGAGGAATGTCTCAAATTAATTTTATAACACTAATGTTTTAAAACAACGCATCATAAGACAAGACTCTCAGTGAAGTTTTATTGGAACTGTAGCTGATGAAACAGCAGAGAAGCTTTCTAATTTAAAGGAATGTTTACAAAAATTGTTTGCCTTGTTGAGAAAACTTTAATTAGAATTTTAAAAAAATTTAGTTAGAATTAAGAAAACTTTAATTAAAATGTGCTATAAATTTTGCAAGAAATTCAGAAGTTTAAAAAGGATAAAACAAATCCTCTTTACTTAAAGATTAGTGATCTGAATAATTAAAAGTTGGATGTTAACACATGGAATAACCGTGGAAAATGATTTTAGTAAGGATTAAAAAAAATAATTGTTTACAAATGCAAAATCGGTATTACTTGTTATTACAAAATATCTAATAGGATTTAAGACTAATAAATGTCAAAATCTTTTCAGAAACAGTTATTTAATGAAGAAGTGTATGAAACTAAATCTCTTTTTAATTTATGCAATTTCACTTATTTTTGTAGGTTTTGCTCGTTTTTTATGCTGGCTGCTGAATGGTTTTTGACTTTTAACTTCGATTCAAAAGTTTGCGTGTTCAGTTCAATTAGAATGTTTTTCATGGTTTAAAATTCTCTTTAAATTGTAGGTTTGAGTTCAAGTTAGCCTTCATATGCAAAAAAGTTACTATAGAGCTACAAACAAACTAGATCATACCTTTACTTAAGCTCTTTCTAAATATATTTATTAATTTTTCAACTAAATTATGAATAATCATTCATTTTTTATTTTAGTACTTTTAAAATTTCACAATTTGTTAAGTACTGAAATCAATTTTTATTTGTTTATCAGGTTATAATATTTTGCAATTTTTCAGAGAATTATATTGCTAGTTTTTCAGATTTGTTTTCCTACTACATGATTTTTCATTTTATCTTTTATGGAGAATTTGTTTTCCATGAATTATTAATTTCTTAATTTATCTGTCATTTAAGCTTATGTTCTTTAATTTTAACTGTTTTCATTTTTATATGCTCTCTTTACATTTATTTCATGTTTCATTATTGAAACAACATGAGCCCAAATATTGTAAGATTCATTTATATAATATTTAAGATTTTAAATAAAATATTATTATCTACACTTATTAACTCTTACTTTAAAGAACTTCTTTCAATACAGGTTTGTTTATATTTTGCATTTCATGACTGCAATTTATAATATACTTTATATGTTGAATTTACTTTCTGTTATTCTTTTGAAAATCATTAAAAAATTATTTAAATGTTAATGTGGTCAAGCTCTCAAGTCTTGTCAAGTTTCATGAATATATATTCAAAATATGAACTAGAAGAAATAATAACAGTATGATTTCATGGTTAGTTTTTTTCATGGTGAAATCTATCATTTGATGTTTATTTTATTTTTAATTTTTATTTACAGATGTTATCAAAGTTAAAAAGAAGAAGAAGAAGAAGAAAAGTATGTTTGACTTTGACAAAGTTATTAATGTAAGTATATTGCAATTATCATTTCGTTTTAAAGTGTTATATCCCAGTTTGTGTAGCTATGCATGGATCTATATACATATAGATATATGCAGTGTAATTAATATATATATATATATATATATATATATATATATATATATATACACACACACACATACACATACATGCACACACATGTATATAATTGCTAACTTCATGTTTTGTATAGTTTTGCTTTTGCTTAGTTCATATTTTACACAACATTTAGTTTGATGTATAGATTGAATTTTCCTTTTTAACAGAATGAGAAGGGAAAATTAAGAGTGTAGATCATTTTTAAATATCAAAGAAAAAACTTTCAGGTAAAAGGATATTTGTGATAAGACATTTGATATTCTATTTATATTTTTTAGTTTTATTTTTCATGCTAGATGGAGATGTTTGTTTTTATTTTTAAAAATATGTTATGTAAGATTCTTTCAGAATAAAGTAAGAAAATGGCTTATAATTTAGCATATATCAATTATAAAATATGCATTGGCTGTAATAGTGAAATTCTGTTGATTATTTTGTCTTTGGTTACATTTTTCAAATTGGAAATAAGAAAAAGTAATATTAAAGTTAATTATATTTAAAGTTACAGTTGGTTCTAAAATTTGACAAGAGTAATGTTCTATTAATCACAAATACTCTATTTGTTATTGATAAGTAACTGGCAAAATTGTTGTTAAGCATAATTATTAAAAAATAGAAATGAAATTCTTTATTCAGAGTTATTATTTTTGTATGTTTGTAAAGTGTTATTGCACTTGAATCATTAAAAATTGAAGTATTTACTCAAAAAATTATTTTGAGACAGCTATGGAAGTTTGAAATTTTCACATTAACAATAATGTTAAAAATAATTTTGCTCAAGCATCTATTTGAGTTGATAAATGGTTGACTGAGTGACTTGGCAAGATAAGCATAATAGTTACTTATCATTATTATCAAGCAATTAAATCAATTCAATTGTTATGATGTCTGCAAGGGCATTGTTACTTCTGAATTTTTCACCACTTAAAAACAGATTTTTATTCATTGCTAAGCAATTAATAATGGTGGTAATAAGGAAGAGTAAATTTTCTTTTTTTTTTCTTTTTTTCATCGGGGATAATTTTAATTGATGGTATATTAGTTTTAGAATTCAGTGAATGCAATGATTCCATTTTTGACAGTGCTAGGGAAAATTGTATTAGGAAATATGTAAATTCATATCACATATTAAGTATTGTTTAAAATTTTAAACCAGATTTTATTTTTTAGTATACAAAAAATACATAATATCACTGAAGAAAGATTGTTTTTGAAGAATTACAAAATCTATAAGTATTCCAAATTATTATAGAAAATAATCAATGTGGGTGAATGCAATATTACTAATAAAAATCACTTTTGTATTATCATTAGGATGTTTAAAAGTATAAAATACATGCTTAAGAAAGTAATTTTTTTTAGACTCACAGTGAGCCTATAACACTATCTATATAAATACATATACATATAAGATTTTCATCTATATGATTTGTATGAAGTGAAAATCATGCTCTGTATTGATTTTCCTTTCAAATTAATAATAAGTTTTTAAATTACCAATTGAATTGAAATAAATACATTTTTACTATTTTCAGACAAGACTTTTGTTTTAGAAATGAAAATTATTTATATTTTTTTATTACATGCATGTTGATTATTTTATAAAATTTTAACAATTATTTTTATTGTTTTGTTTACTAAAATTAATTAATAAAGGAAAAAAATGTTAAAATGAATTTAATTGCTGAGAATATATTTTCGTTAATAGAATTGGATTGTGTTTAATAATTTATATATTTTAAAATATTTAAATCTTCTATTCTTAAGAAGAATCAAAAATATTTTCTTTTGATTTAAAAGGTATTGCAACTTTCTTTCATTTTATCATATTTTTTTTCATTAAACATGAAACTTGTTATTTAAATTTTAATGTTAAATTGTTTTAATCAACTGTATTAAAATACACAGGGAAGTTTTTTTTAATTAATTAGTTGTAGTTAATCAGCAATTACAGTCTATTTTTAATTATAAAAATTTGCATCTTAATTTTAGGTTAAAAAAGGTTTGTATGAAATGCAAAAGCTTTTTATTGAATTAAAATGATTTATTTAAATTTTGTTGGGTTTTAAGCTAAATCTATAGTTATATTTAATAAAACTTATAAATTATTTAAAAATTCAGTTCTCTATTGTCAGTGCTATTTTGTTATTTACTGAAGACAAATAAATTAACTTTGAATCAAGTTCTCACTTATCTGAAATATTTAAAATAGTCTTGTTTAAAAGCAGTTACAGCTTACTTACTTTTACAAATGACTGTTTATTGTTTAAAATGGTGAATTTTTCCTTTTTTACAAGAGTTACCTAATTGAAAGAACAAAAGAATAATTTATTCAAATTCATGGAATATTAAATTGAAACAATTTTTTTTAATACATTTGATATTTTTTGTAACAAAGAAAATCATTATATGTTTCCAGCTTTTTGTGAACTAGTTTTTTAAGGGAAAAATAACCTCAAAGTTTACCTAGGTAAGATTTATATGTATTAAACGAGGTATTTGATGGAAGTTGAGTAATTGTTTAATTTTCTTTTTATGCATCATTATGTTTAGATTCTCATAAGCCTCACTGTAAATTGTAAATTGTCAAGGTTTTAAAAAGTTTAATACTTTGAAAACTATTAATCCTTAATCCAAATCATTTTGACATTCTATGATAATTTATCTACCTTGCATAATATCCTTTCTAATTTTTATAATATTTTTACATTTTTAGATTGAAAGCGAAATCATTGGTGAAGAAATTAAATATGATAAAGGAATGACATTTCAACAAATGAATTTATCAAGACCTTTACAAAAAGTGAGAAGCATAATTTTTTAAAGAAAAATCTTTTTTTTAATTTTTTAAAATATTATATTTTGCATTATAATTATGCTCTGCTTAGTGATTGGAAATGACATAAAAATTGCTTAAAATCACTATAATATTTGTTCAAAGATTTTCATAATTTCTTTTGTATAAAAAAAGGGTTATAACGTATATATTTAAAAAAATATTTTCCTCATAAAAATATTATATGGTTAAGAATTATTAGAAATGAAAAAATATAATTTCAATAAAAAGAACTTTAAAGAAATGTGTTGTTTTACCACACAACCGCACATTATAAAATCTTCTTTAAAATATTAACTTTCTAACTAACAAAAAATATTTACAAATATTTAACACAGGATGAAATGTTAAAAAAATGGTGATTGACAAATCTTGAAGTATAAAGAATCCATGAATTGCAAAAATCATGTTTGAATTTTTGTTGTTTTAGTAAAGCTTTTGCTCAAAGTATGGATTTCCATCAGCCTTTTTACTGTTTATTCACATTTGAGATCAGAAAATATTAACTGGTTAACCATATAAATATATATAGATCTGACTATAAACTGTTTTTCTTGATAATTTCCACATTTTTCTAAAATTTGATATATTATTTTTGATGTAAATTGGAGATGAGGAGTTTTATTGTCAATATTTTTGTCAGAAAGAATATTGAAATTCAATACTGTTGTATATATCAAATTTTAGAAAACTGCTGCCAAAACAAAAATTTTTTTTTCATCTTTTCACGGATTTAGCAGGAAATAACAAATAAAATGCAGTCTGTTATAATCAGTAATATATTTAGGTTTTTAAAATGACCTCCAATAATTCTATCTTTCGTACTAGATTTACTTATTTCTGTTTTATGTATCTTTGTTAGCCTATAACTGTTTTTTTTTCTTTAAACACAGTAATGCTTTGTTATTGAATTGCATCACCTATTTCATTCTCTGTAATATTATTTGTAGAAAGTCACTTTAATTTTCTTTGTGTTAGCTTTTATTTTTTAAATACTGTTCTACAAATATTCACTTCAACAGAAGGCAAATACTCTACAAGTGATGGCAAATAGAAAAAGAATTATAGATGCTAATTATATTTCTTAAATATATTGATCTAATCTCATATCGCTCTAATGTTTTCATTGTATTTTCTCTGAGACATATTCTGCACATTTCTATCTTTCTCTGGATAAATTTAAAAATCTTATATATAGCTAGTAAAATAATTTACATAGTATATGTATTTCATCTGTAACATGATCTTTTATTTGGAATATATTGATGTCTTTCTCAAGCAAAAAAGGGATTCATTAAATAAAATACTTGTCTTGATTACATAGGGTCTTTAAAATTTGCTTTAGAATTTTTTTCTATGATTTGCCTTAGCTTATCCAATTTTTTAACACTCTTACCTGAGGAAAAATGCAAAAATTTTAAAATTTTGAGAAATTCTGTTATGTTTGAGAAAGTGAACTAGTGAACTTTTCATTTATAATAAAATAAAGTTTTAATTGAGGTATCAGTATTATTACACTTACACTATTTAAATATAAAAATTTGCTTGAATTAAAAGTAATTGAGAGTACTTTGAACATTTTAAGTAATATTTATTTTCAACTATCAGATTTAGTAGCTCATCATTGAAGAAAATGCTAAAGAAGTAAATTTCTTTTTCAATATTTGCTACAATATTTGTTTTTATTTTAATAAATGTATGTGTGCAATTTTTCAAATTTTGATTCTAAGATAAAATATTTTGAATCAAACTTCTACAGAAAAGCATTCAATTTACAAGCTCAATTTCTGACAAAATATTCACTAGAAAAATCTCCTATCTTTTTAGAAAATGAATCATTGCTTACATTTATATCCTTAATTGTTTCATTTACTCTGATGTGAGTATGTTTTTTTTTTTAAAGTAAGTTTTTTTTCATCTAGCAATCTGTAGACAAAACTTTCTTATAAATATGTAAAAAATATCTGAAATCAATGCAAATTATAACAGAACTAAAACAGTGTTTCTCAACCCAGTCTGTGAATCTTATTACAGACTAATTGTAATATGTGAATCTTAATACAATTATCTGTCTAAAATCCAAAGTGTCATCAGCCGATTACTGATATTAAAACACCACCTTCATTACAATAACTATAGTTTGCTAGTTTAGAAAATAGTATGATCGATGATGAAAATATAACAAACTTGGAACTGTGTGCCTAATCGCCTTTCATAAATTGCCCTGCCGTACACTTAGTACACCAGTTAGTGTGTCCCTGTCTGCCTTGAGTATGTTTGATAATTTGAACGCTGAATATCTATTGTAATAATTTATAAAATTATTTTCATTCTCTAATTATTCTTTAAAAGTTATTTTTGTCTTCAAGATTTATTAATGTTAAAAAAATTAGCCAATGAATCAAATTATTAAACTTACCGGTCCACAACAACATACCAACATATTTTACCAGTCCTTAGAGTAAATCCAGTTGAGAAACATTGTCTTTAAAAACCTTATATAGTAAGAAAAAAAATTTTTTTTTGATATTTCTAACCATTAAAACATCACTTATCTGTTATATACAGATCAATATTTCACTTTTATAATAAATGTATCAAAAAATTATCCAAACATGAATACTAATGAAATAGTTATTTACATTGAAAAGAAAGTAAACAAAGAAGTTACATTTATTAAAAATTTTCTAACTGTTTCTCTTAACAAAATATATGTGTATGACATTGAAAATAATTTATGAGAAATCGTACATTTTATTTCTCTGGATTATTTTTCAATTTTAATTTTCTGGAATAATTATATCATTTTGTAGAATAATTTTCTAAGCTTTAATTACATTTTAAGTTAGTTAATAGGAAAGTTTTTTGGAGAAATATGTTGCTAATTTAACTTCTTAAGTTATGAAAGTTTTATTTTAAAGATGGTAAAGAATCGAATTTTCGTAAATTCGAGGAAGCAAAAAATATATATTTCATTTATGAAAAAATCATGTTTATTTAATGTATTAACATTACTGTTGAAAACACCACTTACAATATACTGCATATTTGGCTTCTCATAATTTTTTTGCATTGTTTATTAATAGAGTTTATTTTGTCACCAGGCTATAACTGCTATGAATTTTCTTCACCCTACACCAATTCAAGCTGCAACTATTCCAATAGCATTAATGGGTCGAGATATTTATGGTTGTGCTGCAACTGGCACAGGTAACTCTTGATTCTTACAATTGTTTCCAATGGAACAATAATTATTGTTGGAAGGAAACTGATGAATATTTCTTGAAAATGTTTTTGTTTTTATCTTAAGAATTAATGTAAGTTTCAGTAAAAGGCATTTCTCTTACAGCAAAAAACTCTTACAGTGTTATGTCTTTTTTCCTCCTATATTTATATATTTTTTACCAGCAATACCAGTATTTTTACCTTTTTTGAAACTTTTTGATGTACTACAAATATTTAATACAATAACACCTGCTTTATCTTCATAGAGTGATTATATTTTATTTAAGAAATAGAGCTAAACATGTATTTTTTATATGTTGAAAGCAAAAGATGTTTATTTTGTTAGCTTCTAATTTTTAGGATTTTTAGACTTTCAATTAATATGCTCTTGATAATAATTTTCAAAATTAAATTAATTTACATATTTAATGAGAATTTATGTATTAGTATACAAATTGTTTTCTTAGATTTAATTAAAAAATTTATATATATATATATATATATATATATATATATATATATATATATATATATATATATTATCTCATTTTCATCTTACTTCTATCATGCTACTTTTGTAATTCATGAATTATCAGTCTATCAAATTAGGCTGGATTCCTTAATTAAATAATTATTATATGAATACTATCAGCTGTGATATATAAATGAATCTTTTTTATTTAGTTGTTTCAAATTGATAAATAACTTTATATGTAAGTAATAATTTAATTCACTTCTTTCTCTTGAGTTAAAGGATAACAAAAATCAATTATACATTTATTCTACATATCTAAATTGATGTTATATATTTTGTTTGTAGGTAAAACTGCTGCATTTATGTTACCAGTTTTGGAGAGATTGCTTTTTAAACCAAAGGATAAACCTGTAACAAGAGTTTTGGTATTACTGCCAACAAGAGAATTAGCTGTACAAGTTTATCAAGTGTCAAAGCAACTTGCTCAGTTTACCAAAATAGAAATTGCTCTATCTGCTGGTATACTTAAAATTTTTTTATTCTATGTATCCTTTTGAAGATGAAAATTTACTTTTTGAAGGTGGTTGCTTTGTAAAATAAGCAAAATGTATTTTAAAATTCATGTTTTCATTACTTAAATATTAATCTAAAGATTCTGTACAAAATAGGCTCAGACTGAAACCTTTAAAGCAAATCATTTTGTAAACAAATATATCTTGATTGTGTTTTTTTTAAATTTTTCTTTTCAAATTTCACTTTATTATTTTGTATATATTTTTATTATCAATTTATACCTTAAAAAGGAATTATTCATTATTTAACAAACTAGAACTATATCAAATAAATGTTACTAATACTCAGCATTGTAAATTACTGTATCATTACTATAAGCTGACATCACTTGATAATTAAATGTTAATTTTATTTTAGCTGGAATAATTTATTCAAAATTTATTATGAATATGTAAAAAAATTATTCTGTTTATCATGCATTCAAAATTTTCTTATTTAAATATATTTTTAATAATTTTTTCTTTCAATATTGCATTTAAAGTGCTATTTTTCTTTGCATAAATAATTGCTATTGTTTTCTAGTTTTACAATAACATTTATGTAAGAATAAAACAATAGCAATTATATTTTGAAAACTATAATTATTATTATAGAATACAAAGTGTAAGAATTCACTAAATATCCTATTTAAAAATTTCTTTAAGCAAGGAAAATAATTAAAACCACTTTTGTCCTCATTTCATTTATATAATAAGTATTTCCAGTTTAAATTTTCATGTAATATTTTCTTTTCATGTGTACATTTTGATATCTTTCCCTATCTCTTGAAACATGATTATAAGTATTCTAGATTTTGTATGTGAATGCTATTGAAAAAACTATCCTAATTGCCATTGTCTTTGACAAATTTTGTTTTATACTTGACAATATGTTATTAACTAAAATTATGGTTTAACAGTTAAACTTAATAAATAATAAAATAATTTATCACTAAAAATTTACAGGTTGATATATATTAATATAATGTGTCATTTCTGTTTTTGACAAAATTTTGTTTTACACTTAATGACATAGTGTTGGGAATTAAAATCATGCTTAAAATTAGCAAATCAATTAATTTATCACTATAAATTAATATAACTTGTCATAATATCTTATCACTATAAGTTAATAAAAATGTAGGCTGATACGTCCAATAATATAATATTTCATTTCTGATCTTTTAATTTTAATAACTTGCTTGAAAAAATATGAGAGTGTCTTAATATTGCACTTATTAATCAAATTTGATTTCTTGATAATCAAAATCTCCAGTTGATGTTACGATAAATTTTTCTTTCTTGTACAATAATTTTTATGGTAATTGAAATTTTGGATACCTGATTTTGTGCTAATTTCTAATCACTTAACCTTTATGTAAACATAGTAAATATTTGTGAAAAGTAAAGTAATTTAAATTATGGATGATTTAAAGGCAGTATCTTGTTATTTATTAAAATTACTTTATAAGGTCTCATATTTTCCAATGTGTTTCTTGTTTCCATGCAGTTCTTTAGGATAGTATACAAAATTTTTGGAATAATGAATAAAGTTTAGTATACTAAATAGAAATAAAAAATTACAGTTAAAAAATTACTCACTTGAATTTTTTTAAATTGTTGTACTAATGTGATAATTTAAGTAATTTATTTATTCAAAATATGGCAGGAAAAGTAACAGTAATGTCATATGCTTAAATAGGTATACAGAAGGAGAAAAACTTTGTCCTTAATATATTGCACAATAATAAAATTCATAGAATCAATATTATAGAACATGCATTCCCTAATTTGCAAATTATTTTTACTCTTTATGCAGAAGTATTACCTAAATTTAATGTATTTTATTACAAACATCAAATGAGATACTTAAATTTACATATTTTAATATAGATACTATGATTTATTTGCAATATTATATAAAACAAGTTATTCTGATACACTTTTAATTTTAACTAATTTATTTATTTTTTCTTTTCTTTGTAATAATTTTATAGGTGGACTTGAACTGAAAGCGCAAGAAATAGCTTTAAGACGTTTACCTGACATTATAATAGCCACTCCTGGTAGACTTTTAGATCACCTTGAAAATACTCCTTCTTTTAGTTTACATTTTATTGAAATTCTAATATTGGATGAAGCAGATAGGTGTGTATAATTTATTTCATGACAGTAAAATCATATTATAGAACATTTACAATATTTTAAAAATGTATGCTTACTTTAAAATTTTTCAAATTTGCTTATTAATGGAACCTTTAGTAAATGTCAGGGTTCGTACAACTCCTTGAAACTCCTGGACTTGACACTCCTGAAAATCATTGATTACTCCTGGAATTTTTACTTACTTTGATGCTTTTTATCTTTAGTTAAAAAATATTATGATTTATTGATTTTAATATTGTAAAATTTTCAATGAAATCAACTGAAAACAAAATTGAGTAATAGCTCTTAATGTCAACTCTATAGATGTCAAAATCTATATATAGTTCAGCCACAATAGCTTTGTGATGATCCAGTTTAGTCAGGATCAGATATAGCATTTAGTTTATTTAATTGATTCTTTTTCTATTTGTTTCTGTTTTCTTTACCATTTATAAAATTCACCTGAATATTATTATTTAAATATAAAATTTTTGAGTTAAAATATACTTTCCATACCATACTTGGTAAAAATTCGTATAATTTCAGTGAATCAGGATGAGTTTTATTGTTTATCATTGAAATAAAGGACTACCATTGATAAAGGAATATCACTAAATTAACTATTTAATATGCCTGGTGCAAAGTGTCTTTTCAATGACCTGGGGATTCGAGTAAAACTGTGCAAAGATTGGCTTTTTGTTCGAATAAAAAAAGAGATTGCTCATTGCTTGCACGAAAAACTTTTGCATTTCAAATGTAGGCAAATTGGCTGTCGAATCCCAAATGAAAGCAAAAAAATGCATGTATTTCTTAGAGCAAGCTGTATCTGCTAAAAAATCTACTCATTTAAAAAAATGCTTACTGTTACTGTTAAAGAATATGTACCCAAAGTATGCTCTGAAATTTTGGATTCATTTGTTTCTTCAAAAGACTTAAAGTATTAAACAGTGGATTCAGCTACAATTCTTGTAGAAATATAAATTCTCTCTGTCAGGCAATGTTTCTAGGAAGTGCTATTGCAAAGCAGTTCAGTTGCGGTTAAAAAAATGCACTTATTTAACAGCTTTTAGAGCTTATTATTCTTACTTATTTAAAGAAAAGGTTAAAGGTTAAGAATTCTAGTAATTATGTGCTTCTCTTTGATGAAAGCTCAATGAATCATCTGTAGATTAAACAATTGGACTGTCATGTAAGATTTTGGAATAATGATATTGTTAAGACATGGTATTACTTGTCAAGATTTTTAGGTCACTCAACTGGAGAGATTTTATTTAAAAAAGTGATTGAGAAGTGCTTAGAATTACATATATTTGAATTATTCCAATTGTCAATGGATAGTCCAAATGTAAACTGGGGCGTTTTCACTAAAGTGGTTAATTTTTAAAAGTTTGAACAGCATTCAAATGTTTAAAATGCCAGAAGCTGCAGCTTATACATTTCATGTAATGCTTAAAGCCATGGGTGTTCCTCATTTCCAGAAATCGAGGTGACAGCAAGTGCTGTTTGCAGACAATCTAAAGAATCATTCACTAGTAGGGATGACTTTGGTAGCCTTAGACCTGGTATAAAATTTTCTTTAAAGTTTTGGAAAGACTAATGATTAGAAAATGATTGTTTTGAGCAGATTGCTTGAAATGTTACTATATGTTGAAACATGTCTTATATGTTCAAAACAAAAAATTTTTTAATCCTGGTACCAAAACTTTTCATATTGTGCAGAAGTGTACAAAAGATGTTCTTTTTTCTGCTAAATATAATTTTGAAATTTTAACAATTTAAAAATATCTTTATCAAACTGATAAACTAATGTTTCTATTTATTGCAGGAGATTTTCTTGAATTGTTGAAAATTTTTATGCAAAATTTTTAAAAGAATCTTTTCTGAATGTCTATTCATTTAAACTTATTGGTATTGATGTAATAGATAAATACAGTCATTTATTAAAAAACTATTCATACCAAAACTTACAAGTCAATTAAAAAAAGTTTCTAGTCAATAAGATGTTGAACTTGTTACCAAAATGTCAATAGAGAATTGTAAAACTGACAAAAAAACTGACTGTAAGTAAAACTGACAAAAAAACAAGCTGCAATTTTTTAAAATTATAAATCATTTTAATATTAATGGCAAAGAAGTTAATAGAAAAATGTCCTTTTTTATTATTTTGTGGTACGAAACATTTCATGTTTAGATGCTTAAACTCTAATATCTAATGAATTAAATAAAATGCAGAAACTTCTTTTGTATTTGTCAAATACATCTAAAATAAATGTGTTAGAATGTGATTCTGTTTTAAAAGAATTTCATAATTTTGCAGAAGAGTTTAAATTATTGTAATTAACTGTAAGATTTCAAGATTATATTGAGAAATTTTATCCTAATAAAGGTAGAATTTATAGAATAGATACTTTTAATTTAACTTATTCTCAAATAAACAAAAGTGTCATTTATGAAAAATAGTTAATTTGCTTTTACTACTTTCTTATGATCAAGCATTTGCTAAATATGTGTTTTCTGTAAACAAAAATTTGATGGTAAAAAATTTAAATAAACAGTTAATTGTCGCTAAATACATCATTGACGATGACATCTGAAAGATAGGTGATGTAAACAATGTAATAATTAGAAAATACCTTCTTAGAGTTTTGCTGCTGGTAACAAGTAAAAGTATAAATTATATTTAAATAAATTAAAAAGGTGAGGAAACAGCTGCCTTCACAGGGAAAGGGAAAATAACTTCTTGAAGAAATTGGTGAACTGAAAATAAAGAAGCATTTGGATAATGACATAAATGAACTTGTAAAATCTACAATTGTGTATGCTGAGAAAGATGAATGAACTGGTAAATTAACAATAATTGCAAATTCAAACACTTGTCGCTGTGATGCTTCAGAGAAGCAAAATTTTTTAATTTTTACTAATAATGAATTAAAAGCAAATGCTTTATAAGTAGAAAGATATCATTTTCTAACAGTAATATTTTGTATGTATAAATAACCAAAAAATGTGAAAATCTTTTAAATGATTAAAAAAATAGTAAAGTCTCGATGATGGATGGGAAATTGTATAGTTTTAAAAGAATTTGAAACAGAAGAAAAAATTTAGAATTACCTTTATTAAATAATAATTTAGAAGAAAGTCATCCTCGAAACTTTATTTTATAATTGTATTTATTTTGTTTTGAATAAGTATATTTACTTGAAAAGAGGTAGTATTTACATCTTAAAATACTCTGTAAATTAATGGATAGGAATTTAATGAAGATGTTTAAAAACTCTAAAATTACATATTATTTTATACAATGTATAATATAGTAATGTAAGTATTGATTATTTAAATAAAATTTTTTTTGCTATATATCTAAATTCATTGCAGGCTTTTGAAGTAATCATTAAATATAATTTTGACTTAAATAAAAATAGTTTCATTAAATATTACAATTAATTATTTTTGATATTTACAAAATGGAAAAATGTTGTATATACATATTTATGTGCATATTTGGTTAAGAAAAATTATTTAATATGAATGTTGATACCTCCTGGTAATTTTTTGATTCATGGAAAACTCCTGAAATTTTGATTCTTGGAAATCTATACCAGCCATGTAAATTGTGAAATTTATACTTATTAAAAAAATACATTAATGTAAAAATTTAAAAATTGTTTGGGAAAGTGTTAAATAATTAGATAATATATTTAATAAATGGCAAATTAGAAAGAAATTTTGAGAAGCTTCTTTGGATTGCAATTCTATTATTTATAATCTTTTCTACATAAAAGAATTTTTAGAACTTCTGATTCATTTATTTGTCTCCTATTTTTCACTATTATTAATTCAAATTGTGACATTTGAATATACTTCAGTTAAATATAGGCTATTAGTTGTATGGATAATACTTTGGTCTTCAGCTAAACCGTTTTCAGATTCAATTTTAATTAAACCAACTGTGAAAATTAGCCAAACTAACTTCCTTAAACAAAAAATTATCATGAAGCGACAAATGACCAGTGAGCAAAAAACTTTCTCCTCATTTTTTGGGGTGGGGAATAACAAGGTAAATGAATAGAATATTCAATATGAAAATAATCTCAATTCAGTTTTTTTAATAAAAATTCAAAATTGCCTGAATAAACTGCTTTTTGGGATGAGAATTAAATGTTATATAACTGTTATTAATCCATCTTGTTATGACAGTATGTTTTCTTAGTTTTGTTATATCTAGAAATATTTTCTTAAAATAATGAATAGTCAGTCATTAAAATAATAAATAGTCAGTGATTGAAAAATAATATGAAAAGGTTCTGATAAGAAAAAGATTTCATTTTTATCTATCTTTCTTCTTTTTTTCTTTTTTTATTTAATATGGTTTAAAATTTTCTATATATATTTCTTATTTAAATGGAATATTATATATATATATATATATATATATATATATATAATTAGAAATACAAAAATATATATTTAAATATAAAGAAAGTAGATTTCAGATAAAATATAACTAATATACATAGGGACCATGTCTTCTATTTTTTCATATTTTGTCTTAATCTATTTACTTTATATTTGAATATGTGTTTTTTATTTCTAATTATTTTCCTGACTTACCTTTCTTTAGCTGCTTTTCAACAGGATAGGCAGTTTGGTGGTCAGATATATAGACAGTAAGATCCCGCTTAACGCGGGGATACGTTCCATCAAAGTAGAGCGTAATGCGAAACAGCGCTAAACGAGGCTATCTTTACATGTAAATATTGTGGTTAGGGGAAGATGGCTAGGAAATTGGTTAGGTATTAAATTTAAAAAGTATGTTTTTTTAATAAAAATAAAACCAAACATTTATTTCTTAAAGCCCAAATTAATACCACATTATTATTTCTTGCAAAAATAAAAACAAAATATAAATAACAAAACGAATATTCTTAAAAAAAACAAATAAAATTCTAAGTCAGTCATATTTAGTTAGTCTTCCGTGTTTTCAGTGTTCTGCCTTTTTGTGACAAAAGCATCTAATGTTGATTGCCTTTTTCTTTTGCGTTGTTCTCTTAAAAGTTCTTCATAAACGGATAGAGCATCTCTAACACCACGCCTTACTTTTGAGCTCCTGTCAAAATTCGGATCATTTTCAATGAATTGATCCATTATTTCAGTTATGGTAGACCAACTCCTTTTTACAAACGCCATCGAAAGTTCTTTTTGCTCTTCTTCTGAATCACTGCTGTCAACATTTTTGTCTTCTTCTTGTTCAGTTAATTCCTTGAGCTCATCATTAGAAAGACTAGCCGCTGCTTCTTGAATTATTTCTTCGACATCTTCCACATTTACCCCTTCAAAACTGGTTTGCTTCGTTAATTTCACTATCTCTTCCACTATTTCATCCAGATCGACAGAGTGTCCAACGTCATCTTTCTTACTTAAATCCGGCCAAATATTCTTCCATACTCCTTTCAAAGATCTTTCTGTTACCTCATTCCAAGAAAGACCTATGTTTTCTACAGCATCCACGATGTTGTAGTTTTTTCAAAATTCTCTTATGGACTGGTTCTCTTCTCCGTCTGTTTTTTCAAACATTTGCTTAAAGGTTTGCCGCAAGTAATAAGCCTTAAAATTTGATATAACGCCTTGGTCCATTGGTTAATTTCTTAAAGCAGTTGTGTTAGGCGGCAAGAAAACCACTTCGACTGGAATACATGTTGTTAAGTCTGATAAATTTGTTGGGTGGCTTGGAGCATTATCAATTAACAGAAGTGCTTTTTGTTCAAGTTTTTTAATTTCGCAATAACGTTTAACAGATGGGCAGAAATGTTCAGTGAACCAATCCTGGAAAATTTTCGCAGTTATCCATGATTTTTTATTAGACTCCCAAATTACAGGTAAAGTTGATTTAGATATGCCTTTCATCGCTCTTGGGTTTTTGGAATGGTAAATTAGTAATGGTTTTAAATTAAAATCTCCGCTTGCGTTAACACCTAGTAGAAGGGTTAAGTGATCTTTTGCAGCTTTAAATCCTGGTGCCCGTTTCTTTTCACGGGATAGAAATGTTCGTTTCGGCATTCTTTTCCAAAACAAGCCTGTTTCATCAACATTAAAAACCAATTCTGGAGGATAGTTTCCTTCTTCAATTATTTTTTTTAATATCGCTGGAAATTCAGCCGCCGCTTTTGTATCACCACTTGCTGCTTCTCCTGTAATCTTTATGTTGTGAAGGTTATTTCGATGTTTAAATCTATTAAACGATCCTCGACTAGCAACGAAAGTTTCACTTGTGTCAATTGTCTCAGCCTGAATGTAATTAAAAATTCTTCTAGCTTTTTCCATTATGATAGATTGGCTTAATGGCATATTGCGGTCAATTTCGTCATCAATCCATATAGACAGTCGTTTTTCCATTTCCTCTATGATATTATTTCTAGAACAGGTAATTCTAGTTGCAGAGCTTGACGTAGTTGTAGTTGCCAATGACAGTATTTTTTTTATTCTTCATGATGGTCCTTATTGTTGAAGTTGGCAAATTCAGTGAAGCACTAATTAGAGTTTGACGTTCACCAGAATCTAATCACTTCCATTTTAGTTTTGAGTGAAATGCTTTTTCTGGTTGCTTTCTTTTCTTTTTCATTATCACCCATAGTAAAAACTAAAGATCAAAATATTTGACACTGTAATATAGTATTAAATATGTAAATTAATACCTACTTACAATAATGTCAACAAATGTTTACAATAATAAGAATATGTCTGTACAATACCGCACCAAACAAGAAGCACAAGTACACTCTTTCGGATATGGATTTGAAACCTATCGCTGCATAATATTTCGGGAATCCCCGTATGCTGCGAGCGATTTAGTGGAATCCCAGGTTGAAATAAAAGAGCGCTAAACTGAAACAGCGCTAAACGAAACAGCGTTAAGCGGGGTCTTACTGTATATATATATATATATATATATATATATATATATATATATATATATATATTTCTGTATTTTCATATTTTTTTATTGCTTTTAAATTGACTTGTATTATTTATTTTATTATTTCTTATTATATTGTATTATCTCTTGATTATATTGTGATATTTTGTATATTGATTTAATACCTGATATATATATATCTATGTATTTCTCAAGACACAAAAATAGTAAAGTTTACTATCCCACACACATATTATAATTTATATATTTTTAATTATGTAAATTTTTCTTAAATTTTTTTACTTTCTTTTAATTTTTAAAATGGATTACTATATATATAATTAGAAAAACAAAAATATTCCTATTTTCATAAATATTCTTCAGTCTTTACTCTTAAATCAAATCATAAAGGATAGACACATGGGTATTTATTCATCTTCTAATAAACAGTATAATTTTATTTTATGATAATTTAAAAAGATATTTAAATATCAATTGCATCTATGTTAACTATATTAAAAGAATTAAGATAATAAAAGTAATTTTATTTTCAGAATTCTTGATGAATATTTTGCTGAGCAAATGAAGGAAATAATTAAACAATGTGCCTACACAAGGCAAACTATGTTATTTTCTGCAACACTTAATGATGAGGTAAATAATGTATCAATAGCTCTTTGGGAAGACCAAGGTTAATGTATCTCAACTCTGCTTACAAACGTATTTATCTTATCTATATAATGTGAATTTGTTTCAGGTAAAAGATTTAGCTGCAACAGCCTTGAAGGATCCTGTAAAAATTTTCATCAATAGCAATACAGAAGTTGCTATCAATCTTTATCAAGAATTTATTCGTATTAGGCCGAATCGCGAATCAGATAGAGAGGCCATTCTAGCTGGTAAGTTTATTTACTTTGTTGATACTCTGATTTTGTGTCCTAGGAATTTGAAATCTTATGAATGTGAAGCCTCATTTTTAAAATTGAATAAATTCTAAATATAAGGCATTCTTATTGAAAATTAAGAATTGAATTTTTGTGACAAATAAATAATAATGATGATAAAATAATGATAAAGTTATGCTATTTTTTAATTTTTTTTTGGGAGGGGGGCACATAATATATAAATGGTGATAATGATTAGCTGCTTATCTCATCTGTGATGATTAGTAATCTAATAAAATTTATACATAGATCTATAGATATTTTCTTCAAAAACCTTTAAGGGTAAAGTTAAGGACTCAGGAATTAAATTTATAAAATTGTATTTTATGAGATAACCAAGTAAGAAATCTTTGTAATTTTGAAATATGTACTTTTAAAAAATAATTTCAACACAGATTTAATTTTTTAAAATAGAAATAAAAAGATATTAAAATAATGCTTGGATAAGATGTAAAAGTGGCAATTTAAAATAGAATATTTTGTTATAATATGAGGAATATAAACAGAAATGCTTTTGCATAAAATGAATGAGGTAAATATTAAAAATTTATTTATTAAATACAAGTATTTTAAATTATTAAAATCAATTTATTTGAATAATATTAATTAGTGATGTTGTAGAGAAATTATTTTACTGCATATCGCAAAATGAAGCAGTGTTAAATGGGAACTTGCATACTTTCAGATTCAGCTATAAAAACCATAAACTAGTAATAATGAAATCTCTGCTGAAAAAAAATGTATTATAAAATACAATAGAGAATATTTTACTATAAAAAACAATGTAGAATATTGTACTATAAAAAACAGAGAAGGCTTTGGAAAATAATGGCTGTTTTTAATTATATAAGTTTAAATCAGCTGCTGCGTTTAGTTACAATCTGAAGTTTTTATACATTGTGCCTTCTAACTGTATTCATTTTAAAAATTACTCGAAGTATAATGTATTACAGAAAAATTAATGTAATAAAAAATTAAGGTATTTTTATGAAAATATTTTCTAATTATATGAAAAAATTAAAACTTGTTTTGTTATTAAAAATTGTTTTAAAAATCCTTTAATTAAAAAAATTATCTTCATATTTAGGAATACACATATAAAAGTTTATCCATTTGTTCCATTTACCTTATTTTTTTATTACCTTATTTGTTTTTATCTTATTATATTATATACCATTTACCTTACAAATTTAATAATGGAAAATAAAAGGTATATTCCATGGTCTGACAATTTTTAAATAAAGTACATCATTCCAAGTCATTTGAAATTCACACTTCTCATATTTAAATAAACATGCTGCTTAGTTAAAATTAAATAAAGAAATTCTAAAAATATTTAATTGATGTTAAAATAGATTGAATGGCTTCAAATTCAAAGGATAACACATTTTTCATATCAAAATCTGATCAAGTTTGTTTATATAATCCATTGAATTTTGAACTTTAATTTTATCAAAAATTAGAATAAAAGATAGATGATTAAATCCCATTTAATATGTTTTAAATTTTTAGTGAGATTCAGATTATACTAAATATTATGCAATCAGTACAAATTAAAAAAATTAATTAGTTATTTAATGAATAAATGCATATAACTCTATGATTTAAAGTTTTTCTGTATTCTTTCTCAATCATAATTTTTCTTCTTAACTCTGCAATCATAAAATAATTTTTAATAAATACTAATATCATAAATATTGTAATTAACCTTTATATCATGACATCCAAATGCTGCATATTAATTCCTTACCATGACTTATATTTTTATTAATGTCTTTAACTTCTAATATAATAATATATATATTTCTTGATAAATATGTATAGAACATAGTCAATTATACAGAAATTTCTTCATTTGTAAATTAACTACCAGAAGTTTTATTCCTACAAAAATTCAAATCAAGCCTTTTAAATTGATTGAAATAAAAATAGCTATATACCAAAGACAATCTTTTGTTAAAAATTGTTTTATCAGGTTGTAACATAAGTTTTGTGCTGCCACTAATATCATCTGCACAAACATTTATTTTTTGTCAGACAATTTTTGGTATTTAAAAGGTATTGCATGTTGCACTGTATATAACATATTATAATTTCTAATAATTACATGCAACACATATCAAAAGACAAGATAAAACAATCATGTTTTTATTTAAAGCAAATTTTATTATGTTGTTAACTACTTTTAAGAAAAAAATTATGTAATTCACACAGTCTGATGTCATACAATTGGCAGTACTCTTGCTAAATGACTTTTTTAAGAAAACGAACGATAAGCCATGCAGTCTGACATTATACAATTTGTACAGTGTTCTCTGCATCCTCCTTACCAGGTCTACCTCCAGAAATATGTCGAAGGTGGGGAGGATGTGGAGACTACCTCTAAAACAGGTCTAGTTATTTGCTTCCCATTCACCTTTATGGTACATGCTCATGTTCTTCTATGATATTTAGAATGCGTCTCCTTTCCCACATCTGTTTTGGTTAGAATTCTTTGCTCATAAGAGGTCTGCTAATCAAAGCAATTTCAACTTCTATCAGTACAGTTGATAGCTGTTCTTCCAACAGTGCACTGTTGAGAGTTTTACTGAGATACCTTTTGATGGATAAACTAATCCTTTTCTACCAACTTTCTCTCCAAGCCACTCTGGGCACAGTAAATTATGCCCAAAGTGACTTGGTGGGTGTAATCTTGTTGTATGCATAAAATTGCTGAATTTCAAAGTATACCACAAAGTAACCAAATTTGTCAGCAAGATTTCACCTCACTTGGTTCCGGGTATCTTGAAAGATATCTCTCCAATTATCATGAATAATGTAAAGAGTCCTAAGAGATGCTAAGTCCTAACTTGCAAAACACTGGATTAACCATCTCTTAGTAAGTGGCTTATTTAGAGAAGCACAGACTGAAGTCTTGAAAGTGTTGTTCGAAGTATCAGTTTTCTTGTTTAATGTCAAAACTATAACTTTAGTGTTGAAATTGTCATTGCTAGTTTCTAGCAAGTGCTGAGTCTTCTAAAATTAGTAGTCCTTCCTTCAATTGTTATTTTATGAGTGAGGTCATATCTTTGATTTCATTTGTAATACCATTATTTGTGATTCAGTTTCAAGGCTAATTGCAAAATCATCCATGTATATGTTTTTCTAAAAGTGTTGCTGAAGTCTGGAATTCCCTTAAATGATTAGTTTCTAATTCTCATGTAGTGGCACACAATAGAAAAGGGCTGCAAGACAATCTGAATGGTAATCAAGGAAATCTATGTAGTTCCTTCATCTGTAAATGCAACTGTTTTTGAAGAGCTTCTTGTTTGTACCATAAGAATCTTATTGCATCTCCACCCTGTGGATGCAAAATCGGTTGTAGAAAAGCCATTTTCATCACCATGATTATTCATTAGAAGATTTTTAGTTTTTTCCCTATTGATCTGCAATAATGCTTATACCATCAACTAACCATTTATGTTCATTTTGTAAGTAACCTCTCAAAAAACTTGTTTGTCAAAAATTGATAAGTTTGGATTAGAGGTTACAGAAAAATGGAATTTTTCCCAAAGACTTTGCCAATTCTCTATTTCTCTTACAAATGATTCTATTTTAATCATCAGTAATTTCTCTATGTAAGTTGGAGTAATAGGTACTGTCTGAATAGATTGTAGATTAACAGTCATATTTGTCTTCAAATTGGATATTATATATTATATATATTGTTATGGATATTTCAGCACCAAAATATTGTGTACTGATGTATATAAAGGTATAATAATTTCTAACTACTACATACATCATACTCTAAAACGTAGTGTAGAACAATCATGTTTTTGTTTATATCAAATTTTCTCTATTTTGTTACCGAACAACCTATTCAAGAAGCTGGTTTCTGTGACTGAACTACTGATGTTGATGAGACTCGCCTGCGAGAACTTGTGGAAAAAAGGCAGTATTCAACTACTCGATAGCTAGCTATAGTGTTAGACATAAGTGCTAAGTTCATTAATCGTGCTATGCATTGTATAAATTTTACATATAAGTTCAATCGCTGAGTATGGCCTGAACTGACTCAATCAGAAAAGAACAGACATGTTCAGGCATACACTAATATGCTTGAATATTAACACAAAATTCTGTCTAAATCATCTCTAAAACTCTGGACTAGATCATCACTAATATGCTTGAATATTAACACAAAAATCTGCCTAAATCATCTCTAAAACTGTGGACTAGATCATCACTTGTGATTAAAAGGGGATTACTTCAACAACACAAGATAAAAAGAGTTGGTCTGTGTCGAGTGAGCCTGTCAGCAGTGTCACAAAATGCAAGTTAACTAACAAAAAAGTTCATGCTTTGTATTTATTGGGATTATAGTAGTATTATCCACAATGTGTATCTGGTAAATATTAAAACCATTAACAGTAAGATATACTGAGAAATGCTAGTTCATTCCAAAACTCAATTTAGCATTTAGATTTGATAGTAGCATCAACATGCTACTATCAAATCCAAATGTTAAATTGTGTTTCGGCACAAGAAGGTACTATCCCATCAAGATAATGCAAGATCACATGTGTCCATTCACTGAATACAGACTCTAATAGGATCTTTTGCCACACTAACCATATAGCTTCTGCTTTGCTCATTCACATTTCTATCTTTCTTCACCCGTGGTCTCATCTTGGTAGTGCTATCTTTGATTTTGCTCAGGGCATCTGCAATAAGGTTAAAAAAACTTTTTTTTTCGGATTTACAGCATCAAGTTTCTGTGTGTGGGCCAAAGGCTTTGAAAAACTACCAAAACATTTTATAAAAATCTCAAATTAGGGTGGTGATTATGACCCACACTAAAGGCGTATTGCTTTCATGCTTTTTCTAACTTTATTAAGAAATTTTTTGATGAAAAACTGTTGTTACAGCCTGATAAAACTTACTAGAACATATAAAATGATTATTAAACTTCATATACATTAAACAAATACTTAATATTAAATTTTTCAGCACTACTTTCTCGGACATTTCAAGATCATGTAATGGTGTTTGCACAAACAAAGAACCAAGTGCACAGATTGTATATTTTGTTGTCTTTGATGGGTATTAAAGTTGCTGAACTACATGGTAATCTTAATCAACCACAACGATTGGAATCTCTTCGAAAATTTAAAGAAGAAGAGGTTGATGTTCTTGTTGCTACTGATGTTGCATCAAGAGGTTTAGATATACCAGGTGTCAAAACGGTAATTTTTTTAAAAAATAATTTAAATATTAAGATTATTTTGTAGAATATGTTTTTAATTTTAATAATAGAACAATGGAGGAAGTAAAACCAAGTGTAAATTAATTTTTCTAAAGAAATTGAAAACATTTAATACTATTGGGTAAATTTTGCCACAATTTTCTGTATTAAGACTGAATTTAGTTTCCGTGAATGACTAATTTTATGTGAAAAACTGTATTAACGACAAATATGAAGTACTATTAGAATTTGAGAATTATATAGATTGTGAATATTGATTAATTGTACTGTAGTTTTCCATGTTACCAGCTTATTTTTTAAATGATGCTTAAATTTAAGAGTGACAAAAAATAAAAGTATTTATTTAAACAAATTTTAATATGTTTTATTTTCTAACTGTGGGATTCTCTTTCAAATTCATAAGAATTTAGTATATCTCTTAGAAAATAAGGAATTAACAAAACAACTTATTATCATGAATATTTTATTCAGATTTATCTGTTTTTATATCTCAAGCTCAATTGACTTAATTTTTTTTAAAGGGAAAAAAATCAAGCTTATTTGTTAAAAACACTTTAAATTTATTTACTTTATGTTTAAGTAAATTAATTATTTCTTTCTTTCAGTTTAATTCTCTCCACTTAAAATAATTTTAACTTTTGTATTTACATTTTTATTATCTTTTATATTACCAGCAATTTTTTTTTCAAGTGAAAAAATATCATTTTGGTTTCTTGAATCAAGTAATTTATGAGAACCTAAATATTCAAGTTGTTTCCATTTATTAAATATGATTCAAACAATGTTTAAAATTTACAATTTTTTTTAAGCTGATGTTGAAAACTTTAATTTTCTCAACTGACGTATTTTCTTTATATTTATCCTGATCAAAATAGTATCTAAGTAGACAAACATCTTGATATAAGATCTTTAACATTTTTATAATCTATTGAGATAATTTGATTTTCATTTGGAAATCTGTCAAAATATTACCCTATTCAAATATTACAATTCCATGTTTTGGCACACATGCACACTTGTAGTTTATGATAAATCATTTTTAAGAAACAATCTTAATTTAAATCAAGACATAATTATACAGAAATACATGATATAAACAAAAGGAGCAATCAAATGATAGCTAATAAAGACCTTGTATTGAAAGGTAGCCATATATCATGCAGTGTGATTTTGTTCCCCATTGATGGTCTTAAGTTGACATGCAATATATCAAAGGGATGAGTTCCTGATCATAAACATGATTTAAAAATTATTTATTCCATCTCATACATATTTTATCATGATTTTTTGATTAATGCACAATGCAAATTACTGTTATTTTTCACTTATACTTATAAATTTAAAATTTAATATTTTTTGTAGTCATGAATATTTTTTCTTTGTAGGTAATCAATTTTACTTTACCTTGTACCCTTCAGCATTATATACATAGAGTTGGAAGAACTGCAAGAGCTGGAAGAAGTGGAAGGTATACATTTTGATTTGTTTTCCGACTAAAATAATTTTTTTCTCATTTAATTGAAGAGGTAACATGATATATCATTCTGTTTTAATATAATCTATTGTTAGGAAAATATAAGAAAGCAAATTAAATTTACAACATGATTTTTGATAAGTATTTGAGTATTTACTACTTAAAATATAAATCTATTAAAAAAACCTTTCCAGTTTAATGTATTTTATTAGTGTAAATACTTGAAGAAAGAATGCACCTGTGTGAGCACTGCACTCATGTCTGTCTTTATAAAACATGTGTCTTTACAAAAATTAAAAAAATTGTATAGAAATGACATACTAAATTAAACTACAATTACCTTTACTATGCGTATTAGTTTCATATATGTTACGCATATCTTATGATAATGCATATATCAGTTAAGAATTGTCATGGTAATAGTTAAGAAAAATGCATAAAAGGAAACACAGCTAAAAATTAAATTATTGGAGAGAAATTTTGAAACCGTATTTAAGTTCACAAATTTATGTTTATTCAATGAAAAAGCTTGTATGAATAACACTCATTATATTATAAAAATATTACAATAATGAACTATTAAATTGGGTGGAAATTTTAAACTGTTATTTTTTCTAATAGTAATTATGCAAAATATGCATCATGTGAAACCATCTGAATTTTAATTTTCTCTATCTAAATTAAAAAGATGTTTGCTTGTCCTGATCTAAATTTCAATTTAAATGGTTCAAGTCCATCAAAATGTCTTAGACTTGATCCTAGCCATTGTTGAACATAGGGAAAAAATGCATATTTTCTTTTTGCACATCTGTCCAGATTAGTGCTTAAGAGTCCATTAAATGTCCTCTCTAAAGGTAACATATGATGGATGTTAAAATATCTTAAATCCACCTTCAATCTTCTGTTGTTAGGCTGTTCACATATGATGTCAAAAAGTTCAATGATTTCAAAAATAAAAATTAATTATTTAATTGTTTCTCAAATATTAAAACAAAGGAAAATTATTTTTTAAGTATTAGTGGAATATATTTTAATGAACTCACATACAAATACTTTAAAAATTGTGAAGAGAAAATGTTACATTTTTTTTTTGTTTTGCATTAAAAGGTATATTCTATGTGCAATACATTTGATTTCCAAATTATTACAGTCATCTTCTTTAAATGATTTTTGTCCATTCAAATCTTTTATCTAAAGCAACAGTGTATAAGGATACCTGCCTCCATTAATATCCGTGATTAATCTCACCTCTTATTGAGCCGAGCTGGCAGCCAAATGATTAACGCTCTTGCCTTCAGTTCAACAGTTCGTGGGTTCGAATCCCACCTTGGGCATAAATGTTTGTAGTGGTTTGGAATCCACTTTAAACCGTAGGTACCAGTCTAATAGCCCTCATGTGCAAAAAATGACCATTGAGCGACAAACCAATAACCTCTTATTGACAATTATATGACCTTTGATGCCTAAAATTGCTTATTAAAAACATTTAAACATCTAAATGTCAGTATCCTTTAAACAGCAGCAAATTCATGTAGTAATGTTAGCACTAATTATATAATCATATTACATTTATAAAAATTTTTTGATTATTAATTTTTGATGTACGTACTTTAAGTTATTTATTTTTCTAATTTTAATATTATAATATAATGAACAAAAAGTTGAATAGCATATCTAAATTCAATATCTGTACAATTTCTAAATTTAAAAAAAGGAGGAATGGAAATGCTTGTGAAAAGAAAAAATATAATTTTTCTAGTATTTTCTAAAATTCATTTATTTTTCTAGTTATTGTGTAAAACTTTACAAAACCATATCTTATGATAGATCCTATTAAATAAAAGGCTTATCATGTGTTATAAACTCCATTTAAGACAAAAACAATGAGCCAAAAAAGTACAAATAAAGTATTTAATATGTAAATAATTTTGTATTATATTAGTTACTTCATAATTCAAAAAGTATCTAAAAAGTATTGATTTTTTTTTTAAATGTTTAAATGAAAAAGTGCCTAATTTTACTTGTGTTGAATTCATCTTAAATGAAAAATGTTTCTTTTTTGTAATTAGCTATGTTATGTTTAAAAACTTAGAAAACCAAACTGCAACTTAATTTTTCATTCTTAACTAGTAAAGTATGAAATGAACATTTTTACTATCAAATTAGTGCTTTTGCTTACAATTTACCTTATTGATATAATACAATGAAAATGTTTCATTAACGAAGTTTTTCTTCTTAGATCTGTCTCTATGGTTGGAGAGAAAGAGAGAAAGCTTTTAAAAGAAATTGTTAAACAGGCCAAAAATCCAGTCAAACATCGAATTATTCCTCCAGGTATTTTTGTTGCAAAATTTTGAATTTTTTATACCTAGTTATGCAGTGGTTGAGTTATAATTTTATTTTTTCTTATATATTTTGCTAGTTTCAATACAACTAATGGAATTTTTTTTTAATATCTTAAAATTTAATGATAAATATTTTAAATAAATTATTTTTTATTTATTTAGTATATGGTTTTAAAATATTTGCTAGTATAGTGCATCTCTTCTTATGGAGTGAGATAAATTTGAACAAATATCCACCCGTTACTTATTGGTTTAAAAAAACTTTAATTAATGCTGTAATATAAATATATGCATAAAAATCCAGACATTATTAAAAAATAAAAATTTTTTTATAATTTAAATATTTTATATATATATATATATATATATATATATATATATATATATATATATATATCTGTGTGTATTTAGAACTATTTAAAGTACATTAATGTATATGTTATTTAATTAACAAATATGTATATATGTTTGCCAACATATCTTGTATGTGTATATGTTAGTTGTTCAATCAAGTCAAAATATTTATTGAATTTTATTGTGTAAGATAATTTTGCTTTAGTTCTTGTATACATGTTTAAGTTATTTAATAGTTAAATCTTGGCTTGATAAGTCATATTTTAACATTGAAATGTGCAAATACAGAAGAATTTCAGAATCCATATTTAGAATTTTCAGAAATGATTTTCCTTTTCAGTACACCTTTCTATGAGACTGTGATATTATACTGTATAATTCATTTAAAAAATCACTAGACCATACTTTTATTGTAATTTGGGGTATTTTTGTAAAGAAATAAATAGAATTCTATGCAATGGGTTTAAACTAGTATTAAAAAAATTTATATTACAATTGCATGAATTGTTTTATTCAACATCTTATTTTTACTTGTATTTCTTGGTAATAAAATCTTTATATTTCTGAATCTAGTAAATTTTAACTGTGGTATGAAATAGTGGTAAATTTCTTTAACATTAAAGTTCCTAGTTCTCTTCTTGAAACTACATTTTGAATCAGTTGTTAAGATGATTTTGTATTTATCAATGAAGATAACAGTCATCTCATCATCTGAGCCTGCTATTAATTCTGTTCACATAAATATTATGTGTTTGTGTATTCAACACATATGATTTATTTCTTTATCTTAAAACAAAAGTTTTAAAATTTTCAGCTGTTTTTTACAAAATTTAACAAAATATGCAAATTTTCTTAATTTTGAGCATTAGTATAGTTACAACAATAATAAATTACAGTTATTTCATAATAATATTGTTAATGATAATTTTTTTTATATTTTTAGATGTTCTTACCAAATTTCAAGAACAGGTAACATCTCTTGAAGAAGATTTGTCTAAAGTAATGAGAGAAGAGCGTGAAGAAAAAGAAATACAAACAATTGAAAAAAAAGTTATGAGGACTGAAACTGTTATTAAAGGGAAAGTTGAAAATACAACCAACAGATCTTGGTTCCAAACTCCTGCAGAAAAGAGGAAAGAAAAAAGTAATTTATTTTAAAACTACAACTGTGTTTAAAATTTTTATTTAAATTATAAATTAATTTTGTTATCTGTTTTTAATATTTGAATAGTTTTCATCAGAATTTTACTTATTCTAAATATAGTTGAATTTTATGTTAATGTTTGATTAAAGAAGGATTTTTTATTTGATATATAAATATTACACGGGTAAAAAATTGTAAGCCTTTCAAGTATCATGTGTTTGAACATGTTAATAAAATGCCTAAAGCATTAAAAAATAATGAAAAGTTTTCATATTTTTAATTTGATTATTGCAATTATTCTCCATATATTTTGCATAAAGTTAATAAAAATGTCATCAAATAATTTTTACTTATTATATAAATATTAAGCTTTTTTTTTATAAGTTATTTATTATTGGTGTTTTCCTCTTGTTCTCAAATTTTCAAATATTTTTATGATATTTTGGATGGTTATATTTAAAAATTGTGAACAATGAAAAGATATTGTATTGTACCAAAATCACTATGAATTTTTTAAAGCCTTTTCAGAAAAATAAAATAAAATACATTTATTTGTAAATGGCAATGTATTTCAATAGCATACCAATAGTATCTAATTCTTCTTATTCTTCTTCTTAGAATTGGGTTTGTATGTCATTGGGCACCTCTGCTTTTATCAGCATTTTGTACCATTAACTCCAAACCCAATGTTTCCTTGTTCCAGTTGCTCGGGTCACCCACTTTATTAATAAAGTCCGATAACCCTTTAATGGAGTCTAGGTGTAACTCTCTAGTATGGATGATGCCTAAAGAAGTTAATCTAGGGAGGGCAAGAGCCTCGCATTCATAAATGATATGCTCTGCTGTTTCCTCTTGCATATGACATTTCCAGCAGATAGGGTCTTGCTAACAGTCCCATCTGGTCAGAAAGTCAGTCATGCTAGGGATAGCTTCCTGACTTTCACCAGAAGAAGATGGTTTGGAGGTCATTTCTACCTCAAGTGAAGGATTCATTACTGCCCCATTACAAGATTGCCTCTGAGTTTCCTTGTCTTTTTCAGCAAGGTCTACTTCAGAGGCTTCACCTGCAAATGCAGAGAGGTTTGTTATTTCTTGTGTCTTTTCAGCCACAAGATAACAATTAATAAACTCAGGTAATATAAGTCCACCCAGCATTGCCTGAGATACAGGGCAAGGCAAATTACTCTAGAAGTTTGCCAGGCAACTAGAGGCTCCGTTAAGACACCAATACCGCGGTGCTAATTAGCCCTAGGCACGGATCGCATAACACCAGGGTTTACGGGAGCTGGTTCGCGGCCTCTGATTCTTAGTATCGAATTAAAAAAAAATTTAAGTTACTATACAATTTTAATTGTTATAAACTTTTCTGCAAAATTCAAAATTGTAAAATAAAAATAAGCTAATTATGTATGCAAAGCCTGGTGGTTTAGATGCAGTGCTTCACGCTCCCCGATCACATGTCCAAGTTTTGATCCTCCAGCTGAGCAAGGTCGACTCAGTCCTTCATCCCTTCAGTGGGTCAATAAATTGAGTACCAAGCATGCTTGGAAACTAAACTC
This sequence comes from Latrodectus hesperus, assembly GCA_037975125.1. NCBI lineage: Eukaryota > Metazoa > Arthropoda > Arachnida > Araneae > Theridiidae > Latrodectus > Latrodectus hesperus. The sequence continues at coordinate 15,721,388 of JAJQOW010000014.1, read as the reverse complement.
TGGAGGTTTTGCTTTAGGCTGACCACCTAACTGCGATATTATGATATGGATATTGTAATCCTTGGTCCACAAATGGGCTGTTATGTGTAAGTTAGTGCAGGTGTAGGTTTAGTTTTAATTATATATTCAAGTTTGTGTGTGTGCTGTGAGATTATTCTGAATATAAAGAAAAGATAAATAATCACCTATAAACAGATTGATTGTTATAAAAAGCAGTATTTGTGTATTTACTTTACTACAGTAAAAAAGGAAAAAGAACCTACAGCAATTAGCTGTTTGTGCAGTAGATTTTTGAAAAAGAAACCAAAAATTGTCTTAATTTAAACTACATGTTTTAATTTCATAAAATAAAACAAATTTTAAAGAAATTGGTATAAATTATTAAAAAGATCTAATACTGATAGGGCAGGCAGTCTTATCTAAAGAATATTTTTTAAACTGAAATATATATTTCTTTAAATTAACATTTTAGATAAACTTTAATGATGTAATAAAACATACAAATGTTGGAAACAAATAAAACATATATATAAAAACAGAAATGAAATAATTCGTAAATGGATTAACAATGTGTGCATGACATGTGTTGCGAAACAGTTGTAAGTCACTTAAATGTTGCCTGACATTCCACTAATATGAAATTAAAGCTAACTAATGATTAAACAAAAGCAATAATGAAATTTGGATGAGATGTTAGAAATCAGGATATTTAATAACAGTCTTTATAAAATAAAGATGAGAACCTAAAAAAGATTTATGTTTTGCAATATTAAAGGGACAGATTTTTATTTAATGGAAATCTTTTTTAAAATACAGAAATTAAGATATTTCCTGTCTTTGAAGATACTTCATAAATGTTTTTGTATTTGACTAATAATGTACACACATGCGTAGTTAAAATTTTTTTTAATTAAATATCTATTAAACATGCTTTACATATATGGTATTTACAACTTCTGTGAAAAATGATTTTACAGTGATTATTATAATTAAATAAAACTATACTGTTCTCAAGAATTTTCATTATTCATTTGTTGAAGTAATTAAAATAAATTATTAGAAATTATAGTTAAGTAATTATCTAGATACACTTAGTCATAGCAACTTGTTAATTATATTTTTTCACTGGTTGACATTGTTAATTAAAATTATATAAAAAAGAAAGTAATTTTAGGAATAATAACTTGTTTTAATTTATATACATATTTTTACCTGTTGATAAAAACTAATTGTTTGTTCAAATATTGGTGTTTATAAAATATAAAATTTAGAAATACTAAAGGACTTGAAATAATATGGAAAGAAAAGTAAATAAAAAGATATAATTAATTTCTTTTATTCATGTTTTATATATATATATATAGCTTAAATGTTTTATAATTATTTTAGTGGCTTTGAAACTAGGAAATCCTAAAGCTAAAAGAAAAAAAGGAGAAAAACCAACAGTAAGTATAAAATTAGTTATTGAATTGATTTATTTCAGATTCCATTTTTAATTTATTCAAATATTAACTAAACTGAAGTGTGTGATTGAAAATAATAAAATTATGGTAAAAATTTTAGAACATCTTAAGCTGAAGGACAAAAAATTGCTTTGAAAATGATTTGTTAGATTTTTTTATTTTTTGTTATACTGAAATTTTTATTGTTTAATAATAAACAAATTTTAAAAAATGGATTATCACCAGAATTTTAAACTTTTTTTAAAGCAAAACATGATAACTGTATATATATATTTTTTTACTTGTATTTATTGTTTTAATGTAGTATTTTTAACAATTCAAATGTCATATAAAAAAGTGAATAAAATGTGAGTTACTAAAATTTAATAATTATATCTGATATTTTTATTGCTCGTGTTTCATTTGGTGTACAAATTGTTAGTGTCTTATCTTATTCTTTGAAAATGATTTAAACATTTTATAAATATATGAAATTACATTAAATATAGGTACTGTTTTTCTTTTTGATTTATGTTTCATTTGTTGAATTCCTATTGCTATGTTATGTTTCTGTGCATATAAATCAGTTTAATTGAGTGTTTTTTTTTATTCCCATACTATGGAAACTTTTATCCAATAGGAAATTGTCTATTTTTTTCACTTTAGACAGATGATCGTATAGAAGTTGAACTTCAAAAAGCTGCACAATTCCAAGCAAGACAAGCAAAAAGAATGCAGAAATCCAAGAGAATAAGAGCAATAACAGAAGATGAAGAAAGACCAGCAAAACCAAGTATATATAACATTACAAATATAAGTTTTCCTGTTTGTAACAAAATCAACATTTTTTTTTTGCTACATTTGTTTTTAAAAGAATTAATAAGTTTGTAAGTTAACTACTCCATCAAAGAACAAAATGATTTCTGGAAATTTTTTGTAAAAAATTTAGATTATATTTAAGTGCATCTTAAAATGATGAAATTTAAATTAAGTTTTTTACTTGAATTCTATTACATCACTAAACGATTTCACATTTATTCTTTCTTAGAAAAAAGGAAAGTGCAACGAAGTTTTGACAAAGAATTAGGTGATACTAGCAGAACTGCTGTTAAAGGATTCCGATATGAGTAAGTAACATTGCTAAATTGTATATTATTCACACTGATAATAATTTTTAAATTTTACTTATAAAGATTTACTAATAACATGAATTAGAATTTTGTTACAAAAATATTTGTTTATATATATTTTTTTAATTATTTATTTATTCAATTTTATGCAGTAATTTTTTGGCTTTTAATTTCATGACTGAAAATTTTTATTTTAATATTGTTTTTACATTTTAAAAACAATATTAAAATATATAAAATAGATATAATGCTACAGGAATTAAAATATGAGAAATGTATATCATTGATATTTAGTTACAATTTAAGTTAGAAATTTTTGAAAATTTTATTATATATTATTATAACTTACTGGACATTACAGTGATTGTCATTGATTTCCATGTGTTTATTTAAAAAAAGCATATGTGAAATAAAATATTTGAAAATAAAAAGATTTTTACATTTTCCTGAATATAAATCAAAAATTATTATGAATAAATTATTTTAAATTTTTAAAAAGCTCTACTTTTATTTTATGATAATATTTTGAAAAAATCAAACAATATCTACGTTTTTTAAAATTATAATTTGGAAATAATTCAATTTATGTATAAAAATGGGAATCAAAAATAATGTATTAACTTTTAATAATCTTTCCTTGACAATTTTCAATAAAATTTACAAATTATTGAATGGTTAATATTTTTTTTTTATAAATTTTGAAGCTTGTTAAGCATCTTAGAAATTTGAAATACTACAAAAAGTTGTTTCTTCATCTCTTGTCAATAATATTGAAATTAATCATTAATTGTTTCACAGGGCTACACATCATGAAAAAATGGAAAACTTGAAGAAAATGAAAATGAAGAATAAAGCAAACAAAAAATTTAAATCAAAAGCTAGGTAAGTACTATTTGTAAAACCATTAGTATTTATATTTTTTCTTTTTTTCTTTTTGTAATAATTATAGTGGAATTTTATTAGATAGATTGAAATGTATTCAAAATGATGTTGAAAATTTTAACTGAAATGTCTAAATGAAACAGATATTCCAAGTAATATTACATAATATGAAATTAATTTAAACATTGACAGAATGTTGTAAATGCTGTTTGAATATATCAAAATATTAAACAATAAGATAAGAATTAAATATTAACAGTTGTACTTTTTTATGCATAGAATATTTGCCAGACAAATAGTAACTTGACTAAAGGTAAATTCAAAGTGTATTAGTTTTGTCTGAGTTTACCAATTTTCAAAATTATTTTTAAAAGTTGTACAATTATCTTGATTTCTTTGCATTATTTGCAGAAGTTTATTATAATTAAAGCTAAAATGTGTAAAAAGGAATTCATTTGCATTATAACTTGCTTTACTTTGACATTTTCTTGGTAATGGAATAATACAAATGTGTTTTTAGGTTATTCACATATAGTACACATTTTCTGTGATTTGATTTACGACAATTGTACTGCAAAAGACATTTGAATTTTAAAATATGTGGTTTATATTGTTGTATTTTAAATATCATTTGAATTCAAAGATATTAATTTAACACTTAAATTTCATTACTATTTAGAACAAAGGGAACAATAATATGCTTATGAATTTTGCATATGCATTTTCTCTATCTGAAACTTTTGTTATATTTGAGCTCCAATAATTTTTTACAGCTTGTAATTCTTAATATTGAAATATGTATGTTAAATGAATCAAACTATTATTGCAAAAAAAAAAAAAAAAAAAAAAAAAAACTCCTTCACAAAAACAAACATCTATTTATTAATATAAAAGTTTGAATATATTTTTGTAAAAATGTTTAACATTGAGGTTTATTAAAATAATATGTGTATTAAACAAAAAATATTTATCTAGAATGTTGACTAATTATGAATTTTTAAAGTTGTTAAATTTAATGAATTCATTTTCATAGTACTGTGATTCACATTAATTTAATATCTTTTGCATTTACATTAAAAAAACAATTTCAGTGTTAATAATTTTCATTTCATAATCTGTATTATAAAATGAAACAATGCATAAATACTATATTTTATAATTTTATTTTCGGGCTCACAAATATCTGTTTCATTTGTTAAATGGAATAAACGATATTATTATATCAAACTTATTTTTCAGTTGGTTACTAATAATGTAAAAATATCTTGAATATATGATTATTTAAATCACATTAATATTTTTTTCAGGTATAGAAGAAAGAAATGATGAGGAATTATTTTTGTATTCTGTACATTAAATTATAATAAAAATATTTTTATTTCAAGTGGTCGTTAAATTTTTGCTTGTACTTATCTAAACATTTAACTTAAGTTGTGGGTGGGGTTTTACAGATGTATAAACCCCACCTGGAACTTTTTTACCTCTAACTGGTGATCACTAAAATAATGAGCACATGTTTATATTCTAATTATATAACTGTGGAAGTTGTGTTTAATAAAGGGTTTCCAATTTGTTAAACTAATAATAAGGTATTTAATTAAAATCTTTTTATTTATAAAATGTTAGTCAAGAAATTTAAAGCAGATTCTCTGTTGAGTAAATATTATTGCAAAATTGTTTGCTGTTTTGATATCCACTTTCCGTCTTGGATAATAATAATAATAAAATTAATATAATCTTGAAACTTTTTCATCATTATTTTTACTTTATTCCAAATGGATATTTAAATGAAACAGTCAAAACTTCATCTAGTATAAAAAAATATTAATATATGATATACCAATTTTAGCCTCTGTGCTATATATATTTTAAATCCAATGAATTGGACAAAAGTAAAAGTTTATTTAATTACATCTCTTATATTTTACTTCTGGTAATTTTTATGTAATTCAAAAATTCTTCCCTTTTCTGTATAAACTTATATGCAGAAAATGCAAAGAAAATTTGTTAGTATTTATCTCGTAGTGAAAAGTTATAAATATCTTGAATTGTATTTAAAAACATTTAAAAAAATGCTTTTTTTAAGTACTAATAAATCATTTGAGTTAAATGGTTTTCAGGAGAATGAGTGATTCAAATATGCATATATATTTTTGTTTTAGCTTTCTAAAGTTGACTGTACCATTAAAAAAAATATCAAGACTTAATTTAGAGGTGTAAGCATAACTAATTTCTAAATTAAAAAAAAATTCAGTTTGATCTTGTGCTTATTAAGTTTTTTGACTGCATTATGAATACTTAAATAATGAAAATTACTTATTTTAGATTTACTTTCCCTTGATTTAATTTACTATTCAGATTTATGTATAAAAAAAAGGAAATTTAAATTAGTGCAATCTCCATTTTTAAATATCAATTTGCAATATTTGTTGCAGTATTTGTTTTGTTTTTTCATTTAAAGAGAAAAATTATTTGAATATTTATAAAAAAATTTTATTTTTTAAAATATTTTTATGCTGTTAGTTAGAAGACATACAATTAGTTCACAACTGCTTGTGTGTGTGATATAAATAATCATATTAGTTACTTTTTATAATTTCCTATCAATCTAAGAAAGAAAAAATTTATCTAGAAGAAAATATTTTAAACCACATATTCATGAAATTATTTTGTTTTCCAAGACCTTCATGATCACATAGATTCTTCAAAAATATACATCCCATTGAAATACTCTGCCCGACATTGAAAATGCAACACCAAGAAGGAGTTGCCAGAAAGTGACGAAACTCGGCAAACAGAGAGAGACAGCAACGAACAATAACTGATCTGTATTTTGAAATGATATGTATAATATAGAGCAAGAACAGGCTCGGATCAGTAGGTTGTATGACCATCGTAGACGGCGATACACGAAGCAAAGCGTCTAGACACAGAATCAATGATAGTATGGATGGAGTCCTGAGGAATTGCTCGCTATTCCCTGCCATTCATTTGCCAAACTGCGTCTTCTGAAAGAAGCAGTGGCAGGGTCTGGAAATGGCGTCTAATCATATCCCAAACGTGATCTATTGGTGACATATCTGGCGAGCATGGTGGCCAGGAAAGCAGCTGTATACCTTGCAGGGCATGACAGCTGATGCGAGCAACCTGCGGTCGGACATTACCCTGCTAATGAAAGGCATTGGCCACCCTTTGAAGGTAGGGGAGTGTCACCGGCCGCACCACATCATCCACGAAACGTTTGACTGTCATTATGCCGTAAACACGTACTAGACGTGACCTGGAATCGTACGCAATGGAGCTCCAAACTATGATGCCGCGTTGTCGCACGGTGTGGCATTCCACAGCAAGATTGGACTTGTCTACACGTCGACGCCGCAACTTACGTAACTACTATCACTAAAGAAACAGAAGCGTGATTCATCTGAGAAGACGATCCTGTGGTACTTCGTCGTTCACACCACTCTAATCCGGCACCATTCCAAACGTTTGAGTCTAAGCTGACGGGTCAAAATTAGTGTTTTTAACGGACGTCCTGAGCGATGTCACTAGCAATTAATCGACAATAAATTGTTCTGCTCGATATGGGAGCATCCAGGGTGTCTTGCGCATGCCGCAGAATTTCGGTAGAGCATGCCGCAGAATTTCGGTAGACGTGCTTTGTGTAGCCACCACCGCCTCCCGTCGGATGCGTCGATCCCATTGGAACGTCACTGAAGTGCAACGGCACCTCGCAAACTTCCACTGTTCATTGTTCCAACCAACTTCGCCACAGTCTGTGCCCTATGGACGCGTCCAGATTGCCCTAAGGACCAACCTGCCCTTCTCAGTCCGATCACCATGCCTCTTGTAAACTCCTCTGTCTGCTGGAACTGACTGTCGACGATGACCTAGCATTCTCTGCAATTACAGGCACCGTTTGCGACAAGAACATACTTTCAACGATTATTTTTCCAAGTAGCAATAACGATGCGAATACTGGCCACTCTGCTGGTCTTCACCTTATATCTTATACTACGTGCGCTGGCGAATTACACATTTCACTTCATCCGCATAACTCGGAAAGGTGCGTCTACCCTGGAATTCGCTTAATTTTCTAGCTACTCCTTCTTGGTGTGCATTTTCAATGTCGGACAGTGTAATAACAATTATTTTTTAAGTCATATTATTTTCTAAAGTTAAAGAATGTGTTGCTCCTAATGCTTATTTATAAAATGCTTTTGAAATGAACTAATATACTCCTTAAACTTTTTTTACGTGTGCAATTTTGGCTGCATATTTTTTTAACTGGATCTGAAATATATCAATTGGTTTCTTTTTGTTTGGTGTCGTGTCCATTTGAAGTCAACTCAAATTCTTTCATGTCCCGAAATCACGGCCTTACAATGTGTACAATTTTATCTTTATAGAGATTTCTCTCAAAGGGAAATCGTCAATAGCCTGTAAACTTCTTATGATGGCTGAGCAGTTAAAAATATGTTCCGGGGTGAACTCCTTCTCAGGGCAGTTCCTATATGATTTGTGAGATCTGGTGCCGTCTGTATTTATAGTCCTTCCACAGAATTGTTGGGTTCTAAGTCTGGAATTAGTCCTGGTAATAATTCTGTCTGCATTGAGAGCACATAATTGAGGTTCCATTTTGGTGTGTTTTTCTTTCAGTTTGTATTTAGCAATTGCATTAGCGTCTCATAAAGTAACAGTGCTGGGAGCTCCTAGTTAAGGTCTCTCGCCTCCTTTGCAAGCCTGTCTGCTTCCTCATTCTCCTCAAGGCCAACGTGTGCAGGTATCCACTGCAAAGTACAAATTTTTCCACGTGAAAAATGTCCTCTAAATTATGATGGATGTCTTGTGCGAACCTGGAGTCTCCATTCCCTATCGTCTCCAGGGCAACCATAGAGTCACAGAAAATGATCAGCCCACTAGCTTTATTAGTATCATTCAATGAAATATACATTCATAGGTCCTTTAGTTCATAAATAAAATTAGAAGAGCGATGTTTCCTGTTCCAATACTTTTTGCATTTTCTTGTCATTAGTCAGAAATTATAGCAATTAAAGTAAGTATTCAAAAAAAAAGGGGGAGGACTTCTCTTTTTAAATAAAGTTGACTGTTTTAAGTTACAAATTTTTATCACATTGATTTAGGTCATACTATTCTTTTATCATTATGATACCCATTATTTCATTTTTGTTATCAATAGGCAAATGTAAGAGGGGCTAGCTAAATGTTTTAGAAAAAAAAAAGGTTCAGGGAGAAATATTTTTATTTTTAAATTACCCATAACACAAAATAATTTTAAAGCAAACAGTAGTAACTCGGGTAGATAGAGCATTAGCTGCCAAAGCTCATTAAAACTTGGCACTTACTCCAGAGCAGTAGAGGATGTTCATTGGATGTTATGAGAGGGATAATACACACAACATTTTGTATTGATTTCGTCAGCTTAATGCTCCAGTATGCAATGTATGTTTTCTTCTTAAATTACTGATGGACACTTCAACTTATAAGATAGACGATTATTTTCTATCATCTGCATTTAATTTTTATCCCGTCTGAAAATGATATTACATTTGACAATTTCGCTACATGAAATAGTTTCTCCTTTTACAGATATACTTGCCTCGTTTCGTAACTCATGCTTGAAATAACACAGTTTATAATTTCTATGATATTGGACCCTCTAGTTCAGCAACCTTGTATTAAATACCGTTATCATATAGTGTTTACAAATAATATTTTGAATTTATATAATTTATTATTCTTTTAACATTGCGTTGTGTATTTATTATTTTCTTTTCTTCCCACATTCAAACCTGAAAATAGTGGCTTTGTTTTTGTTATTAAAAATTGCTTTTAATTTAATCATAAAATTAGCAATCCATTTTCATTCATACAAATTTATTTTACATATATTATTTCAAACATTACACAAATAGCATGGTTAAGTACCCACGCGGTATTCATAATTTACACTAACCAATTAAAGTAATAAAATAAGTGGTATCGCAGTAAAAAATCTTACTGGCTGGAAAAATAATTTATGTAAAAAATAACGACTTACGGATGAAAGTTGAATTACTAGCCCGGCCTATTTTGAGGACTTCGAGAAAACGTTGATTCAATCCTTTAAATTGACTTTCACAATCTGGACTCGCGATTATAATAATATACATAATCTTCTCCCGTCTGAGAGCTCCTAGGATTTGATTACTTCAACTTTGTGTTTTGCAGTCTCTAGGTCCGGTAGAGTGTCAGACTTAAAATAATGAACAGTCTTTTCTAGCGGCGTGGGATTCGGAATCTCACCTCGGAATATATATATTGTAACTGTTTCTGTTATCTCCAAACCCCGTCTGACTTCAATATTGTCCTTTCGCTTTTCTCTGGAACCGGTTTTCCATAAGTGCTGTGCTAGGACAGTCTACTTCGTGAAAAGGGGAATAATACGGGATGTAATGTTACTGGAGAAGGAAATATGAAAAAGGACTTCCAGCTAGGGAAGAAAAGGGTAATTTAGTTACTTTACAAAAAATATCCAGCCAATGAGTACAACAGGGTTGCGATTTGCAGTTGCTCTCTCCAGTTTGTTGGTTGGAAATCTGCTTGGCCAATACATACGGCGAATATCCCCACTTTCTAGAAATTCGTCAACCAGAAGAGCTCTTAGGTGGTTTCGTGTTATCCTCCATTAAAATGAATTCAGCGCCAACCTTTTCCTTGAAAAATGAATATATGGCTCCAAGGTCTCTATCCCTGTATTATAGGAATCAAATTATCTCTGGGCACAGCTTGTCCTATTTGGACTTTGCATCATACAAGTCAACCAACCCTATACTTCAGAGCAGTATCACTGCCTTTGTGAATGACATGGAGTGGAGTGTGGCTATTTAACATGATTCCTGACCATACTATTACATCTCCACGGCCATAATGATTGATTTCACGGATATGGAAGACAGGTTTGAGGATCCCTGGTTCTTTCCACATGAACGTAACGCTGGAATCTATGGTTATGGTTAACCACACTCATCAGTGAAATGAATGGCAGCTCATTGATCCATACTCCAATATCTCTGCCCTATGCTAAACTGGCTGTCCTGCGCGTGGAAATGAAAGAGACGCAAATAGCAGGTCTTCGTGCAAACAACCCTCTCTCATGAAGTCTTCTGGAAATAGTTACCTTTTTAACTTGGATTCCGGTGACCATATGCAAATCTCGAGAATGCTGAGAATCTGTAGTATTCCTGATAAATCTTATTAGAACAGACACATGGCGTTTATCTCCAGCCCAGGTTTTCTCTTATAGATGCGGTCTGCTGAAATTATTTCCATAAGATGCTTATGACGCTAGACGTTAAATTGAATTCTCTATAAATCTAAACTTGAGACTGGTCTGTTTCGAACCTCCTTACAATTCGCCACCTCATTCCATTATCTAAACTTTGGTGATTACTCATTGTTATTATAATTTATATTCAATCGTTGCTGCACAAATACACCAAGAAATGTGGAGAGCTGAGCTAGTGTACGAAAAGCGTGTTTCACAATGCTTGCTTAAAAAGCCTATTTCTCTACTGGTTCCACACGTACTTATGACATGATTTGCATCTTTGTTTCAAGGTAATGGTTATACATTTCATTCAGTTCCTTTCAAGAAACTCTACAAAATGTGCAAATTCTCTCTTAATTTAAAACACCAGAATATATCACATCTTTTTCAACGTATCAAGAGTTATTTACCTTCACAGCAAATACGTCTGTAGATTAAAGAAGATATCCCCATATACTGTCCTCCTTAAACAATTGGCATTGAGACTCTCAGATCGAACAATATATTTTCTGTCATTGACAACCTAATGACTATATTAGGTGCGCACTGCCATAAAGTTTTCTTTTTTGCACGACACAAAATTTTATGTCTCATTAAAGATGATACCAGCATTTAGCTCCAAAAAATCAGTCAGCCATGATTCGATAAATAATTATCGACGAATGTCATTAAATATCTGACATTGGTGGATGCCCCAGCATTAAATACCGCAGCAATTTGAGAAAGTACTGCACGTATAGCTCTTAGAAACTCTCATTGATCATCAGTGATTCCATTCTTTCAAAATATTTTTCTCGGCAGTAGCACTGTGTGAACTTTGATAGTTTTAAGCTATATTCATGGTACACTCATGAAAAGTCATACTCAAAAATCCAACTTTTATCTCTACTAAAATGTTATGCTTTATGTGTCATATGACGATTATAACGCTTTGCTCGGAACCACTGATCTTGATAAACTAGGCAGTTTACTATGTCGCATCATTGATTGGTGGCATACCTCCATTATTCGTATACCACCAATTGCAAAATTCTTACTTTCACCAATTTTTCTAGTACCTGATTTTACGTAAAGAACGATATTGTTTGGCACCAAAATATTTCAAAGCCATTTTTTAAGTGAATAGCTTTAAAAAGTTTTTGTGAGTAAAGCATTTTTTGAATTTATTGCATGATGCCATATTTGTGCTACAAGGAAGTAAATATTGACTAGGAATGAAATTTTTGAAAATATTTTGCCAGGTATACATTGTCCTACACTTAAAAGAAATGATATGTGAATTAAATTAGTTGATTTTGAAACAGCCTTGTTTATAATCATGTCACCTTCAAATAAAAAATATATTTGAAACTAATAATTTTGACTAAACATTGTTGTTGGTTAAGAGATGTGTAGATTATATAGTAAATATTAACTCATAAGATGGTCTCAAGACAAGTGTCTTTAAATTATTTATTACCGACCCAAACATACGTAACAAAGGATATCGGGATTAATTCCCACTCTAGAACATAACCGTTCTCCTCAATTTAGAAACTTTATCTGTTTTGTTCTAAGCAATATCACGTGACGCGTGCACATGCGCGAACAATATTTTTAAATAAATTTGGATGCTTTCTAGTGGTTCATTTAGAATAACAACACTGTTTCGTTTAACTATGATGATTCGTCTTTTTTCGACACATGAATGCAAAAACAGGCTGTCAGAATTGATAAAATGAATAAACTATACACAACATGTATTTTAGCGTGTTCAAATAAGGCTATATATAAACGCTATTTATTAAAATTATTAAGAGGTTATTGAATTTCTTAAAAAGTTATGGAGCCATTCCAGTTCTATTTTCTTTAAAATAATGGAAACTGCTCGATTTTAAGAATTTCTTTTTTCTAATTATATTAATTTATCATTAAACGTTCGCGAACAAACATATTGTTGAGATTGAATGAATTTTCCAATGCATTGAAGGGGGAAATTTTGTAAAAAAATTGCAATCATTTTTAATTAACATAGGGATTGATTTACTTAATTCATAAAATGATCTTGTTAATTTGTTATTTTATCAAAGCAAAGTTGATTAAATTCATCTTATTTTGCCCTGAGTTCCCCCAAAAAGTAAGAAAACTTTTGTTATCTTTCCTTTTGTAATTATATTTAAGTCCATCAGATGGAAATATATAGTTTAATCTATTTTATTAAATCAAAAATTTTACATCATAATATGATATGAGACATGTTTATCAAATGGATAGAATTTAATTGTTAATACACCTCATTTTTCTATCTTTCAAACTCGGGTTAAAATCCTACATAAATTCATGGGATTCTTTCAATCATATTTAGAAATATCTTCAAATGTTTTTATTAGAATTATAAGTTCGGGGATTCATACCTATCACTCTAATATCAACAGCATATTATGTATCTGTAGAGTCATTAAAATACGAATAATAACTGAAATTAATATTTTTTACAGAACATCATGACGATCAAAATACACTGCAATTGGATTTTTGCCCACTTCTCAATTGTAAATCCAATGTATGATTGTAATTTCTTTCATTGGTGAAATTGAAATTTATTTAATAATAATGAAAAAGTTAATTATAAAATAAATTAACTCACTTTCAGCAGTGAAATTGAAATACTTTAATTAAATCACATAATTTATATTTTTAACAAGTTTTTATTATATTTACAGGTTGTAAAACGTTAAAGCTTAACTTATCATAATTTATATTTTAAACAATTTTTTGTTATATTTTCAAGCTGTAAAACAAAATGTTAAAGTTTAACTTAATTTTAAAATGTTATTCTCTTACTAAGCAGATTTCATTACCAAAATTATCAAAGATATATAAAAGGTAATAAAACTTGAATTATGAATGATATAAAATAAGTTAATTTAAATTTTATTAGAATTTTAATATTAATTTAACTTATTCATTTTGGAGGGATTGGAAAGCAGGTGCTACAAAAAGGAATTACCATATTAAAGACGAATGCTCTTAATTGATATTACTAATGCTATGTAAAAAGCGAATGTTTGACATCCGATCTGCTATGAAGTTTGTTTAGTCTAGAATTATCATTCATGCATCGCAGTTGTTCAAAGTTTCCGTTGAAAGAAAGATTCAAAAACAGACTTAAAAATGTACGAGTAACATTATGTGGATTTATGAAATAGCTCCCATTATGCATCTATCTAAAAATTAGCAATAGTTTATTTTTATCAATATTTATTTTTAAATACAGCCAAACTAATAGTTACATATAGATCAATAAATGCAAATTTCAAAAAATTAAACTTCTTAAGGGAGTCTTTCAGATATTTAATTACAATATATAATTTTTTTTATTCAAAAAACAGTAAATATTATTACAATCTAATTACTAATTACAAAATGAAATGTAACGTATGATATGAAAATGCTATTTTATTTATAATGCTTAGATGTGAGTATATTTCGATTATAAACTTTATATACTAAAATATTTATTTCTCAATATTGAATGAATGCTAAATAAATGTCTTATAAAATGAAGAAATATTATGTAATTATATGAAAATATTAATACTTTAAGCATACACTAAATTAAAAGAAGGCAAATATTTTATTGAAATTTATAATACAATTTTTTGAAATAAGTATATTAAATAATATAAACTAATTATTTTATGTTTATGGCATGTTAAACTGACTGTTAATAGTCTGAACAAACCGAGAGAGCTTCCTGTCGCTCACTAATAAGCTCCTCCCCGGTGGCTTTCATTAGCTTTTGAGAGAACTCACTCAAGCCCAAACCTTGGACTATTTTCCATTTACGGTCGGCTATCGTTACGGGAAAACTGAAAAAGAGACCAGGGGGCGCACCGTACGATCCGTCCGAATAGACTGCCATCGAAACAAATCTATCCTGTGAAGCAATACATATATACATGAGATGGATTTTTTTAAATATGTGTTTATTAGTAGTTAAATTAGTTTAAAATACTGTTATAGTCTGATGTTCTCAGCAAACAAGGAAGGTTAATATTTATTATCAGAGCACTTTAATTTATGGAAATAATTTGGCGATAAATTATTAAGTATAAAAAAGCAAAATATTCCTTTGAATAATAATTTATTAGGAAACATTCGAATAATTATTGCTTTATTGATTATATATTTTTAACAGAAAGGCCCTGAGAGCTATTTTTGGTGCTTTTCTGTAAAATAACACCTGGTGAAAAAGGTACAACTTTGAACTATATAAAATCCATAGAGAGGAGGGCATTATCAAATCAATAAAATAGTCTAGAATGAGATGGGCAGGACACCTTCTGGTAATGAGTGTAGAGAGAATACCTAAGGTCTTCAGGGCCACCCTTTTCTGTAAAAGACCAAAGGGAAGACTGAAGAAGAGATGGAAGGACTGCCTGGAGGTCGATTTCCGGAAATAGGGTAGAATGGCAGAGACTTCTGAAGAAGCCCCACAAAGGGTTGTCGTGCCAATGTTGCTGCTGCTGCAGATGATGATGATTATTGATTATATACAATCATTAAATTTACAATTATTTTCTTATACACGTAAAGTGAGGTATGTATGCATTCACGCATATAGCATTTTACTAGAAAATTCTGGAAAAGGAATTAGATTTTAAAGAACAGCGAAGCTGTTGTTATAGTTTTAATGTGTTTAGCAAACAGTTCTGTATGAAATAACCAATGTCGTTATTTGTAAGATCATTGTCGTTCGTGCAAAAAATAAGTACATCTATAATATGCTCAAGGTATCAAGATCAATATGGTTAAATGAATTTAGATCAAATTTAAGAATAATCATTACAATCTGAATAGAAATTTTATTGCTTTTGTACAAGAGCAACGATAAGATAGTAACAGATGTCTCTATACATAAGTTATTGTATACCATCATATTTTTAATAACATTAAAATAATAAATTGCATCATTGTAAAATTCTTATTCAGAATAGCATGGCCCTGTTTATCTACTGAAAATATTTATCTTTCATAATGGGTTTCTCGTTTAACGATTTCTATCCTATCATCTGATTATTGAGAGAAAGTAAAAGTTAAGATTAAACTGAATAAATCAGTTTGAATAATTGAAATAAAGTTTAAGAGAACTTTTCAAAAAATGACTTACAACTTTTATTTTCTTCATTCTTTTCGACATGACAAATTTAAACAATTCTGATAATCTTTTATTGGATATTACATGCCTACGAACTTAGAAGATTCGCTAAAATGATTTTTACTTTCCTAATTTGTTAGGATTCATAAGCTTGTGGTTTTTATTATTAAAATTTATTCTTAGCAAGATTTCGTCAAATATAATTTTTAACTAAGACATCAGAGAAATAATTTTAACTATTCTTTAAATTTGGAAATAGAATGAAATGTTACTTGTGGAGTGCCGCAGAACCAGTCTCTCATCTGATCACAAGATGCTTTAGCAGCAGACATGCCACTTGTCCTGTTTCTGGCTTTGCTCACAGCGAAAGCTCTCTCTCGGACTATCTGGATCGGCAAAAAAGTAATTCTTAATTACGAAAGACATTTTTATTTCTTACAAAACTCAGTAAAACGATTTAAATTTTAATTGAAAAGTATTCTTTTTAAAATAACAAAATGATGACATCTTTTTTTTCCTTCCAAAAAATTATAATACTTATAAAAAAATTTTTTGCAACTTTCAGAAAATCGTTTGGTTGTTAATATCTACAGATAAAATATAAAGATTGATTATAGGGGTATGTAATTTGATTAACACATTTTGTCAAATGTGGGATATCTTTACACAAGAAATAATTATGGATAATGTTTCCTTCTCACAATGTACGTAAAATAATAAGCACGGACTCGGCTATGAGTTGTTTTATAAATTTTTCTTCGTACAAATTGCTTTTAGTTGTGGTTTCAGTTCAAACAATGCTTTTAAAAACATTATTGAGATAATTGCTTTGAGTATGCTTTTTTTATATTTTCCATTTTTGTAGAGGGAAACGTACGTAGAATTTATATTTTTATTTTCCATATGTAGATTTCATATAATCATTGAATACGTTGAAAAAAAGTGAAAATGAAAATGCTTCGATGAGGATAACAGAAAGTGTTTCTCGAAGCTTAGACATTAAAGTACTTTTTTGCACAGTAAAATAATCTAATTACACCTTTGTTCTTAATTCTATTAATAACATTTGTAAAGAACATCAAGCGGCACTGCGACTTGAAATATTTATCACTTACAAAGCTTGGGAGAAGGATCAAAATTGCCAAATTGAACTTCGTCTTCATTCTCTCTTAATGCGAAATAAATGTATTAGCAAGAACTATACAATTTAATTACTGTATTAAAGTTAACTTGGAAATTGTGGCTTTAATGGTTATAAATGTCTGTCAGGTTATTGACAGAAATGTAGCCAAGAAACTGCATTCCATTAGTTTCTGAAGAAATTGCCATAATAAATTTAAAATATGAAATTTATGAGAATGATAATCTAAAGAAGAATTAAATGTTTGAGAATATTAATACAGAGAGGCAATTAAAATCATTACTACAAATTTATGTTCTTTTATCTAGCAGCTGAGATGAGCCAAACTTTAGTTGTTTAGTTGTTTTTGCTTGTTAGAGGGATAGTTGAAATGTTTGAGATATAGCTGCAATATTTATTAAAAGAAGCTCAGTGGGGGGAAAAATTGAAGCTGATTGCTTTTAACTTTTAATTAAAATTTTTACCAATCAATTTTTACCAATCCGTCCAATCAAGAGGGGCTGTATTAAAGTGCCCCTCTTGATTGGACGGATAGACAAACACAAACTGGAGGTACCCGGGTGTACAGTCCACTCATAAGTAACCTTCGGCGTACAGTAGCTGCAGATATCACCTTACCAATGGACGCTGTAACCATGGATGTCACACGTGTGGAGGTCACTCTGCGATTCCGCTTGGCTAAAATCGCAATATATCGATCTTCCAAGAGGTTTGTATCACTTGAACGACCGGCTATGGGCCTTCGGACAGCTGTCTGTGTGGTTTGGAATGGTTTCCATAAACGTGAAATTACAGAATGATGAATGCAGAAGAAAAGAGCAACATCTGAGATCGACTATCTTGCTTCAATGCGCCCCATAGCACGCCAGCGCTTAGAATCTACCATTCGTCTTCTGGAAGTCATAGAAACACGTATGTCTTGAAAACAAATTGTACGAAAGTTTTAAACACACCTTCTATCAGCACTTACAATCAGCTTCGGTAACCCTTCATAAAGCTGGTATCTCATAAGACTGCCCTTTTTGCATATTTCTTGACATGAAAGCGCGATTGGCTGTTACCTAACGTATTTGCATACTGCCATCTACCTCTGCAGCGATTTGCATCCTCTTCAACTCTGATTGTCTTCCGGAAATTAGCATTTTCCTCCTCGTGCTAAACTTTTGGAAGTGAGTGTATTTAAAATAGATCTATAACAATACAAATTTTGTTCTTTTTTTAAATAAAATAACATGAAAAAGAGTAATATAAAAGTTTTAACTAAAAATCTCATAATTAAATTTTTTTTTCAAAACAAATTTCTGGGGATATTTTTTAATTTTTGGTTTTA
Source organism: Latrodectus hesperus (assembly GCA_037975125.1). Taxonomy (NCBI): domain Eukaryota; kingdom Metazoa; phylum Arthropoda; class Arachnida; order Araneae; family Theridiidae; genus Latrodectus; species Latrodectus hesperus. The sequence goes on along the minus strand of JAJQOW010000014.1, from coordinate 15,702,993 downwards.
TGCATTCCACAAAAAAAATAAATCCTTCCTATTCGATGGAACTAAAAATCCTTGAATTTTTTTTTATTTATTCAGAATGCTCTCGAAATAGATTTACAATAATAAATATTTTTATTGAGAACATTTTCATCAATCGTAATATTTATTTTTCTTTAACTTGCAGCATATATTTATCGACTGATTCTTCGTTTTCATTGAAGATGATACCGATAAGTAAGTATTTTCGTAACAATGGTCTCAAAAATTCTTGTGAAATTCATTACATGTTTGCGCATATGCTGCCGCAATTTTTCAAAATGCTATTATATTACACTGTTAATGTTACTTTTAAATACGTAAATTCGTGACAAATAAATACTAAAACATCATGAAATAATTCAGCTGTCAAATATGTGTATATAAAGCTTACTGTTAGAAATTCTCCTTGTAAAAAGGCATCATCTTTCACTGCTTCATAAACACCTGTCTTGGAGCCTTGCAGATTAACGACAGCGTGAGAAACATCCGGATATGCTGTCGGAGAATGATTACCCCAAACGATAACATTTTCCACATTGCTTACATTAATATTCAAACGTGAAGCTATCTGTGTGAAACAGGAATATAGAATCTTAAGAGAATGGAATATGCTTCAAGCTGTAAAAGATTATTAAACATTAATATTTTAGGGTAGGTTGGTTTCAAAAGAACCTTGCACTGCTGCCAAAGATCTATTGTACCATAACCTAAAAAGGTAGCCATTATTTAAAAAGAAATCAGTAGCTGAAGCAAAATTCAGCTGATGTTCGCCAGGGATCTCCTGCAGCATCCAATGTTCAATTAAATGCTGATCCAGGTTTTTTCAAATCTTTGAGCAGAAAAAGTTTCAATTAAACGAAAAAAAAGTTTTATTACATAGAATATATTTTTTCCAATTATATTACGCTTAATTTATTTCTGTAGATAATTTGTTGTTTTAATTTTTCCCCTGTAACTTTAACTATTCCAGTGGCTTCCAATCAAACTGGTAGAATTCCATTTAAGTTAGGTTCAGGGAAGTTCGCTGGTGTCCACATCCACATAGCATATGCAATAGAATTATTACATAGAATATGTAATAAAGTTTTCTCCGTATATTTTGACAACTTCTGCAAGGGGGTCATCAAATACTCCCATTATGGTGAAGTGTCTCTTAAAGTGGCCGTGTCCTATAAGAAGTCCCACTGCTCTTCATAAAGATTTCTATTGAGTTTTAGTAGCTCTTTTAATCTTGTATTAAAGTATAATTAAAATTGATTATTTTAACATTCCTATATATTAAACTAGATCAATAGACTCGCTTCGCTGCATTCTGCTCAAATCACTTTCAAACCATCTAATACTTTGAATCACTCAAAGATTTCAAAGTATTAGTCGGTTGTGGCTCCAAAAATTCAAAGCCAGGTTTGAGTTTTAGAAAATTGTGTGATGAAGAGCAATCAATGAAAGGAAAATAATTATTTTTAACTAGGAATCTTATTTTTTGTGTTTTTTACAGTGCATTTTACTCAATTCTTTCTAATAGTATTTTATTTATAAAAAATTAGTTTAGTTAAAAAAAACTCAAACCCTAATAATCTATTACATTTTTGTTCTATTTTACGAACTGCTTTACCGATCCCTGCTGGTTCGTAAAAACGAGTCTCTACTGTATATTCAGAGCATACATTATCTAAAAAGCAGTAATGATAGATATAATACAGAATTTTAAAGTTAAATAATAGAAATTTCAAAATTAAATTTATGGTTCATGCTACTGATTATTGTTGACACACTTATAAAATGAATGTTTTGGAAAACAGACATGAAAGGCATACTTGAGACACAGCTCTGTTTTGATCCAATCGAATCATAGCTGAGAAGTTTTCTTTTGGTATTGAAGGAGCATATTTACTGCAGATATATGCATTTGTATTAACGGGATTTGCCACAATTAAAACCTATATAGATAAAATAAGAAATTCACAAAATCATATTTAAAAAAAAAAAAAAATATCCGTATGTAGGAAAATATGGTTACATCTTTATACCAGCAACTTTTTCCACATATAAAGAATAATATTTTTAAATTAAAAATTTTGCTATGCAAAAACATTTACACTCAATAACTTTCGCTTGTATTAAAAATGGGAACGAAAAAATGTACCTTGACATCCTTTTTCGCAAACTGGTCCAAAGCTTTCCCTTGACTTTTGAAAATATTAACATTTTTTTTTAAAAGATTTCTGCGTGGCTCGGAAGCCTTGCTTGGCGCAGACCCCACAAGAAAAGCGGCGTCGATATCAGTAAAGGCTGTTTTCTCATCCGCGGTGGGTATGATTTCTAAAAGATGGAATACTTACTTGGTGAATAATGTTAAAGTATGCAATATTACAATGTTTCACAATAATTTCAGTTTAATACAGGGTGTCCCAAAACGACCGCATAAACTCTGCACAGCTAGATTCCTCGTTGGGAGTATATAAATTCTGCCCAATGAAGCGTTCCTGTATCATTTCTAGTTTAACAGTATTTGCATATCTTTCCAGACGATTATGTTTAAAACGTTCAACGCGCATATCGCGTCATTTTAATGCACGCGCTATAAAATGACGCTAAACCGTCGTTGAACTGGTATTTAAAAGGCTGCATCTTGTAGTCTTCGTATGGTGGTCATGTATTCCGTTCGTGACTACTGCGACATGTACTTGATGTACGGCCGATGTAATGGAAATAACTGACGAACTGCTAGGGAGTATGCCCGTCGATATCCGCTGCATATACTGCTGTTGATATGTTCAATAAAGTGTTTTTTCTTGCATCGCCAGTTACGTCATGCTATGATTTTTCGCATTTTTTTCGTAAATTATGTATTATACAGGAACGCTTCCTTGGGCAATTTCTATACTCCCACCGAGGAATCTAGCTGTGCAGAGTTTATGCGGTCGTTTTGGGACACCCTGTACAATAAAGCTTCGCTAATAAACGTTTTTCTTTTTCTTTTTTTTTTTAACTTCTACATTGTTTCAAAATTTTGCCGGTTTATTTCTAATTAGTTAATAATATAAAATGATAAAAAATTTTCAACATTTAAAATGATAAAAACCTTGGTTGTATGTTCTTATCCAAATAGTTCTCTTCGTTTACCTTAGTTTTATTGTTATATATCTTTTCAAAATTCAAATAATTTGCATTTTAGGCTATTCTGCTTAAAATTTTTCGTTGGCTGACAAATTTGGAAGTTTTGCCATTTTTGAATTGGATTATCGAAATACTCCTAATAAGTTATTTCATTAATATTTTATATAATGAAAAAAGAAATTAAGCTTGCTTATAATTTTAAAAGTTAAGTTTGTTGCTAAATTTATTGCAAAAACTGTCAAAATTATCTTTTAAAAAGTTACATTTTGATATAGTGAATTGTAATATGTAATGCAAATTTATTACAATGCTTTCTAGTAAAACACACTAGAAAGCATTGTAATAAATTTGAATACATTCTAGTGTGTTTCATTTCGATAAAACACAATTTATTGTTTCGTTTAACTACGATGGTACGTCTTTTTTTTTTTTTGGTCGTATGAATGCAAAAACAGGCTGTCAGAATTAATAAACTAAATAAACTATACATGACATATATTATACGTGTTAAAATAAGTTAAAAAAATTTTTTTTATTGAAACACACTAGTATTAAAATTAAATTGTAATATCAGGTCATACAAAATTATTTTTAAACAGTAATAACACATTTTCTAAAGTTAGCTCCTTCGACACTTTCTTTAAAACTGCGTACATAAAGAAATAACTATATATTGCAAATTTTAGTAAATTTTAACTGTAACTACGACAAAAAATATATTAAAAATATATAAGAATAGCTATTGATATATTATTTATTTCCCCCAGGAGTGTTACCGAGTACAAACAATGCAAATTATTCTACAGTAGACGCTCGTTTATACGAACCTCTGATTCACGAAAACTCATGTTTTTACAAGATAATGAATAACCATTGAGATGACACTTTGAATACAATTTAAATGACCTTTATGAACTAAAATTTTGAAATATCTCTTTTTTGCAAACTTATTTTTTAACAAATAGCTTTGATTTTCATTTTTTCTTTCTTGTGATCTGATATTTTTTTAAAATTCTTTTGATTTGATTTCTTTTTGTATAACATTAGATAACTTGTTTCATTTTTGAGCAACAAAACGACATGTGCAAAGAATTTTAGATATTGTTGAAGAAACATCGTATATACTTGGATATGAGCGATGTCATGGAGAAGAAATGTTATGTCGAATTCGACTTCTCGCGTATGGGAAGTATGCAAGAACATATAGGAAGGGGAAAAAGCTCTCTCAAAGATTGAGTTCTGTTATTCTGTAGTTGGTTTCGTTTAGTATGAACAACTCAATTTATGAAGTTTCGTCCATCGATAGGAAGACGACGACAGGCACCGGTGAGAAATTTCGATTGTATCGCAATTTAAAAAATGAGCCTTTATCAACTGAAGTAAAAAAAAAAAAAAAAAAAAGAAAAGAAAAAAAAAGAAAATTATAAAAAGTAGACAAAAATTAAGGTTAAAAATTACAAAACACATGAATTTCCAAAGAACAGCCTCCCGACAATGTTAAAAACTCTGAAAAATAGTTGGAAATGGAAATAGAACAAACAATAGTACGTCTTCTCGAAAATATTGTAAAGAAACGAAGTACGCAAAGCTAGAAAAAAAATTTTTTTTTTTGCTTGGCTGAGAAAAAGGAAAATTCCTGTTGATGAGAATGTCATTCAAGAGAAATTCGACTGCTGTTTTATGAAGCTGAATGTAAAAGATTTTAAAGCATCAGACTGTTGGCCCCAAAACAATTTGAGAAAATTGTGTAGTGAAAGTAAAGCTGTGATTAAAATTTTGGAAATTGAATGGAAGGAAGGAACATTGAAATCATTACTTCATGAATATGACACAAAGGATGTTTTCAGTGCAGGTGATATAGGTTTGTTTTTTAAAATCTTATTCAAAAGAACCTTTAGAATCAAAGTTGATAATTTTGATGGGGGTAGAAAATCGAGACCAAGATTTCTACCCTTATTACTATTGTCAACTTAGATTCTAAATGTTTTTTTTTTGAATAAGATTTCTTTTAAATAGACCCAACTAACCTAAATCAAACAAAAATTTCCCTCTGCTTTTCATAGGAAAGTAGTTAAATCTTGAAAAATATTCAAAAATCACCCGCTGCATATCATGCTAACATTAGCATTAATAAATACTGGATTCCCGGCTTTAAAAGACAGGAACAAACTATTCTCGCCCGCTTACGAAGTGGTTACTCCAGATCATTCAAATTTTCTAAGGGCACCAAAATTTTTGAGACCTGTACCAACAGTTTTGCTTGATTTTTAAGAAGTATTTAACGTTATGGATCTGGTCCAGCTATGCTGGCCAAAGAGGGATGCAACAACAACAACAAGATTAGCTAGAGACTTAAATCGACGTTTTTTTTAAAATAGGAGAATTATAAACTTCTTCTAACTGCGGATAACGACCAGGCTTAAACTGAAGTCTGGGATTTTGAATATATTCGTATGTAATTTCTCTCGCCCAATATAACTTCTTTTTTTATAGCCCAATTATGAGGTAAAAGCAACAGCTTCATATGCAAATATTGTAAGGTGCTTTCGCGAAGAGTGATTCTGAGCTTTAAAGGATTGAATTTACAGGATCAATGCATTTGCCTGTCAATCCTTGAAATGATGTTGAAGGAAAACAATATCGAGAACATTTTTCAACATGGAAGGCTTTATTAAGAGAACCACCATACCTTAAAAAAGCCAAGACTGGGTGACTTGACGAATGGCAAGTCCCTCATAGAAGAACTCTGGCAAAGCCTGATTTTTCTCCACTAAAATAAAAGTGAGCATTGTTTTTAAGATACTTAAAAAACATTGCTTACTTTCCTTTTTCATGTTTTTTCTTACATAGTGCATACTAAATAATTTTTTGTAATAGTATTTTATTTACAAAGAAAGATCAATTTAGTAAAAAAAGAATTAGATATTAATGAGCTAATACTCAATTTTCTACTTTACGAACTACTTTATGAGTCCCTATAGATCCATAAAAACGACTGTTTATGAATCCATAGGGACATGTAAAACAGTTCATAAACAGTAGTATCAAAACTATTATATTACTACATGACATTTGATTGACAAGGATTGTTATGCAGGAAAAATGTGTTAAAATTTAATAGCAATCAAGATAGCAATTGTTCATAAAACGTTTAAAAAATTTCAGCAAATTACTTTTACTTGGTTGTTTTTTGATTGGAACTATATAACTAAATACATTTAAATAAAATATATAAAAAGGTCTGTATAATATATCAGGATAACAAGTTCGTTTAAATGTTTATAGATACTAATCTCTAATACAAATAAGCAAAGCCATATGATTAAAATGATGAAGAAGTACCTTTTAGCCAAGGAAATGCACAATCAATCAATTCCATTGCAACACCCTCCAGCATTCCCATCGCTTCAGGGATATCGAGAAGATGGAGAGCAATTGGCTGAAAATAAATCACACACATTTACACGTACATTATTTCTATATGTGACTAAACTTATTTCTATGAATTCTGACATATGTGTAGAAAAATAATGGAGAGGCATATAAAATTACGGCACAGATGCCATATAATCCAGGATTCCAAAATCTGAATTTTTTTGGCTGCGAAAAAAAGTTGCCAAAATGACCTATTGTGACGGGCACGATGACGTAAATACTAGGGTACCCAAAATAAAATTTTCTTCATAATACTGATAGATCTCCATATCTATGACATAATAAAAACCAGGTTGCCAGATATATAAGAAAATCCGCCAAAAAATCACCAAATTCAGAATCTGGCATCCTGGATTATACGGCATCTGTGCCCAAATTATAACAATAATTTCAAAATATGAGTAGTATTAATGTAATATTTTGTAAATAATGATATAAATAAGAAAACTGAGTTGTAATAGTTTAAATTCAACTTTTTTTTTTTTTTTTTTTTTTTTGACACAGACAAAATTTTAATTACCAAAAATTACTACAAAAATTCTATTAATGTTAAACACAATAATAAATTCTGAATATTTTTTTAATTGCAAGGGACTAGTTTTTGTTAAAACTACTAGTTTAATGAAACGCTAATTGTAATTTATACGAAGTTTCTCATTTCACTACATTTTACTAGCATGAAATAGAGTGGAATCAAATATTATAATGAAAAGTAAAACAAATGTATTTGCTTAATTCTGATATTTATAAAATTATAACATTTATTTATTTACCTTACGCTCCTAATTTTATTATCCTCGTTTTTATAGGAAGGAACCAAGTCAGAAAAATTAATTTCTATTTATAAATTAAATTGCTATTTTAAAATGAAACGCGTGTGCATCTTTTTAGTTTCAGTAAACAAAAATGTCATTTCAATTTATGTGATTCAAAAATGAGAAACACATATCAATATTTTTTAGATTGTTTTTTCCAATTCTGAAATATTTTCATACCAGAATGCAACATTTTTAGTTCACTTTCATATACGTAAAATAATAAGAATTTCTACTAAAAGGCTACAAAAACTATACTTACACCTTAGATTTCCTGTTTTTTATATAAAAATAATTCCTTACGTATAGTAAAGTGCTTTAGAATTAGAGAATAAAAATAAAATATTCTGTCATTTATAGTGAAAAAATATAAAGGCCAAAAGTATTCTGTTACCAATTGTAGAAATAAAAAATCATATTAATTTGACCCTCTTTTGTAACTCTTTTTTTATATCACTTATTACTTAATCATGTAATATAATAATAGTAATAGTAATATAATGGATTTTTTTCATTTGATTTTGTATCATTGAGAGTTGAATTTTACGAACGTTCCAAAGTTCGCGGTTGTAGTTAATTTTTAATTTAGATAAGGGAAAATATCTCTCTCTCTCTCATTTTTCTAATTCATTGCAGTGATATTCAACAGAGAATTTCGTTAAAACCAGTCTATTTCTTGAAATCAGAAGAAAGACATATTTTTAACGAGTGAATAAAAGCTATGATATTGGTAATTTAAGCTTTTAATGAAAGTTGTGATCGCAAGTTTGTGTGTTATACAGGGTGCGGAAAGAGAATTTCCTTATTTCGTATGGCAATAACACAAAAAGTATTAAATGTATATATTTATTTACTTCGAGCTGAGCTTTTGGCAACTGAAGAGGCTTTAAATTTCTGTGTTACTGAGGGTATAGTCTCTGATATCTGGATCCTCAGTGATAGCCGAAGCTCCATTCAACATCTGGCCCAGTGGTGGCGGCATGGTGACATAACAACAACTAAAATGGTACAACTTACTAACTTGAAAGCCAGTACCATAGTCTTCCAGTGGGTGTAATCTCATGTTAATGTGTATGGGAACGAAGTTGCGGATCAGTTAGCCAAGGATGGAAGGCTACAGAATAACATCATTGGAGACTGCTAGTCGTCCTCAGAGCTGACCTCTAGAGTTAGGATGGTTATCAATGCTATTTTTAGGGATACCATTCCTACCCACGAATGGTACACATGCAAACATCCTGGTTCCCCACTATTGGGTAAACACAAGAGATGCAGCCACACGGCTCTGACAAGACTACGAAGTGGCCACCTGCTTGCTCAGAGACACGTCTCTGGTACCAAGGTCTACCCTCTCTGTCCCAAATGTCGAGTGGTTCAGGCCTCCCCATCTCATACTTTTCAGTGCATTGGGTGTGAGAGAAGGGACATGGAGTTGAGACCGGAGGTGGTGCTTGAGAGACTGAATATTTTTGGATTCATAAGGCTGGTGTGATGGTACTGTCACGCCAGTCGGGGATAAGCAACAACAACTTTTGCATACAAAAGTTTACATGTTTTAAATATCATATTGGGCAAGTGACGTCCGCCATTGGCAATATATTGGGTGAACCGAATTCTGCTGTTCTCATCACTCTCTAGTGCGAAATGGCAGTATGTTCGTCGTTTCACTTTGAATGTTTCTTTTTAGATTTCCCAAAGTTTGTAGGTGATCAGTACAGGCACGTGACTTTAAATACCCCCACCAAAAGAAATTACATAGGACAATAGAGAGAAGGCACTGGCCATTCCAAATCACTTCTTATTGAAATGAGGCAATAGGTCGCTACGACAAGTGCAAGGTGTTCATGACTCCATCGCATGATGGCGATTAAACTACAGGATCGCACAAATTGATTATGTTCTCTCTGAAACGAGACCACTCCAACCTCATTATTTTTACTCTTTTTGTGTTATTGCAATTCGAAATAAGGAAGATAGCTCTCTACACCCTGTATAAAGAGAGAAAAGCATTGCTTTTCTAAAATTCTTGAGCCTAATTATTTTGGGATGACAAACTTGTAAATTTAAGAAAATTCATTTGCATCAAATTAGAGATATATTCACGTCCATCAGGGTCACTTATTTCATAAAAAAAATCATGATCCAGGAACAAATGCAGATACAAGTTCTCAACACACGACCAATTTAAAAAATTGTTAATGAATCGTGACAAATCTGTTTATTAATTGTTTCCTTAAGTTAAATGACTTTCGTTTCTGGATTCTCTAAATTCGTTCTCAAGAACAGGTCAGAGAATGAGAAGAAAAATTTCGAATGCGAGAACCATTATGGGTTTTTCTAATCAAGTATATATGTTAAATGTGGGTGACCCAGAGTTGAGCACCGCCAGTTTGATCGAAGTTGCTGGATGAGAGACTGCGCACTTAAGAAGCAGAGGCCGAGCAGAAGATACACCAATACCTGGCCTGCTACCTCCAGCGGTACAATTCGACTTGGAGGGCATCTTAAGCAGAATATTTTTAACGTGTCACCGCCGCCTTTAGAGAACATTACAGACACTCTGTTAATTCGGGATACGAATTAACTATCTTCCGGGATTAACTAAATAAGGCCACTTTGGTCATTATCTGCTGAGTGTTCGAAATTTTGCACGGAGATGAAAAATATATTTTAGACCTTCCAGAAATTATTCAGTGGAATGCGTGTATTAAAATGTACAGCGTTTGAACTACTGTCTGTAGTGTCAAATAACGTTGACTGCGAAATAGGATTGATCAATAAGTCCACAACTATTTATGCAACTTTGACTGAGTACCACCACTATGGTGATTTATAATTTTAACCAAGTTAAAATTCCTGTATTTCCCAATATTTTTTAAACTTACTTTAATAACGACTTTTGGCATAAATGAATTGAACACCAAAATTTAAAAGACACAGCATAATTATTATTATTATTATTTTCATTTTCTTAAAACAATTTTACCAGCAGCGCAAATTCAATTAACGATTCAGTGTCATCATAAAATATCTCTGATTTAAACATTAATATCCCTTTCAAGCATTTTTACCCAAACCTGTTTTCAATGACTCTAAAACTTTTTCTTGTTTGAACACATTCAGAACCGGGAATTTTTTTTTTACAGAATCATAAAACTTTTTATAATTTCCTGTTACAAATTTTTCTGCTTATAAATTTTGTGTGTTCTTACTCGTTCCAATTATTTTTGGATTCCATGTTGGTAATTTCTATAGACTACCCTTTTTCTATTCCAAATAATAGTAAGCATTTTTGTATGAAAGAATTTTTACTGTTCCTTGAGCATCTCTCATATTTAGTCAATATATATTATATTTACTGATATATTTATATTTTAGCTGTTAATACAAAAACTTGTTGTAGTTCTACTATGTTTGTTTATAATCGCAATCTATATATATATATATATATATATATATATATATATATATATATATATATATATATATATATATTTGTAAATTGATGCTTTTGAATGAAATTCTAAAACTAATCTAAATAAATACATTTTTATTCATGACCGAAAGAAGTACAATATATATCAACAGTCATGGTTTTCTTCGAACTTTGAACTTAACAAAAATAAATGACTGCAATGGAAGAAAACATAATTATATCATTAGGAAGAAACTTATTTTTATGGAGTAGATTTCTTTAAAATACTTCCTCATCCATGAAATGTACGAAAAGGAAAATCGAACTGCATAAATATTTTAAATATTATTAATATCCATTCTTATTGAATTTCTAAAACTTTTTAATATTCATTTATATTGTATTTTACATTTTCATTGCTTTATACATTTTTATTATTTTTTTCCTATCCCTTTTGTTTGAAAAAGAATAAAATATATATACTTAACTGTTTTCCCTAAGCAATATAAAATCAGTTCTTAACAAATTGGCAGGTACAGAAAGAATTTTTCTGCAATTCGCTACAAAAAAATAGTCCTGATATTTAATGATAAAATAGTAACAATATTTAATAATTCCTCTTTGAATGACTGCTATATTATTCTATTTGTAATAGTAAACGAAGTTCGCTGATATTTTTAAGATGTCTGTCCAAAGAGAAATGATGACAGATGCATAAAATGAGAATAAAAATAATCTCAAATGAAAGCTATCTAAAATTTATAGAATAAAGTATAAAATAAAAAAAAATAATTCGATGCAAAAAATATTATCTGATACTAATATTCTCTAAATTTAAAAAAAAAAAAAATCTTAAAATAAACAGAAAGGAAAAGGGAGTGTTACACTACACTAAAATTTCTTAAAATCTATTCACCTTGATAAACTTTATAAATTTTTAAAAGAACATTGTGTTAATTTCTTACTTGATCTTTCCCAAACACATCTCCATTCGATAATATAGTTATAAGAGAGTAAGCAACCTGTCCAGCTGCTCCTGTAACTAACACTCGTAATGGTTCCTTCTGAAACAATTATTGTTAAAAATGATTAACTATTTGGGTTCATTGTAGAATCGGGTGCCCCTTAGTTTGGCGAGAATTTGGTGATAAAATTCAATTTCTCGCCATACCGTTATTTTTAGTCTTTTATATATTTATACAATTTTATATATTATATATTAGATAATAATACAAATTATATATTATTATTATTTAGCTTGTTAGTCACGTCTTGGCGACTATCTTGGCGCCAAAAAAATCGCAAAGAATCAAAGGGGGACCCGCTTGTAAATTTTTACCAACTATTTCCAGAAACATTGTGCTTATTACATATAAATACATCAATATAGTTTACTTACTTCAGTATAGTTTTTATGAGGAAATATTTTTCGGATTTTACATTTTTTCTCTTATCTCTCAATCTTTGCGTCGATACTTCAATTTTATGTTCATTCTATTATGTTTTTTATTTATTTATTTATTTATAATTTTTGTTAAGAAATACTTTTCGGATTTTATTCTTACTCTTTGATGTCTTTTCATTCATTAAATGGATATCCTGTGAATCTTATAGACAGAATGGTTTTATCTCCTGTCAATTATATTAAATAAGCCAAGTTTTGTTGACAACGACAAAAAAATCGAGAATTATAATTAAGCTGTTTTATGGTTATTTTCACAACAAACGCAAATATTTCTTTTTATCTAAGCAATTTTTAAAAACACTGTTGGATATTTCGTTTGATTTTGAAATTATGGATATCGAAAATGAGATGAAACAATAAATTTGGGAACTTTAATATTACAAAGTTTTGATTTATTTCTTTTTATTTGAATATATTTTTGTTGAGTTTTATTGCTTTTTTAACTAAGGGAAATTAAGAAAGATAAAATTTCTTTTACTTGATAAACTGAAACTAATTTTATCACTAAGAAATATTTTAAAAATATGTCTGAAGAGTTTGCTATTTTATACCTAATAATTAGCTATAAATCATGGAAAGTTTAACGATATTTAAATTCCTGTATTATTTTAATTAGAACATTTTAAAATCTATCTTCAAAATGTTTTCTTTGTTTGTCAAAACTGTAATGAATAGCCTACGTTATTTTGCTGTGACTAGAATAAATTGATACAAATCGATTTGATTGGAAATATCACATTCTAAAAGAATAGAAAATATTAAAAGTTTATAAAAGTAGAGTTAAATTTTGGTTAAGTAAAAATAAATATTTGAAACCTATATTATCTGCGCAAATGCAGCTAATCATAGATCAAAATATCAATATTGTGCTACATTACTGGCCACCACTAAACGCATCAAGAAAGACTAGTGATATCACAGCAAAATTTACTTGGCAAATACAGTAGACGCTTTCGTTTTACAATTGACAAATACAGTAGACGCTTTGGTTTTACACTCGGCAAATACAGTAAATGCTTTGGTTTTACACTTGGCGAATACAGTAACGCTTTGGTTTTATGCTTGGTGAATACAGTAGACGCTTTGGTTTTACGGTTGGCAATACAGTAAAATTTAGTTTTTACAAACTCGTAGGAACTGGTAAAATTTTTTAAAATTGAAAGTTCATAAAATGGAAAAATGTTTAATCTTAATTTTTTTAACTAAACTTCTTTTTCTTTATAAATGAGTTGCTATTAAAAATACTTAGTATGCATTATATTTTTATTGTCCGAGAAATAAGAATGTAATTTTTTAGCAATTCACCTCCACCTTTTTCCATATTAAAGCGTCTATTGTAATCGGAGATGCACTATTGGCACCGGATCCGATTCATATGAGTCTAAGGGTTCTTTACATAAAATTTGGTCACAAGCGATAAAAGTTCGTTTTTTTTGAATAAAATCTAAAGGTCTCCATAACATGCAAAATAGAACTCATGCATAAAAATCATTATTTTTATTTTATTTCTGAAAAATCAGGCAAAATATCACTTAATTTTTTTTCTATACTTAAAAACTAAATTTTTAAAAACACACTTTTTTATGTAAGATAGAGCTTCTCACTATTTTCTTTTCTAAAAAGTACCTCTATCTTGTACACCATTTATTAACTATAGACAGTCGTAGTGCTAAGCCGTTTTCTTATTTGATACTTGAAAATCTGTCCCAATCTGATTCATTTTGTTCCCTATTATTTAATGATCCAATACTTATTAGGAACAAATTACATCTGAATTCAGGTTCAAAAAGCCTTAAAGTGAAATTTCGGACAGTAGATTTCTTTGTCGAATTTCATGCATGAATTACTTATCTTCCCTCAAGTCATACCTTAAATTTTATTTGTTTCCTTCCTTTACACTAGTTTAAAAAAAGCTCGTCCGTCAAAATGATCTAGATAACGTTTTTCTGCAACATCATTCCAAGTATAGATTGACATATGAATTGTACCAAGAATGTCCCTGAAAATTACCAAGAGTAAAATAACGCTTATGGATGTCTGGAGGATTCCGCCTACTCATAATAGGTATCCTAGAAAACGTCCTGCTGGCGCCTTGCTTTTTGAGGGAACTAGAGGCCAACAGACTTGCATTTCACGCTTCGCCAGGGGTCACCTAAGGGGCCTCAAATACGAGCAGGGTCAAAAGACTTTCAGTCTGAGTACAAAATGCAAAGTGGAACAGGCATCGCTTGAGCATATCTTGAGCTGCTTGAGTTTTGATATAGAAGAGGCTTTTTCAAAGCCCCTTATATGTTTTTAGATTTCTTGGCTGTTTATGGACTTGTAAAGTTGGTCTAGTATTGGAATTGGACCATCTGGGATTAGTACGAGCAACAACAGGGATATCAATTTTAAAAGGCGATTCCAAGATATACTCACTCCTTGCAAAAGAGTTCTACAATTTTTGCACTTGAAGGTATTAATTACACATAGATGGTATTAATTACATGCATGGGTTATAAAACAGAGAAACTACGCTAATTGCATGAAAATTCCGGGATTTCAATATCAACAACACAGACAGTTATCCACAATTCAAAGGATTTACGATTCTCCAATAAAAACTTCGATTGAAGTTTCGCAAAAATATCATAAAAATGAATAAAGAATCAGATATTCAAGAATAAATGCAGACGAAAAATTCTTGAAATCGAGTTCGTAAAAAAAGATTTTTTAAAAATTTAGTTCTTAAAGGGAAATTAAGAACTAAATTTTTAAAAAATTAGTTCGTAAAATCGGGAGTGTTTTTAAATTACAGGTTTGCAAATACGAAATTCCGATGTTTTCTGTAAAAACAAGTGCATACGGGGGTATATTTAGAGATCAAATTTATATGTGTACCTTTTGCAAAATTTAAATGATGACAAAAGCAGTAGTTAGTATAGGCACCATTGTTGACTATAACCCTACTACATTCTTCGGCATACAATCAAAGTGGCTTTGGATGTATCTTTGGGGTATGGCAGTCCATGCAGCTTCCACTTATTGCCAAAGTTCATATCCGTGGAAGGGGAGTATCCCTGACCAGCTCTTATGCAAATATGAAACACGCGTTTTCGATTGACGATAGATAGTGGGAACAATCAGGTCTAGGAAGAAATTCAATCTAAAGATTAATGAATTAGTGAACCACGTGTGGTCACGTATTATCCTTTTGGAATATGATTGATAGCAAGCACTGAAGCTTTAAAAAATTTACGGACTCCACCATTTCGGAAATGTAGCGCTAGTTATACAATGTATCGTCTATGTGCACTAGAGCGATTTCCATTCTTACTATTTAATCTTTTGAGATTTCTGTGAATCCTGATGATCAATACAGTCTGATGATATTTTCAGCAGTTTTGTTTCTATAAAAAAATAGTATTTTGTTTCTTTTTTATTAATAGAATTTTACCATTTTCCCTTTTCATGTTTTTTATTAAATCAATGCTGATTTTATATCTCAAATTTTCTATTTTTTCTTTTGGTTGAATGGCCACCCCAACATGTCCTCATGAGATCATTTTTATTTATTAAAATAAATATTTCAAAACATCATTTTTATAAAATTGGTTTTTACTGTCCATTAAGGAAAAATAAATATCATGCAAAAAAGGAGTACTTTCCACTGAGCTCGAAAATAATCGACTAGTCTTAAAATATTTTAGCTCATCGAAATTAGTTGTGACACGTATTTAAATCATTATTTATTTTCTAATTGTGACACGTATTTAGATTATTATTTATTTTGTATTAGATAAATAGAAAAACTTCAATTTCATGATTCTAAAATAGATTTATCTATTATCTTATTTATATCTATAATTACGAATGTATGTAAGGAAATATGAGCAAAGTTTCGCAAGAATGATTTTTTTTCTCATCAGTTAACCTAATTCTGGAAACTTATAGAATGTTTGGACTTTTGAGACAAAATTCGCACTTAGCGTTGATATCTTTTCCTCGTACTACCGGAAAATATTGTACCGAGCTCCACGGGTTCGTGTTGATTGAGAGTTGAATAAAGCGACCACTTAATGAACACAAGACTTTTATTCGTAAAAAAACTTCACTAAATAAACGAAATTCCCGCTGTAACAGTCACAATTATACAGCTACAATTCGTCAGATATAATAAGAAACAGCTTCCAATCACAGGTCTCAAATACCTCAGACAGAGAACAACTAGCAGTCACAACCAATCGCGCGTATTCACTCACTGACTGTCTTCACAAAACTCTCTCTTCCATGTCGGGCTGCGGTATTTATACCTGACTTGGCGGAGAAATCTACCAATTTCGCCAAGGTTCTGGAAGCTTCTAGGCTATCTCGAAAAATATTGGTCCTAGAGCTTAGGTGATGGATGTTTCCAGAAGTATCGATTTCTCGCCAAGTCGCCAAAAATCTCGCCAACTGTCGCCAAGTCGCCAAGAATCTCGCCAACTGTCGCCAAGTCGCCAAATCATTAGGAAATCCGCTTTTAAACTACAGCACGTCTAAATACCGCAATTTTTGCCCAAAATGTGAGAATTTCTGATCTGTCTGAGATATTTTAAGACAAATATAATCATTATTTATAAATTTGTAACATTGCCCCCTCTCAAGGACTGCACGTCCCGGGCAGTACAATCCCCTGATAGGAGGCCAAATTTAATATAAGAGAATTTACATTTCAAGAGGATACATTACATACACAAGCAACTAAAAATACAAAAAAATAGAAAAGATAAAAAAAATTATCTATACTATTTACAAAGAGACCATGGTCTACTAATTTTTACTTTACATTACGATAAGGAGCTAATCTATCATAATGTACTACCTTTGGTTTTGAGGAAGATGATTTCCTTATACGAACCACGACGTCGTTCAGTCTTTTTAGGACTGTGTAGGGACCTTCCCAGTTGGCTTGCAACTTTGGAGAAAGTCCTTTACGTCGAATCGGGTTCCACAACCAAACTTTGTCACCTTCTTGAAATTCATGTCCTGTCGCTCTTGTGTCATACCTTGTCTTCATTCTTTCGGTCGTCAGGTTGATTCGGTCTCGAGCGAAGTTATGGACATCTTCAAGACGTGCCTGAAGTTCTCGAAGGTATTCCTCTGGCGATGAAGATGTATCCGGTGGACGACCAAACTGAAGATCACAAGGGAGACGAAGTTCGCGACCAAAGAGCATCTGTGAAGGAGTATATCCGGTAGTCTCATGGACAGCACTGCGATATGCAAGCAGAAACAGCGGTAGCTTCAAATCCCAATCTTGCTGATTTCTGGAAACCATAAGTGAGAGATTATTCAAGATGGTTCTGTTAAATCTCTCTACCATGCCGTCCGATTGTGGGTGTAGTGGCGTGGTCTGCGTCTTGTCTATTCCGAGAATTTGACACATTCCTTTAAACACAACAGATGTGAAATTTGTCCCTTGATCAGAATGGATTTGTAAGGGTGTGCCGAATCTGGAAACCCATTGCTGCAATAGAACCTCGGCTACTGTAGTCGCCTCTTGATCGGGGATTGCAAACGCTTCAGGCCACTTAGTAAAGTAGTCCATGACAACTAGTATGTATTTGTTGCCATTTGAAGATCGTGGTAAAGGACCCAAAATGTCTAATGCTATTCGCTCAAAAGGTGCTCCTACGTTGTACCGCTGCAACCTTCCTCGGCTACGTTTCTTCGGTCCTTTACGTGCCGCACAGTCATCACAAGATTGGCACCATTTCTCTACATCTTGTCTCGTTTTGCTCCAATAGAAGCGTTCTCGAACCTTCTGTAGAGTTTTCATTACTCCAAAGTGGCCTCCAGTTGAACTACTATGCAATTCTTTCAAAACATCTGAAACTCTTGATTTTGGAAGAACAAGCTGCCATTTGAAATTACGTCCATCATCGGACTCCCATTTCCTGTATAAGACACCATTTCTTATATGGAGTGAGTCCCAAAGAGCCCAATATTGCTTAGTAGCAGGACTGTAGGTGGAGATATCCTGCCAACTTGGTTTCATACTGGAAGATTCTTTTAATTCTAAAATTGGATTTATATCTGGGTCTTCTTTTTGAGCTTCTCTAAGTCCTTTATCACTCCATGGGTCTGGTTTCGGTGGAGGTGAAACAGTAACTTGGCGTACCGAAGGATTTACTAACTGATAGTTCTTCTCTACTCTCGAACAATATCGGCAGCTTTCATTGCACGGTTTCCTTGATAGTGCATCAGCATTTCCATGAAGAGTTCCTTTGCGATGACGTATTTCAAAGTCAAACTCCTGGAGTCGTTGAATCCATCTGGCTACCTGTCCTTCCGGATTTTTAAAATTTAAAAGCCAGGTTAAGGATGCGTGATCTGTCCGGAGCAAGAACTTTCTTCCATAGAGATAATGGTGGAAATGTTCTATGGCTTTAACGATTGCCAGCAATTCCTTCCTGGTTGTACAGTAATTCCGCTCTGGTTTCGATAGACATTTACTCCAATAAGCAATGACATATTCTTTATCATCAATTTCTTGCGATAAAACAGCTCCGATATTTTCGTTGCTGGCATCCGTATCTAAAATGAATAATTTTTCGGGCTGGGGATATGCAAGAACGGGCGAAGATGTCAACGCCTCCTTCAGTTGTTTAAAAGCTTTCTCACATTCATCTGTCCATAGAAATCTCCGTTTAACTTCTGTCAACTTGTGAAGAGGTCTGGCAATACTTGAAAAACCCTTAACAAATTTCCTGTAATATGTACATAGTCCAAGAAAACTTCTTAATTGGTGGACATCTTTTGGACGACTCCAGTCCTTAACTGCGGAGATCTTTTCAGGATCTGTTCTTACACCTTCAGCAGAGATAATGTGTCCCAGATAGCTTACTTCACGTCGGAATAAATTACATTTGCAAGGATTCAGCTTCAGGTTGGCCATTTTTAATTTTTCCAGCACCTTTCGGATGTTTCTTAAATGGTCTTCGAATGTGCGCCCTACAATAATGATATCGTCCAAATATACCAAACAGGCTTCGTAGGAAAGTCCTCGTAATACTGTCTCCATCAGGCGCTCAAACGTTGCAGGTGCATTGCAAAGCCCAAATGGCATAACCTTGAACTGCCAAAGTCCTTGTCCTGTGGTGAACGCAGTCTTTTCTCGATCCTCAGGATGTATCTCTACTTGCCAATAACCACTCTTGAGATCCAAAGTCGAAAACCATTGTTTTCCAGATAAAGCATCAAGTGTATCGTCAATCCTAGGAAGAGGGTAACTATCTTTTTTAGTGATGTTGTTTAACCGACGATAGTCAACGCAGAATCGGGTAGAACCATCTTTCTTCCGAACTAAAACAATAGGCGAAGCCCAAGGACTCTCTGATGGCTCAATAATGTCATTCTGCTGCATTTCCATCAGAAGATTATCCACCTCTTCCTGCTTAGCGAATGGCAATCTTCTCGGATGTTGTTTAATGGGTGGATGATTTCCTGTATTGATTCGGTGCTGCGTCAATTTGGTTCGCCCAACATCATCTGATTTCTTGGAAAAGAGATCTCCGAATTCTAATAATAGATTTCTTGCAGCATTCCTTTGTTTATCATCTAACTCTGCATTCTGAAGGAGTTCATTAATTAGAGTGTCAGGAGGCTCAGATAGTGTGGTTTGACAATTTCGGTTAATACAGGTCACTGGAGTGCAAGTCGCCAGCACTTCTCCTTCTTTTATTAGTTTTACCTTATTGCTTAGATTAGCAACTCTTACCGGGATTACATTTCGTGAAAGGTCGACGAGGGAAGAAGCCACTAGTACTCCTTTAACGCTATTGTCGGAATCTGGATATTCAGTCAATCCATAATGAAAATTATTATCTTCTGAAAGAGCTCCGGAAACTATTGTCTCAGTTCTTGGTGGTAATGTTATTTCCATCTTTGCAGTTATATGATGGACTGTTTTAATATCTGAATATTTCGTCTTAAAAATCGCTATGTCTTCAGAACATGAATGTAGTTCATTATTTTTAAAGTCTAACTTGAAATTGTTTTCTTTGAGGAAATCCAATCCGAGAATAAATTCGTCATTTATATCAGCGACATATGCCATATGATGGTACACGGCATTACCAAATGCAATGTTTAGATTGACTTTTCCATGCACTTTAATCTTATCACCTGTCACAGTTTGGAGGGTAATGCAGGGCGGCGTCCAGATGAGTTTCTCACCAAGTTTGCGAGCCAAATCTGTCCTAATGATAGTTACGTTGGCTCCAGTATCGATTATCATTCTGCAGGGAACTTCGTTGACATGTCCCATAACGAAAAGTCCGTTGTCGCCGCTACTTACGGAAGAAATATGAAACAATTTGAAATGGGGCTTCTGACTCTCTGGACATCTCCGCCCCGCGAGATGGCCACATATTAGTTTCCCTGCTGTGGTGGAAGATCATTTCCACCATCTTTTCGTTTCGGGCAGTCTCTCTGAACGTGTCCGACTGCACTGCAAGTCCAACACTGAATTTTCGTGTTTCTGCCACCTTTACTCATTTCTAAGTTACGGAATTTTCGCCGCAGATCTTCGATTTGCTTTCTGAGATCATAGTCCGTATCAGTAGTAGAGACGGCTCTGATTGAGTGCCGGTCTTTACGCGCGGCCTGCTGGGCAGCCTCTATCTTATGTGCGTAGACTAGGGCAGATCCAATATCTTTGACATCGGCGAGTCTAAGTGTTTTCTGTATTTCCGGATCTCTCACACTATCGATGAAGTGATGGAGAGCCAGATCTTGACGTGTCTCAGCTGGGCAGTCCGAAAATGCTAGATGGGAAAGTCGCTGAATATCGGCAGCCAATTCTTGCAGACTTTCACCCGCTTTTTGATAGCGGGACTTTAACTGTAGTCTGCTATATTCTTTAGTGCACTTATCTCCAAACCGCAGCTCAAGCGCACTCGATAGGGCTTGGAAATCGTGCCTCTGCTCCTCCGGAAGCGTCTCGAGGATGTCAGCCGCGTCTCCTCTTAAAGAAGCCGCCAGGTGAAAAGCTTGGGCTCGGGGATTCCATCCATTAGCTTCCGCTACCATCATAAACTGGGTCTTGTATACTTGCCAGGATGATTTCCCATCAAATGTTGAGAGTTTAATATTGGCTAGGGAAGGCACAAATGCCACGTTGGGTTCCTCATGTTTGTTTGACATTTGCTTCTCCAAGTTTTCAATCTTCTTATTCATATTGTCTAATGCTTCTTCAACGTTTTCTTCTATCTCCAGAACTTTAGTTTCAACTGAAGTTACCTTATCTTCCATTGCATTCATCTTCTCCTGAATGATGTTGGAGAATTCTTCTTTAACACTTACAATGTCCTTCTTAAGTTCCTTTTTAAGTTCCTCCTGTCCAGATTTTATCTCCTTCATCATCTCGGTTTTAATCTCTTCTTGTCCAGCTTTCATCTCTTCTTGTCTAGCTTTCATCTCTTCTTGTCCAGCTTTCATCTCCTCTTGTCCAGCTTTCATCTCCTCCTGTCCAGATTTTATCTCTTTCATCATCTCGGTTTTAATCGCTTCTTGTCCAGCTTTCATCTCTTCTTGTCTAGCTTTCATCTCTTCTTGTCCAGCTTTCATCTCTTCTTGTCTAGCTTTCATCTCTTCTTGTCCAGCTTTCATCTCTTCTTGTCCAGCTTTCATCTCAGCTATCTGCTCCGCTAATTTTTCGAGAAGACTTTTCATTAAATCCATATCCATTTTTCTTGTGACACGCTGCATCAACTCTTCAATCCCGACTTCTGACACCAGTTGTACCGAGCTCCACGGGTTCGTGTTGATTGAGAGTTGAATAAAGCGACCACTTAATGAACACAAGACTTTTATTCGTAAAAAAACTTCACTAAATAAACGAAATTCCCGCTGTAACAGTCACAATTATACAGCTACAATTCGTCAGATATAATAAGAAACAGCTTCCAATCACAGGTCTCAAATACCTCAGACAGAGAACAACTAGCAGTCACAACCAATCGCGCGTATTCACTCACTGACTGTCTTCACAAAACTCTCTCTTCCATGTCGGGCTGCGGTATTTATACCTGACTTGGCGGAGAAATCTACCAATTTCGCCAAGGTTCTGGAAGCTTCTAGGCTATCTCGAAAAATATTGGTCCTAGAGCTTAGGTGATGGATGTTTCCAGAAGTATCGATTTCTCGCCAAGTCGCCAAAAATCTCGCCAACTGTCGCCAAGTCGCCAAATCATTAGGAAATCCGCTTTTAAACTACAGCACGTCTAAATACCGCAATTTTTGCCCAAAATGTGAGAATTTCTGATCTGTCTGAGATATTTTAAGACAAATATAATCATTATTTATAAATTTGTAACAATATCTTCAAAAGGAGTTAATGTAAATTTGGAGAAGCAAAAATGTAATTTAGTTAAATTTCGCTGTGGGTGATAAATTTAATAACAATTTGTATTACATATATATATATATATATATATATATATATATATATATATATATATATATATATATATATATATATATATATATATATATATATATATTGTAAATAGAATTTAAAACCTCTCACTTTATCTGCTTGGAAATATATAACTGAAGTTCTATATCATTGATTATAGATGTTATAATTCTTGTCATTATATATTAAATTAAATTTTATTAATCAAGATTTATATATGCGGAGAAAATTCTATGGTTTCCCATAGCTTAAAAATTAAGCTTCACTTTGTCACCAAGATATAACATTACGACAAAATGATTTTGTAAAGTTATCGTTTCAAGATAGTGAACTTTGTTGCCGCTGTAAAAAAATTCAATCGATAGGATTGACGTATAGAAAATCAAAGTATATGATTTTATAAATATGTTAGAACACGCACATACGTTTTTGTGCAGAAATTATCATTAAGCTATTTAAACTTCAAACAACTTGAGAAACTAATAGACTTGCTCATTTGATTGTTCAATACAATTTCTTTTCAAGAAACTTCAAAATGCCTTAAAAAACACCATGAAGTAGATAAAACGTAATAGACTTAGCTTTCAACATTTTTTAGCAATTTTTCTATTTCTAACATACTAGCACATGTGTTTGGTTTTAAAAAAAATTGAATCGGCTCGTTTGATAGAAACCAAGCGAAATGAAAGTCATAAAAAATCGAGTTGGATCCGAGCAGAGCTCACATTCTTGGCGCGAATGATTTTGATTGGCGATAATTGTGGCTTGCACCAATCTTAATAACCCCACTTCGATACACTAGATATGGCAAACTGAACTATTTTTTGAAATCGTTGGTTTGTCGATTTTTTCAGTTTGTTGCCAAGGATGTGGGCTTTCCTAGGATTTTGCCAAAAATCATTCATATTTTTCAATTACTTTGTTAACTGGACACAAGATAAGGAAATAGTAGGATATCCCCCTTATTGGCGATTATTACGATTTTTTTTTCATCGCCAAGTTAAGCGCACGTTTTTAACACGGGAATTTTTCCTAAGTTCCATAAAATTATGCATTTTAGAATAATAAATCATATAATAGTATACAAAATCTAAAAAATGAATGAAAACTTTCTTTGTAGGGTTTACCTTCTCTTCAAAACAACTAGTAAAAGGGATAAGTAGATAACAATAATGGACTTATTTGATATGACGTCAAGCACACATGTCGTATATGCTCGGTGATATTATGAAAAAATATATAAAAAAATGTAATAATAATAAATAACAAAAATAAATAAGAAAAAGGTGATAATAAATAAACAAAAAGTGATAGGAAAAAGAATAGTTTACGATGTTTGGAACCTGGCGACAAACGAAGCACAACAGCAAACGTAGAACAAAAAGTTCGAATGGAAAGTAAACCAAAAACTTCAAATGCTGTTGCCACTGAAAAGAACCATATATATGACGTGAAAATTATGCAAAACAAGAGAAAAACCAAATATGGAAACAAAAAAATCTGAAAATAGCAAAAACTTAAATTGGCAGCAAGATAATCAAAACAAAGGACGCTAGATTTGGCGTGAAATCACTTGGGAGGGAAGGGGTATATCATACTTACACCCAAGATAAATAGCAAAATATTGTCATTGATCAGGATGGCTTATACTTTAGAGTGCCCCTTGGTTTTTAACCAATTTGATACCGATTGGATAATGTTGAATATGATGATAAACAAATTAATTATGTGTGAATCATTGACTGGTGTTTTTGTCACCATTTTGCTTCACTAAGCACTTCTAACGGCAAAAAATTAAATTTTCGCCAAGGGGTAACCTTAAATATATTTTCCACAATTAATTACATATTTAATAATTTATCAACAGAAAGAATCACACGAAAACTAATTTAATCGATTTGAGAATTTTGAATAGTTTTTCTTTCAAGTTCAGCGAAAAATGGACTAATTAAAATAGGTTAAAATATAAAGTAAAATATTTGAATTGTAAACTATTTTTAGAAAAATTGTGATTTCTATGCTTTACGAAGCAAAATATACTCAAATATACCGCTTTTGCTCTATTTGTATAATAACCTGGCTAAAATTATCATTTTTTTCAATTCATAAAGAAAAAGGTATTTTACTTTTATGAGCACGCATTATTTTATTTAACTATTGTATCTCATTTCGTCTCAGTGGCTACTTTTTATTTTATTTATTATTATAGTTTCTTTGCTTTTATTTATAACGATTTCTTTATTATTATTATTATTCTACTCATTATTATGGCATCTAAAATGAAAAGTACAATATTGCAGATAATGGAAAAATACCGAAAAAATCACTTTTGTATGGAATAATAACTTTAGCGATTGGCTAATGGGAAAGTATCAAGTGTATTTACTTTAATAAAACAAATGTAGCTCTATACGACATTAATAAAAATTATTTACTACAATATAAGACTTTATTTGGTTGTATGTACACATATACAATACAACATACACAAACACACGCACATGTATATGTACAATAGAGATAATTAATATAAGTTAAAAGAAAATAAATGGACTCTTCTTAAAGGCAGAAGTTTTTTCTTAAAATGAAAGAAGGAAATAAAGACTAAAATAAAAGAAAATACCGAAAATCTATCATATTTACTTACATCCATCGCCAATAATTTAACTTTTCTTTACAAGCTATTTCGATAAAGCGAAAGCAAACATTCCCATCGTTAATCCAACCAATGAAAGATAAAAAATATTTTCTTTCTGCATCAAAAGAAGAGAATATCTCGTTCTTCTCAAATCACAGCGCCGTCACGTGCTAAAAATAAATGCTATGGTTTGACACACAAGCTATGCGAAACGGATGCGAAAAAAACTCTCGACAATAAATTAATCATTTTGCCCTCTGAGTTACAGATTAATTGAGCTTTGGGTATTCGATTGTTTCTTGAAGATTGTTAAAAACATAAAAGCAGTGAAAATAAAATAAAAAGCATAAACTATTAATTTTAATATCGTATAAATACATATAGAAAATATTTTATACATAATTGCATCATACCAAATGATGAGAAAAGAATTCCAGAGAAGTATTCAAGTAAAGTTGTTTTGTTGTTGTTATGGTTTATTCTCTTTAAAGATCTGACATTTGTCAGATCAACTCCAATAAATTGTTGATTGTCAGAAAGTCGATGTCTAGCAGGTGATCTGCGGATAAATCCTCCTGGGACGCAATCCAGAATATCTTTTCAATAAAATTCAAGTAAACTAAAAACAAGATTTAATTTAAATTTAAATTTGACAGTTATTTGCTAAAATTAAAAGCTAATAAATTATAGTGTTCTTATAAAATGAAGTAAAATTCTAATTTTAATAATATTATAATATCAACAGATTTAATAGGCGAATACGGGATGTTTTCCCTCGATTCAATTAAAAAGCAACGTATACAAAGTGCCTATATATGTGAGATATTTGTTGAATTTAATGTTCTTTATTAAAAAGAAAGTGACATCTCAGATATCAACCTCGTTACTTGATCATAGTTTAAAATAAAGATGTTAGTAATTATATTTAGCTATGGCAACTAGCAAAAATAAATCTTGTCAGAGCTAGAGTAAGTTGAACATTTTTTATTAACTATAAAAGGAGAATTATTTGCAGATTTAGAGAAATTATATCCCTCCAATAGAATCGGAGGCACAGATGCCGTATAATCCAGCATCCCAAATTTTGAATTTTTTTGGCGATTAATACTAGGGTTACCAAAGTGGAATTTTCTGCATAATTCTTCTAAGTCTCCAAATTTATGACGTAATGAAAACCAGTTTCCAGATACACAAGAAAATCTGCCAAAAATTCGCCAAACTCAGAATTTGGCATCCTGGTTTTGCGGCATCTATGCCGAATCAATTGCATCGTGGAGTTCATGAAATGATATAAAAGGTTTTAACCTTGTTAGAATAAACCTCGGCACTAAAGATCATGTTCGATTTATTTAACGTCACAGTTTCCTTGCATTATTGATCAATTCACCACCAAAGATTATATAGTATCCCCCGTAGTATCTGTCCTCAATGCATTTGATGGTATATATATTCTCTCCTTGGATCTAGGAGCATAAAATAAGCCACGCTTTCTCCATGAAGAGGTAGAGACTTTATCAACGAGATACTTTTTGTATCAAGTTTCATATAACATCTATGAAAATGTTTGTATCATTTTATCAAAATTCCTTAACTGATGTTATGTTTTTCAATGTGAGCTAAAAGCATTCTAGCATAGAACTTCAAAGAAGTACTTTACAATAAATAAATAAATTATAGCGTGAATATTATCCTGTCTATTATTATTTATATGAATACACTCTTTCGACCTAGATATTTATGGATTATTCCTCTATTTTGAATAAAAATTTACCATTTAATAATTCGATTTAACGCCAAAAATCTTTGCTTCGTTTTAAGAAATCCTGTTTAAGAAAATAAAAGAACTAAATTTTTGGTGCACCCTGAAGAAGCTGTTTATAAAATCTAAAAAATGTACATTATAATTTAATTATATTTGTAGACGTTATTAAAGAACACTTATTTTTAATTTTATCACCGTGCTAAAATTGTTGTCTCATAAAATTTCAGATGTTAAATTTTCTTTTCATAGAATGTTTTCTCAAATTTATATTGATCTACAATATTATTTTAAAGATTAGAAAATATTTAGGTCACTTGACTTTCAACAGCACCATTAATATAATACACAATCCAATCACATAAAATGTGACCACAGCGTACATTCGACGTCGACGTTAAATAACCAATTACAGAATTAATCACAGAAGAGAATAACCAATCATAGAAGTCATAGAATCATAAATAACCAATCACGTTAGGATTGTGAACTGTTCACGTGCCGTCGTCGTAAAAGTACACCGTAAAATTCTGCAAGAATTACTTGCACATAACCCTAATAGAGTTTAACCAGTTTAGATGGAGTTCGCTGAAGAGAAAAAAATGCACCACAGTTGAAGGAGTGCCACCGCAGCTAAGCTCCCAACACAACAGTTCAACAGATGGTTCCAAAGCAGCCACAGAGCTGTGGCTCTGTTCTTACCCCCTTCAGATAACTTTATTTAATGGACTTAAACATAAATAAATAATAATGCAATTAACATAATTATACAATGGATTTGTTATTTTACGTCGACTTTACAAAATATGGAACAAAAGTAAAATGGTTGTTTATTATATTACACTTGAAAAAACAATAAACATGGTGATATAAGTCAAGAGATGAACTTAAAATCAATAAGGCAGATTTAAAATGGTGAACTATAGAGTTAGGTATGTTGTAGTAAAAGAAAACACTGAACACTATCTACACAAACAGAGAGGAAAACACAATGGGGAAACAAAAGAATTATGTACAGAAGACATTTGAAAATAGAATTAAGAAATATGCAATTAAAAATAGTGTGAAAATGGAACTTACAAAAATAAAAATGAAATGGTGACTTAGGGAAATCATAGAGAGAGGAAAAAATGAGAGAATGAAGTGTTAATCATTGTGTTTTCAATAATGTAAACAAGAAGGGAGAATGGGTGATAGGTGGAATATGGACATGTATAACTCCAAATGCCAAGTGAATATAAAGATAATATGGGGAAATTAAGATATTCAAAATAAACAGATTACACTCATAAACATACAAAATAAAAAGAGTACATGTAAAACTAAAATAGACATGATGTTGTTAGAGTTACTAAATTATAAAAGTATACCGTGCATGGCAAAATAGGACTTTCCAAAATCATCGATGTGGCAAATGTGAAGCACCATAGGCTATAGATAACATAGGTGAGCGACGGCTGTCAAGAGGAATTAGGAATAGACGTGTAACCGTTGAGCAACTGCCCGCCACCAACATGAACCAAGGGCCTATTTATAATGTCTTCCAAACTACTGCTCAGCGAACATTGCTACGTCTAGGCTTCTGAAGTAGACCCTTAGTTTATGCACCTACGCTGATTGCTGTACATCGGCTACGAGGCAGGCTGGAATTTGCCTGCCAGTACCACAACTGGACATCCACTGAGTGATGACAGGTAGCGCTTTCCGATTAATCATGTTTCATGCTCCTTCGGACAGATGAACGTTGACCTATATGATGTGAAACTTTTGAAAGTAAACATCTTGCAACCATTGCTGGAAAGGGCCAAACTGGTGGTGAAAGATGGTCTGGAGAATGTTTTCTTAGCATTCTCTGGATTCATTCATCATTGTGAAAGGCCCGATGCATCAGTTCAAATACCCATCTGTCCTCGCGGATCATGTCCACCCGTATATGCACATTATTTTTCCTCAGGATGATGGCATCTACCAGCAGTTCAATGCGAGTTGTCATAAAGCTGGCAGTGTACGAGCGTAGTTCGAAGAGCATCAAGATGAGTGTATCATTCTCCACTGGCCGTCTGTGGGATCGGCCGATCGAGAATCTGTGGAACTATCTCGATCAGATTATTCATGGCATGGATTAGAGTTACTAAATTATATTGGCATGGCCTCACCCGCGTAATCTAGATCAGCTGACCACGGTTCTGCACTCTTGAAGTCAGCATGGCTCATCCAAAATCTCAGTGAACACCTTCAAGAACCTAAGTGACTCTCTTCTTGTACATCTTACAGCAATCCGCTCTGCGAAAGGTGGTTATTCTTGTTTTTGACTGATGGTCACATTGATGTGGCTGGACTGAATAATTGATTATTAAAAATTCTAATGTATTGTTCGAAATTTTTATATTTACTCGTTTCCGCATGATCAATTAAAATTGAAATAATTTTTAGATTCATTTTGTATTTTTTATTATTAATCGAAATCAACTTTTTTATCTGGCTATACCAAATCATCAATTTACGTAAAAATTATTTATTTTATTATTTTTTTAGTTGATATATTTATCTTAATCTTGGTGGCCAATGAATTCGTATTAACAGGAATATATGACATCTGTCCAATGTATAATATTTTACTAACTCAATTTTATTTCGAAAAATATGCATATAAAATGGTCTCTGAATAAAGCAAAAAAGTTTAATTACATTTCCTTTTATGTTATCATCATATTCAATTCAGATGAAAGCTTAATCAAAAGTAATTTTAAATTTTGTTATAGAGAAAAAAATTAACAATTAGCAACTCTGACACGATTATCGCAATAAGAACATACAAAATCTAATCATAATCAAGTGCAAAAAAGGATATCTTCATGAATTTAAATTATGTTAAGAATTCACAAATTAACTTATTTAAATTTTGTAAATCATTTAAGATTTAAACAAAAGTATAAAAGACCATGCAATTTTTATTCAATTTGGATTATGTTCTTGTTTTATTCTGATGAGACTTCGTAAGTATTTAATAATTTCATTTTTGTTAAAAGTGTATCTTTGTTGCATTGCTTATAAACTTTGAGATACTGAATTTTGAGCTAAAATTTACTTAAAAGCAGTAAACACGGTTAACAGATAAGGAACCAAATTCATGTCTGAGTTTATCCAGTATATTGCATAATAAAAGGAGTCTTCCTGCTATGTCCAGTGAGTATAGAAGAAATTTATTATTACAAAATGAGTTTGTCGCACAAATATCATTTAATTTTTACACAACTAAACATCGGTTCCCTCAGATAGTCTCGTGTCACTTATTATTGTATTATTTTAAGTTTGCTTATCTTCTCACCCGATTATTAGGAATTTTAAAATATAAGCAATTTCTATAGTAAACCAGTTATTTATAATAATTCCTTACACTACAGCTTATCTCCTTACAATTTAAATTATAAAAGTTACAAATGAAGAACATTATTTTACACATTGACAAATATTTAGATATATATATGTAAATGATAATTTATTTATATTAATGTAATAAAATCCGTAATATCATTTCATCAAATAACTTTTCACGTAATTGAATCTATCAAATTAACTTTCTCTAAAAAATCAACTATATATAAACATTATATATTTTCCAAATGCGAAGATGTGGTTACAGATGTATAGAGCATTTCAAATAAAATTCTTCAAGATATTAAGTAATAAATATTATTGCTTATAAAATTTTCCAAGAAAAATGAATAGCATTCTAAAATTGTTATATAATTTGAAAACGAAAAAATTTAGTATGGTTTTAGCGCAATCATAAATGAAGCTTATTGAACAAAAATTATAAAAATAAAAAAATATGTGCAAAAAGGGGGGGGGGAAATAGAAGAAACATTGTTGAAGAGATTCGCTTATCGGAAAATCTGATATTCACCATTGGCAAATCAGTTATTTCGTTTGCCCTTTTATTTTTTGCACAAGAGTATTTTGCATTTCAATGTTTATTTCGAACCACAATAAATAGCTGCACCCTCGCTTGAATTGCATCCCAAGAATTGTTGAACCGAAAACTGAATAGCTAATTTTCTAACTTGACTATGCAAATCAAGTATCCTATAAAATCTCAACTGAAAGAGGTTCAAACAATAATCATCAATGACTGCTAAACAATGCCTTCCGTATATCATGCACACACTTTATTGATTTGATGTACGAAAGATCAGTTTGTAATTTCAAAGTTGGGTGGCCTTAAATTCAATCATATATGATTCCCTTACATGGATATATCCACTCCAAAAGGATTTAGTTTGTATTAGGAATTCTTTATTATGCTAAAGAAAACAAGGAAAGTCGTCGACTCTGATAGGCAGTTAAAAAAGGGTAGGGATACTATTTTTACTGACGAGGCAAAATAAGATGTTTACTTAACGAAGCCGTTTCCTCTCTTAGGATAAATAAATCTAGATAAAAGCTTACAACTGACTGGTTATTGTTTGCTCATAAGCCAGAAAGCATTTGTTTTGTTAACACACCATTCAATAAGTCTCCAGCATAACTAAAAAGAAACATTTTTTTATTTTTTAGAAATTTCCTTTTTTTATCAACATAATCTCCTTCAAGAGTGATATATTCATTCCAAAGCTATTTTAACTTTTCGATACCTTTTGATCGGTTTTGATTTGATCTTTTAAATTGATTGCCTTTTGACTTGATCTTTGTAAAATGATTTTCCCTTGCTCTCAAATTAAACCTCAGCTTCGGCAATCACTTCTTCATTAGAGCTGAAATTCTTTTTTTAAGCATCTTTTTCATACCTGCAAAAAATCAGTAGTCGATGGGGGTCAAATTTAAAAAGGTTGATGGAGAAAGCAATTCAAAGCATAATTCATCCTATTTTTAATCATTGTTCTCACGAAATTCCTTTCAGTACATTGTCCTGAAATTTACAAAACTGGGATCACTAAAACAACAGTCAAATTTCTAAACAAACGGTCAGAATATGATGAAATTTTGATTCGTACTGTTTGAAGGTAACAGAAAATCACGAATATCTGTCAAAAATGTTGCCATATATGTGTCAGACCTGGATTTATTTAACAATGTGTTACTTCTAAAATCCATCGTGTAGCTTGCTTGAACTTTTGCAAAATGCATCGTTTTCAAAGAGCAGCAAACAAAATGTTAAGTAAATCGCAATTTATCTTCTAAGGAGATATAGTCGTCCCCCGTCAATTCATTTGGAAAGCAGCATAAAAGAACACCATAATGAATTTCAAAGAGTAAAACTCTTTGAAAGCAGTGTTTCATTGTGTTGTTGGAGATATTACCAATCACACATGCTATTACCTGAATTATTGAAATGTGATTGTTTATTTATAGTAAGGTAGAATTCCTGCAGTTTTTATTTTCTGAAAGTTGTAGATTTTAACGTCCTGTCATTGAATGATAATACTTATCTTTATATTGTTGGCATTATCATTCTTTTACGATATATTCGTCAAATGAATTTTAGATGTTTTTTGTGTGGGAATGTTTCAACAGGGATATGATATCAACAATTTCTGATACATTGTACAATTTTCAATAACACTATAGGAACCGTTCACTTAAAGCTATTATATTCAGTAGAGCAGCACAAGGACAAGATTAATAAGAAAATTTAATTACTTTTATTTAAATATTTTGATTCAATATTTACTAATATATTTTATTGTATTAATTTTTTATTTTAATAAAAGCGTTTTAAAGATACATAAGATGTGCATCTTTCAAACACCATTCGTCGAGAATCAGTTTAGGGTTGGACTCAAATATTTCGGTCACAGGAAAATTTTAGCTCAAAGCCTTGCCATATGTATAACATGATATAAACTTAAACTATTATAAATTTCAGCTAAAGAATGTCTAAAATGAAAATTTAATAATCATTCTTGATTCTAGGAATAATTAATTTAACGGTATAATTTCACTTATATTTATAAAGAATTTTTCTAAGTAATAATTAATATCTTTATAGAGCATTTTGATGTTAAGAAGATGAATGATTTTTTTTAATCTTACCAACACATTCATATATATCTTTAAAAACTGTAAATGTAGACAAATATATATGTTTCTAAGCATAGTTTTAACATTTTCCCTCTCTTACATTTTTATAGAGAACTTATTTTGCTACTGTCTTTGCAGGTAAGATATCCGTATGTATAATTTATTTATTCAGTACCCATACAACCACACACGTCTATTAGACGTCTTTTTAAGATCGATAGAGTCAAAAAGACGTCATGGATAATGTTTGGAAGTCATAAAGACACCCATGATAAGATGTGAATGGTCTTCTGTCAACTACATATGAACGTCGAATTGACATTCACGATGGATTGACATAATTTATAAGTCCGTGATAGATGTTATTTGGACGTCCAAAGTGGATGTAATTAAGACATTCATAGTGAATATTATCTGGATATATATATATATGTATATAATATGTAATTGATTTATTCATTACTGACAACGTGTATGTAATTAATTTAATCTGAGAATGAAAAAACTTAAGTCTTAATAATTAGAATTTTTCCTCATTCTTTAGTTTCATTCTTTCTAATTTAGAATATTTAAAAACCTATATCCATTTTTGGATTAGATTTTTGCAATAAATAAAAAAAATGACGTAATTTATAATTTTATAACAATAATAATAATTAATAAAAGTAATTTAATGGCACACATGGCAGGGAATTATATAAATTTCATTAACGTTATTGCAAACGAAATTTTTTTGCAGGTCATTCAATTCTCATATTAATTTTAGGCATAAAAGAAGCTCCCTATTCGAAGACTTCAGATTTGGGGCTTGTGGGCAAAATCTACTCTATCTTACTGAGTATAATCCACATTTTTTAACCAGTATAAACTTGGCGTTTTGTTACCAGATGTTGGGTTTACCAGAAAGATCTGTCCATTTTTGGAATAAAGCAAAATTCATATTTTTGTAATGACTATAAACTTTATTGTGAATAATATGATTGCCATCATTATTAATGACTTCTTGCCAGCGTAAGGACAATTTGTATACTCCGTTTTGAAAAATGCTTCACAGGCGAAAAATGGAAACACAGTTTTGTATTATCCAGTTGCTGACAATATATTGGTCCTCAAATGTCTCTTCATTTACACATTCTCTTTATCTGAGTCAAATTTGTTTTAGGGTTTTGAGGGCTAAGTTTTCGTTTCAATATACTCTTTCCTTTATGATGTTTTCGTAGGTAACTGACATTTCATCCCCAGTTATCATCCGGACTAAGAAGGGATCGATGTTGTTCCGAAAAGCCTATGATGACTTAATCATCAAAATTCTTCGATTTAGTTCATGTGGCACCCATTTTGAATATTGACACAGCAAACCTATTTTCCAAGTATGGTCTGACATAGTTTGCTGAGCAGAAGTAAGTTTTCTGCGATTTCTGATGTTGACAGAAAAAGATCTTGCTCTAACATGGTCTTAACAGCATCGTCATCATTCAACGGATAGAACTTTGCGGTAGATTTAATATTTTTTTATCAAATACTGAAGTAGTGTTTTGAGTTTTGATAATCGATTGGTCATAAAATAAATCTAAATAATTTTGACTTGCTCAGGAATTTCAAAAAATATAATTTAAATAATTTTGCATCGTGTATTTTTTTATTCTGTGACAAGCATGGATTGTCGGAGTTCGTCCGGCCCTTCAGCATATCTCATGAAAATCAAATAGTAAGGATATCAAGATGCTAATTAAGTTATAAGATTTTCATCATACTCATACGACGTAAGCTCATATTTAACACACATAATTGCAGAAATATCAATATTTGCTAGCTGTTAAAAAATTCAGTATTCCATGGACAAACAGCAATAATTTTAATACACCATCACTCAAATTGTTTTAAATTAAATAGTTCTTAAATGCAAATGTAGGAGAGATACTTTATATTGTCAAGACTAAAAATTTTAAAGCTAAATAACTATTGATAGTTTTATGAAATTTTTTACTGTAATTATTTATTAAAAATTTGTAATTTTTAAAAAAATATCACAATGATTTTCTTTGAGGAAAATTAGCTCCCTTTGCGCAGTTAAATAATTTAAAGTTAAATTCAAAATTTGATGTTTTACTGTCCACAGATAATTTGCATTAATATCTGGAATCAGGGATTGCAATGTTGAAGAACCATTTAACAAAAAACGATATGGTTTTCCTTAAACACAGAAAAATATTCAAATTAGTTTTTTTTAATTAACCATGGTGCTTGCGTTCAAATTTTGATTTAGGAAATATATAACAGTGGATTGTGCTAACATTCTTTCATAGTTTTCTGCATTCCAACATTATTCTGTCATTAGTATATATAATAACAGCCATAATATTGAAAGAAGAATCTCTCTCAACTTAAGGTTTTTAAAATACAGTAACAGTTAAGAAATTTCATTAAAAGTTAAGAAATTTTGGAACGCCGTTTTCAGTTATTTTAAGAATAGGAGACAGTCAACTTATACAGAGGGTATTAACACATTTTTAGAACGATTTTGGGGCCGTTTAATTAATATTTAAAATGTAAAGACTATTTTTTAAATGTTCGATCTGATAGCCTTTTTCCTGGACTAAAAGTCTGCATCGTGATTTCCATGATAGAAGAGCTTTTCGTAAAATTTCCAGGGGTATTGCTTTCCATTCCTCTTCCACTACTTTCCAAAGTCCACCTATCGTGGAGGGATTGCGTTTAGAAAGAGCTCCTTTTAACAGATCAAAGGCACAATAATCCATAGTTGAAATGTCAGCGGACTTCAGAGGAATATGTTGAAAAGGTATATATGCAATACCTGTATTAGTCTTCATATTTTCAAGGAATGCAGAGGTAGTTTTCGAAGTATGACTGGTAGCCTTGTCTTGATGAAGTTTTATTCTTTGAGTCTTTGGGATAAAGAAGTGGAATTTCTTCTGTAAATAGTGGACGTAAAATCTTCTCCTGATAGTATGAGGAGTTGATTTTAACATTTTTTTTCTACTCTTTTTATTTTTAATTTCCCATTGTAGGAGAAACCTGCGACTATCATAAACCCCTTACTGAAACTTTCTTTACATTGACGGAACCAGGTTTGTACATTTTTTCTCCTCGTTTTCTATAATAAATAGACCTTTTTTTGTTGCACTCATTTATGTAAGCCCATGCTTCATCAAGGGTCACAATGTATTTCCATTTATCTTCTGCTAAATGGTTTACATACAGGATTCTACAAAATGTTTTGCGTTGAGCCACATGCCTTGGTAAAAGCTGGTGAACATTTTGTTTTTTAACTTTTTTAAGTTGTAAATCTTGATTTATTTTTTATTTATTGTTGCTACAGGTGTATCTAAAGACTTTGCAATTGATTTCTGTGTTGGCGGATTTTCTCTTGTTACCAGGGATTTCCATTTAGAAACATTTGAAACAGTACATACTTTTTTCAGATATTCATTTGGAGTCTTCTTTCCATGTAGAAATAATGATTGACGGTTTTTACCTGTCCGATTAATAATGTTGCTTATTTTGCACTTAGAAATTTCAATACCATGCATTTCACAACTATTTTATATCCTGGAATAAGAATATTTCTCTTCGGAAAGCGCAAAAACATATCCCTCAATCCCCAGCTTGTTTACATGCGACATTTTGAAAGAAGAATAAATTTAAAAGTAGCAGACGATGTTTCTCATTTCAAATAATAAGCTGTTAAAAACATTTTTGATCTAAAACATTTACTTTTTTAAAATTCTTAATTGAAATCGTTTTAAAAATGTGTTAATACCCTCTGTATTACCATTGTATAATTTTAACAATGTTTGATCTATTATTTCAAGAACAGCTTAGTTCTGATTTTTTCAAACAATCATGATTCTTCTTCAGCGATGACAGAAGGTAAGACTTAAGCTGAAGTTATAAAAGTTGATAAGTTTGTGCATTCCTTTTTGCACTTTAAATCTAATACAAAATAAATATAAATGAAACATTAATTATCTTGAAATAAATGTTTTGCTCCATTATCAGTTTTCTAATGAGTTTTTGGAGAGAATGGTATAATAATTTTGTGAATAGTTTTTATCCTAAATCATATATATTTGATAATTTAGATGTATCAATATGAATAAACATATCCCTATTCTCCAAAAAGAATTTCTGAAACATTTTCTAAATGAAATAACATTTATATTAAATAATTAAGCATTTATAAAAAAACTTAAGCAAAATCTTTTGATATAGCATGTATTATAGAATAGGATTTTCATTCTATAAAATTTTTTACTATAATTAAATGTGGTTCCAAATATTACTACTTTTTTAAGTAATATAAAAACTCACAGTAAATTATCAGTACATAATTTATGAAATTTTTTGCATGCATCTGTAAAAATCTATTTTGATAGGTTTAGTAAATTAAATTTTTTTTTAAGTTCAAAAGCATGCTACTTGAATGAATTTCAGTTATTTCAATTTAACAAACAAATGATATCCAATTATTTTAATGAAAATCCAAAAGCAAAGCTTCAAAGAATTATGCAATTTATGTGTGTGAACCATACATTTCTATCTTTCCAAAATTCCTATCTATAATCATAAGATTTTCTTAACTGAAAAGTTTCCTGCACAATTTTCTCAAGATTAAGCAGTATTTTTTACAAATATTAAATGCATTTTCATTCCTTTTGTTCAGATGTATAATTGCAATTGAAAATTTTTCTCTTTTAGAATATAAATATAAGCATTAAATAAATTTTTCTTATCATAAAAAAACTTTTACCACTTTTATTATTTTACTTAAATTTTATGTATATTTTTGTATTTAATGAAAAACATTAATCAATGTCATAAGATTTTCTCATAAATTTAACCATACCACGAGTCACACACATGACAATTTTCCCATCTCTATAGCTCATAATAAATTAACTTTGCCAGCAATTTAAAAATTTAGTATTTGATGGAAAGATAGCAACACATATTTATATAAATTATTTAGTTCTTAACTGTCACATACAAAGTTTCAAATTAGTACTTTTTTATGTATTTGTGTAACTTCAAATTCCAGATGTAACACTATAAGTCAGAAATAGATTTTTAATTTAAAATCCTTAACAGAAATATTATTTTTTTTGCTTTGAAATAGTATGTTTTTTACTTGCATTTAAAATCCTTTTGTGTGATTTGAATACCAGTCTAATTTAAAAACGAGAATAATAAATTCTTACCATCTTCTCAAATTTTTAAATCTAGATTTGCATTTTATTCATTTTAGAAAAAAGGACATGAGTAGTTTTTCATAATCAGTTAATCAATTCAAATACTGAATATTTGTTAGTTCCACATGGCATTCCTCTATTACATGACTTTTATTCAAATATTTATAAAATCGTGCTAATATAATTATTTTTTTAAAAGAATTCAAAATTAAATTTTATTTTTAAGATTTTATTTGTGTAGACAATTTTTTTATCTGTAAAAAATTCTTCTTCATTGACCTGACAGACCAGGGTGGGCCTTTGCCTTCCTCAGAAGTGCATACCAGGACCCCCTATTTTTGGACAAGGTCATCCAGTTTGTCACTTTTAGTATTTTTAGGTCGTTTTCAAGGCAGTCACACCATCGGAGTTTCAGTCGTCCTCTTTTTCTGGTGCAATGGGGCGAGCCAAGAAAATTTTTTTTGTCATCTGGCTTAAATGTCCTGCCCATTTTAATCTCTGTATTGAGATAAATTTAACAATATCTGGTTCTTTAAATAGTTTATAGAGTTCAGAATTAGTTCTTCGCCATGTATTCTCACACTTTATTCCACCAAATATGCTTCTTAAAGTTTCTCTTTCAAAAATGGAAATGATTTCTTTGTCCTTCTCAGTCAGTGTCCACATTTCAGATGAATAAGTGAGAATAGTCCGAATCAAGCATTTGTATATCAAAATTTTTGTTTTTCGACTAATGAAAGTAAATTTTAGGTATTTTTTTAAGTTAAAAAAGCATCTGTTAGCAGCAGTAACCCTACTGCGGATTTCAGGTGCGATGTCGTTTGATGCATTCAATTCAGATCCCAAATACTTAAAGTTGTCAACAGTTTTAAACTTGTAGTTTCCTACTTCAAGATAGGGAGTGCTATAATTTTCAGAGGTCATGTATTTTGTTTTGTCTTGGTTGATTGAAAGATACATTTTATTAGCTGCACCATAAAAAGCATATTTTGTTTACTGATGAATAAATATTATAATATTGCATGCTGCTAAATATATAAAAAAACTTTACAATAAGTATGTTTATAAAGCTGATTTATCCATTAAGCATAAATCCGTACAATATAAAAAATAAAATAACACACAGAGTATGTATAAAAATTACATTGTGAAAGTTTATTTTCTACAAAAATGTATGCATATTACAAGGGATGATCATCAGATCACCTAACAACAGGATCTATATGCCAGCATAACAATGTTTCAAATTTAACAAACAAATGAGAAAACAACAAAATTTTCTTAAAAAAGGATTAAATATAAGTTATATATTTGCATATTTATGAGTATATAAGGTATAATAAAATATTATATTTTAATTTGTGTCAAACACTGGTACATATGTTAAATGCCAAAGACCCATCAGTGATTATAAACTTTGAATGTATTAATAGCAATAATATGCTTGAGGATATCAAGGGTGTATAAATATACTTTGTTCAACAGTGCTAAAAATAAAGCTATGAACCATTCAAGTTTCAGAATTCCTCATAACAAAGTCTAAACAACTGTTCAACTAAAAAGATAAACCAAAACCTACAGCCTATAATTTAGAGGAAAAAAAACTTTAGAATAATTAATATGAAGTCTACAATCATTGTTTTCTTTAAAGGGGAGATTTGATATTGATTAAAAATGAAGCAATTTTTTAATTTTATTTAGATAATGCTATTTCTTAATAATAGACTTAATAGTTTTTACTTTAATAATATTTAACTATTTGATAAATAAACAAAACAATTCATTCTATGCTACTGTATATGAAAAGGTAATCTAAAAAGGATCATTTAATTACAAGCGGGCTGTAGGTTTAGCTACAAGTCAATCTTGACATACAGAGAGAGCTTCCTCACGTTCTTGAAGAAGTTCATCGCCAGTTACTTTCATTTTTTCTTGGGAGAAGTCATTCAGCTGTAAACCTTGAACTATTTTCCATTGGCGATTAGCTATAGTTACAGGAAAACTATAGATCACTCCAGGAGGTGTACCATAGGATCCATCTGAATACACTCCCATAGAAACAAATTTACCCTATAAAAGAATGAAATTTTGTACATTAGAAGTAAACACATTTTTTCAGCATATTTAAATTCTCAGAAATTTAAAATAGAAAGAAAAGCATAATTTGATAAATATGATCTACACTACTTTTCATTAAAACTAAAAATTCCCAACTATCCTGGAAATTAAAAATTTTGCTTAATTTTTCACAAAAATTACTTATCTAATTCCATGAATATTATCTAATGAAGTAGATGTTTATTTTATTGAACCTTTAATTTACAACCACTCGTGATTTTACGAAATATTGGCCAGCCCCTCATAGGGTGGCCTATACAAAAATTTAATTGGTCTGGTTGGTTAGGGCGTCGTTCTCATTATCGGAAGGTAGCAAGTTTGAATCCCGCCTTAACCAAAGATCCATTGTGTTCACCAATGGTGGATGGGGCACGTTAAAACTGGGCGTGGTCGCAATGTCCTCCATAAATGGTACCTCTGGAGGTAGCAGGCCAAGTATTAGGAGTCTTCTGCTTGGTCCCTACTTCAAAATTGCAAAGACTCCACCTGGTTGCTTCTATCTAACTGGTAGAGCCCAACTCAGGGCTTGGTACAGGGAAGATCTCCGGTGCAACAGCAACACAAGTTTAATTCTCATTTATGAACAAAAGATTTGAAAAATGTTTCATGAACTCATTTTCATTGTATTTTTCATTTGCATTTATTTTTATCATCTAATGCTTTATTCGTTTTTTTACTTTACAATTGAGAAACTTGGATTAACGTCTTTGGTGACTCTTTAAATTGTGGAATTGCAACATTAAGTATTAATTAATGAATAAAAAGCATTTTCGATTCTAAAATCAAAATTAAAGGAAAATAATTTTTATAAATCTTAATGAGATTTACATCAGTAGATTTTGAAATACTAATATGAGCCCACCTCTTGTATTCCTCACCGTGGAATTTTTTAAAAGTTATCTTTGTGGAATTTCTTCCGCCTTATTTAACTTCTAACTTTATATGCATGTGAGTGTAATATACAACTTTAAATAATTTTTTATTAAATAACGGTGGGCACTTGGGTGACTAACCTTTCACCACAACAAGGATGGAAACTACTGCTCATTTGTCATAACCCAATTGGACACCTATGAACCAAGAGGCGAGTAGTATTACCCATGGCATACCATCACAAGTCCGTTAATAGGATAGGCTACATTCATACATAATCTCAGAAGAAAGGACAAACAAACATTAACATCCATGTCCGAACTGGAATTTGAACCTGGGTTCAGGAGTTAGGAACGCAAATCACTCAGGCATCAGATAAAAATATTGTAGGATACATTTGGTTTGTATCATGCTTTGGAGTCTCTTACAAAACTGACATTCTAGGAGCAATGCTTTAGTAAGTGCACGCTTGGAATAATGTTGCAAAAACAAAACAAATAAAAAAAACAATCTTGAATCATTTTGACTGAGTATGTTTTCAAATAAACTACTATAACTGAAGATAGAATAACAAATTTATCTGGTGACTAGAGAGATGATAAATTGTTCACCCATGAGCTCTAACTAAAAAACTATTGCTTCCTGAAATAGTATTTCAGAACTTCGAATAGGGATTCAGATGTAATTTGTACATAAGAAATATCAGGTGATTAAATTATTGAGAAGATAATAAATGAGAATGAAAAAGAACTTCCAGATACAAAACATGAAAAAAATGACTTAATGATGAGATCATCTGCAAAGTAAGTAGATGAATGGCTAATAAGATTAGAGGAAAACAATTCTATTTTACATAGAAAAAATGTGTTTTATAAAATGTAGTTCGTATTTAGAAAAAAGTGATAACTGATTTTCCACCAGTAAAATAAAAATAAGAATTTTTTTTAATTATTAATTTCATTTTGGAAACATTTATATAATGTATTAAAAAACTTTTCTAATATTATTTTATTTACACAAAACAGTGGTAGAAAATAGTTTTAAGATCTAAGTTATTTTTCTGTTTTATGAGCTATTTTACCAGTCCTTACATGTTTAGAAAAACAAGCATACACCATATTTTGATTAATTTAGCAAGGAAAAAATTACACATAATAAATACATGAACTTAAAGAATTTTTTAAATCATATTGTTTTCAATAAAATTTTAGCTTTTTGAACTTGAACAGACCAAATTTAAACTGCTGAGAATGCTTAGAGGGATTAAATTTTAATTGTAAATTATTTGTCATTTGTAAATTGAAAAAGAAATTAAAAGCATAGTAATTTAATTGATTAAGGAGTTATGTAGAGCTTTATGAATAACAATTTTTCATAAAAATATAAAATACTGTAAACTGGTTTGTGATCATTTTCCAAAATAATATTTTTTTTAACTTTTTTAGAACGTTTACTTTATATATCTGAATGTATAAGAGAAGTACAATAAAAATACATGAAAAGTCTAAGGAAAACACAATTCATTATTTTAAAAAATATTTTGAATTGATACTTTAAAAGCACAATATGTATTTGCAAACATTTTTTTTTAATTTACATTTCATAGAAATAATCACATGATAGACATATGGCACAGTTTAAATAATTGAAACTAATACCTCAGGAGTACCACAAAACCAATCTCTCATATGATCACAAGCAGCTTTAGCAGCAGACATGGCACTTGAAAGTTTTCTTGCTGCAATCACAGCAGCTCCTCTTTTTTGCACAGTCTAAAAAATTTAAATATTTAAATTTAGTAAAAACTACTTATACAAAGTAAAGATAAAATAAAAATAATAAAGTTTGAAAATATTTTCAATACATGCATCAAAATTGAGAACAAGAATACAC
The DNA here is from genome assembly GCA_037975125.1 of Latrodectus hesperus. Taxonomy (NCBI): domain Eukaryota; kingdom Metazoa; phylum Arthropoda; class Arachnida; order Araneae; family Theridiidae; genus Latrodectus; species Latrodectus hesperus. The sequence goes on along the minus strand of JAJQOW010000014.1, from coordinate 15,659,772 downwards.
CATCCTAAAATTGTATTGCTATTTTCCTTCAAATACGTATGTATACAACATAGTTTGTAATAATAAAAAAATGAAGCATAAAAATTTATTTTAAACTCTTAAGCATTTTCTGTTTTTATGTATTTAGTATTCTGTTATTTTGTTTGGACTATGTATCTGATAACCAGTTTTATGTTGAGAATATACAATCAAAAAAATTACTGTTCTGACATTGTAGCATTTCCTTTATGTTTTAAGAAATATTGAATGTTACTCATCATGATGTATAAATCTTATATAAATACCTCCATATCTTTGGATGTTTAGAAAAAGTAAATAAATATTAAACAAATTAAAATTCTAAATCAAAATTGTAGTTTTAAAAATACAAATAAACAGTAAAACAGAACAAAATAAATTTAAAAGAAACTTGTAAAAATACAAAACTTAAAAAGCATTAATGTGAATAAGACTAGATTTAAAGAATTCTATACAAACAAATGCTTAACAGAGAAAATTTTGTTCTGAAAAATTTCACTTATTAAAAATAGTCAAATATATAAATTTATATAATAGTATTAAAAAATTTAGACTCACACAGGGAAAATTTAGACTTCATATTAAAATAGCTATAAATTGTTATAAAATTCAAAATTTGCAAGCATTATTTGCTGGAAGAAAAGCAAACACTTCATTAAATATTACATCATATAAATATCAAAAAGTAATAAATGTAGTGTATATTTAACTCTACGTATAAATATTTGAATGTTAATCGAGTGCCATTCAGTTAAAATTATTTCCTGCAATGCAAGACCAAGAATTACATAGTGTGATTCACAATAAATGCCTTCCTATTTGAATGTGATAAGCGAATGATAAACTTTCTGCCCACAGTTTGAAGCATGAAATAAAACAGTTTAAAGAAAAAGAACATATAACAAATATAACAAACAAGCAATTTGAACCAAGTATCAGAAATTTGAAGGTAAAAAATGATGGTTAAGGCATTTTCTCTTGTAAAAAAAAGTTTTATGTTGAATAACTATATATCAAAAATCAAGAAAGTTCACAAAAATCTCATGTGTGAACATAACAAGTATTATGTGAATTTTATTCACAATAATATTAAAAAAAGACTAACTTGCCAAGTAATAAAACATATAAATGACAAAATATTGATAAAAATGAAATAAGTACAAATGGAAAGGATGATATTCGAACCCTACATATTACTCAATTTTTTTAAGCAAGTTTCATCACTGATAGTATTTTTACTGTAACATAATGATTTATTAATAAATAAATCACAGTACAAGCATTTTTCAACTTAACTTTCCAAAAGACATAATAAATATAACAGTTAACTTGAAATCAAATTTTCTTTTCATAGTATTTTATTTAAAATTTTTTTAGTAGTTTAAATATTACACAAACAAAAAATAAAATAAATAGTAAAACTGTAAAATATAAAATACAGCAGTTTGATAGCACAAAATTAACTCTAAAAAAATTGATATCTGGAAACAATATTTTACAAATTAAATGTTTAGTTAGAATAAAAATGAACTAAATCTCATGCTTAAGAAAAGAATCGTAGCTATATTTCACAAATTGTAAGCAGTGTAATTTTTATTTAATACATTTTTGTGTTATAAATTCAATTTAAATTTGCCGCCTTTACATAGATGCTACATCAGGTATATTACGTTTTTGCATTTATCCCACATTTTATAAATGCATGATATTTACCTTTTGAAAATATATTAAGTTTTTAGAAACTTCTTAAATACTTTGATTCATTGACTTTGTAGAACATGAAACAAACTCTTCAAGCAATTTTTATTTTCAGGACTATTTATTCTATGCAAATTTGGTTTTGTGTTATGTAAGCCATTATTCATCAAAAGTATGTTTTAAAAATAGAGACATACATCATTTTAAGAACAATTTTTTTTATTAAAGTAACATAATTTCAATGCAAATTTTTAATTTAATTTTCAGGAAAAAACCCCATTAATCTCTCTTTTAAATATATTACATCATGTATAATAAAATTTGTACAAAGTATTTCAAGTTTGAAAACTCAAAGTAAAATAGTTGTGATGTTTTCTTCTGATTGAACATTTCTAGGAAAGCATGTTTGATAAATTTTCAATTAATTTCTTTTTTATGTAATATTTTTGTCAAAGACAGTCCAAATACACAACTTAAAATCAAGTAATTGTCAAAATTAATAAAATTAAATAATATATTAATGCATTAAGTTGTTTATTTGCAATATATCACAAAAATAATTAGGAATCAACAAAATTATTCCTGATATATTTTATGGCAAACAAAACTACATGATTAATACTACTACTGAAGTTCACATAAAAATATTTTCTTAAAAAGTAGGATCATCATTTAAATCACTTGAACTAGATAAGTAAACCATAATTTATTTATTATGTATAGCTTTCATTAAAACAAATTTTGAAAAATATTAAAAAATGTTACTAAATGCTATAAAAGACATTTTCAAAACAATATATATTTCTTCAAAGCAGATAGTTCATAGATGTATAAAAAATATATAAAAATATATATAAAAATATATAAAAAAGTATATAAAAAATATATATAAATATATAAAAAAATATATGATTAAATATCAATTGTTTTTATAACTTTAATAAAGTTTGCATGAAAAGACAGGACTACAAAAAAAATTAAAATTTATACAAAATGTTTGTTACACAGGAAAATAATACATTTTTCACTTGATCATTTACTACCCATTTAGTAGATATTTTAATTTAAAAAAACATGATCCCTTACAGCAAATTTGTATTCCTTTACTAATATATTTAAAAACTTTTACCTAAAACAAATTATTAATCCAGATATTATACTAATATATGTGCATGTATGTATTACTACAGATTAATAAATTACAATATTGATATATTTACTTAAATTAGTTGCATAATTTTATTTAAAGGCACAAATTGCTTTTTATTCAATAAAAATTACATAATAATTTTAATAAAAATTTTAACGCATAAGAGTGACTGAGAGTTTTACAAACATAATTATTGAGAATTTAAACTTGAGGCTAGTAACAAACACTTTAATGTTTTTGTTACATGCCTTAAGTTTAAATTGTTTGATACTATTTAAAAGAAACTTTAAGGTGGAGAATTGTTAAAATATTTTCCAAGAAAGAAATTTTATTAAAAAAAAACCCTTACAGTTATAAATTCTCCATGCAAATAAGTGTCATCTTTAACAGCATCAGGGACACTGGTTATTGAGCCATTCAGATTAACGACAGCATGTGAAACATCTGGATATTGAGTTGAAGAGTGATTACCCCAAATGATAACATTAGCCACATTGCTTACATTAATTTTCAACAATGAAGCTATCTGTGAAATAAAAAAATCAAACAAGTTATTCATTTAAAAAACGAGTGTACACAATATATATGCTATATACACATATACAAGACAAGAATTATCTGGTAAGTATTTATGTACAGTGTGCTTCAATATTTTACACAATATAATTATTTCCATTTAACTGATAGAGTCAAATTTAGAGCTAAGTATAGAGAAATATGCAAGTACAACAATGGTAAGTAATTATACAGTTCATCAAAATTACTTACATTATAATTTACATATAACAGATAATTCCAAAAACATTCATAAAATGGTATTCACTAAATTTTACACATATTTACACAAAACATCTTCACAACTTGTTAAGTAGTTGAAAAAACAATCTTTTAGTGGTTAATATTATTTGAAAATTGTTGAATTGTAAAAACTAAGCTTTTCTACATGATAAATAATTTGTATTTTAACTATACTGAAATGTTACAAAGATAAGTTTTAAACTCCATGTTTTGCATTTCAGCAATCATATTTTACACACATGAACCAAAAGAATCAAGACCTAAAATTAAAAAAGCATACAATAGCAAGGTTGAGATAACAATTAAATCTGTGAACCATTGTATCAAACTAGAGTTCAGGTATTCAAGTATTTAAGACTCAACCATTGTATTTAAGACTAGAGAGTAGACCATTCATATCAGTTTAGCACCAGTCAGTAGAAAATTTGACCAATTCTACTTATCATATTAGCTGAATTTAGATTGGAAAAAAAAAATCATGTGTAAGTATAACAGATAAAAATTGGTGACTTTGTATAAAAAATACTTTATACAAAATTGTTAGAAATTGAAACACAACATTGTTTAAAATATCAATATATTTCAGATTACATTCTTACAAAACAGATCCTGCTGAGTTACAAAAATCATATCAATTAATCATTTTTTCAACATTATTCATCATTGCATGGTTTTATAATAAATTAGATACATAAATTGTTATATTGTTTTCTTTGAATTGTGGTATGCCTGTGTTTATTTAACATATAGGATATTATATCAATATATGTCGGATAGATAGTGTATATAATGACAATGAAGCATATAGATATAAAATATAAAAAAGATAAATTTTTAACTGCTCTTGCTCATTGCATCAAAATTTTAAATAAAAAAGTAAGTATTAATATTTATAACTTTACATGACACAATTTAAATTCATAATATTTTAACACACACAACAGCTTTTGATATATAAAATAAAAAATGATTTATTCATATTAAAACAAATTAAAAGTATACTTATCTATTTTAAAGATAAAACATATGAAGAGACATACTTGTGAAGAGGCTCTGTTTTGATCCAATCTAGTCATAGCTGAGAAGTTCTCCTTAGGGATTGATGGAGCATATTTGCTACAAATTAATGCATTTGTATTTGCTGGATTTCCAACAACTAAAACCTATATAAAAGATTAAAAAAAAGCATTGCATGTAATCAAACTATATCAATGTTTAAAAAGGAAAACATTTTTATTATAATTTTATACTGTTTTGCAATTATTATTATTTTTTTAATATGTAAAGAAAATTATGTGGAATCATTTATTTTGGCTAAAATAAACAAAAGTTAAAATACTTAACAAGTTATTATTATTAATTAGTTAATTTTTTTTGCTTTTGAGCTTATGCAGATTATTGTAAAAATACTTTTCAGTATTTGATTACACTTTTTTAAAGTCACATCATAGAAAATATTAACAAACTTTTACCATTTACAGAATAGAAACACATTAATAAGAAATGTTAATATATAGAAGATATTATATGCCTTGCATCTTGTCGAAAAATCTTTAATACATATTAAGTTTACACAGAATTTGAGCAATTTTTTAACTTAATAAAATTAACATTAGAGTAAGAGATATTGATAACTATGAGCGATAATATCTAAGAAGCATCCAAAATTATGTTTTAGAGAGGATTCTTTATATTGTAATACCAATCTATATTTAAATCGTCATCTGGGATCAGACAGATTCATGTTTAATAAAGTACAAGTACGAGTAAATAAAGTACATTTTCTTTTCTTTTCTTTATTTTACTCATGAGGTCTACAGAAATCAGGACTAACAATTTAAAATGAATTGCAAATCACAACGTAAGTCCACACTCAAACTGAAAATCAAATCCATAAATTAATGGACAGAAAAACAGGGGTCTAATTGTCCAGCTAATTTAGAAAGCTTCAGAGAGAATAAAAATTTATTACTTTCCATTCTGTGATGAAGAAAAACTTATTTAGAAGTAAATGTAACAATAACTTAAAGTTCAAATTTTTTCTAATGAGCTAAATAAATATAAGCAATTTTAGTTATTCGTGATAAATAAAAAGAAAATATATTAAGTGTTAAAATGTTAAGGAAGAGTAAAATGCATGCCTTTTGAAAATAACCCTTTTTTGTTTGAAAACGAGAAAAAGTAGAAATAGTAGTTGAAGCAAAAGTAATAGGAGAAAATAATATGAATATAACATTTTCTAAAATATCTATAAAAATCAATCTAATGTTAATGTCATTCAGAAAATTTATTATAAAGTAAAACAGTATTTAAATACATAATTTTTATTGGTTTGGTTTGTTTGTCAATTGATAGTCATTTTTAGAAAACAAACAAAAATTAAACAGATACTTTCAGTTTAAAGTAGACACCAAGCTACTAAAAACATCAATATTTAGGATGGAAATTGAAGATATGAACAATTGAATCAAAGGCCAGAGTGCTACTTTTTCAATTGGCAGCTCAGCTTTTCACTTGTTAAATGGAAGTTTATTGCAATGTTAAATACAGATGCACAAAGAAAACTAATGCATTCCATCATTTAAAAGGAAAGTGAATTAAAAGTCTTATTATTTTCATTTAAGCAATTACACACAGGCTAAGTATAAATTTTAATTTCCATCAAAATAGTTCAATATCAATAGTCAAATCTATTTTTAATCACAACTAAATGAATTTAGTGCTTTCATATTTTATTTTAAAAGATAAAAAAGTAAAATTGTTCAAAACACAGTATTTTTAATTAAAATGGTTAATGACTTCAAAACCAAGCAATAAATAATTTATAGAAAATTTGTAATTTTTAGAATCTCGTATTACTATTGAAAAATAAAAAAAATAAAAAGTTCAACATCAATATAATAAACTACAAAGAAAATAAATATTAAAAAAATTATAAATAGATGTAGTTATGAGAATTTATGGTCAGAAATGAAATGAATAAAATTGCCTTTGATGCATAAAAATTGCCTTTCAATTTTTCTTCATAATACACGATTAAAAATCAAGAAATAATTAATAAAAAAACTTACCTTAACATCCTTCTTGGCAAACTGGTCTAATGCTTTTCCTTGACTTTTGAAAATTTTTACATTTGCTGCTAAAAGGTCTTTACGTTCCATTCCTTCTCGGCGAGGCATAGCTCCAACAAGAAAGGCAGCGTCGATATCGGTAAAAGCAGTTTTTTCATCTGCAGTTGGTATGATTTCTAAAAATTATAAATTTAATTAAAAAATGATATTGAAGTAAAAAAAACTAGTTATTATATTACAGCAAGATTTATTTAATACAAAATTACTACATTTATTCCATTAATAGGCAAGCTATCTTTTAAGATTTTTACAAGCTAAAATTAAAATTGTTTTGATTGATTTATTCATAAATATTAAATTACAGTTGGTTTATTTATAAATTGTACATGATGATCTATTGTTGTTGAAATTAAAGACTTTGGTAAGTAGAGTTAATTTTAATTCTGCTATTATTTAGCAAAAAATATTTTGGTTTATCATGAAGACAGCAATTGATGTGAATGCTTGGACACTATTTTATTTTTTAAATATACAAAAATATTCAATTAGGAAAACACAGATGTATATAAAGAGCTTAGTATGATTAATTTCTTTATTACATTATGAAAATATCACATAAAATTAAATTTATTATATGTAGACTATATTATATAATATTAAATAAAATTGTCCATTTTTTAAAGTCACTTTTAACATAAAAAGTTCAATTCGCTTGGAATGAACAGTTTAAATCTGATTCTAAAATAAGTATCTACAATTAACTTATAAAAACTGATGTAAATGAATTTTTTATTTCATATTTATTAAGTAAAATTTATTTTAAAAGTTTCTTTTAAGTTTATAAAGTTAATTTATAGTCAAATTGTTTCATTATATAATTTGAATTTTAGTATTGATGTATAGCAAGCTATAGAAATGTAAAGATGGTGATAAAAATGTTTCGAATGAATTTAGGTTTACCTTGAATTGTATTGTTTTAACTCAAGTTTTCATCAAAATGTATATTTAATAATATAATTAAAAATTCTAGTTTTTTCCATAAAAATGTATGTTATTTACATTATTAATTTAGCTTTATTGCCAGCTTCTCTGTGGTATAAGACTGTGTTTACACTAACATTGTTTTAAGGTGGACACGACTGAGAGGTTAATTAAAATCCAAATTTTTATAAAAATGTATTTCATTTAGTCATAGAGTTAGATTCTTTGCCTGGTTCAATCCAGGGATAGATTACACTACAATAAACTTTTTAAGGAGGGTATAACTTCTTGGTTTATTAAAATTCTGAATTTTCATAAAAATGCAATTAGCTTTATTACCTGGTTTAATCCGAGGCTAGATCGCACTACACTGAAGTATTTTTAAGGTGAGTGCTCCTGGCAGGTTAATGAAAACTGAAGTTTTCATAAAAGCATTTTACTAACATTATTTCAGCTTTATTGCCTGGTTCAATTTGGGGCTAGATTGTGCTACAGTGAAGTATTCTTAAGGTGAGTACTACTGCTCATTAATTAAAATCAGAGTTATCGTAAAAATGTATGTTATTTATATTATATATTTAGCTTGTTTACATTTGTTTTTTATTATGATATGTTTATGAAATTTGTTTCCAGTTTATAATATTTCTGTAGTAAGTAATTATAATGAAATATTAAAAATTTTGATATTGAAATTTAAGATAGGGTTGGATTATCATATTCAAAGTTAAAATATGAGCACACAATCGGGAAATTGTACAGCTGGATACTGCACAAAGTGACATAATTTAGGTTGGTGAGATAACTGTGCAGTATTTAGCATGAAATTTGTCCTAAACCTGCACAGGATCCAAGGATTTCACCCAGAATTTTCTTATTTATATTAAATCTAGCTAAGTAAAAGTGTGTTATAACTATGTTAAACTAATACCTCTTAACAACGGAAATGCACAATCATTCAATTCCATTACAACACCTTCCAGCACACCCATCATCATGGGAATATCAAGAAGATGTAGAGAAATAGGCTGAAAAAAAATATAACTTTAAAATTATATTTTCTTAAAAATATTAGCACAGAAGCATTTATAATATAAAATAAAAATCATTATTAATTTTTTAAAAAATTTCTTGAGGTAATATACATAACTATAATCTTAAACTAAATATCTAATTATAATCAATGCATGTTCAAAAATTAAATTTATATATTTAGTATGCTTATAATGTTGATATTTCTAAGAAATCAAGGGTTATTTCAGTTATAACTTTAAACTAAAAATACTTTAATCACGAATAATATGGACAGTTTTAAAATGTGTACAAATATTGAAATATTAATAAAATTAAACACATCTTACAAAATTCAATAATTTTGAAATATTATAATATAATGATAACGATGAACTTTAAACTTTTATACTGATAAGATCTTCATGAAGACTAATCAACTACATAATTTTTAAGCACGAGAACTGAAAAAATATTTAAATTTTATGAAACATAATATCAATTCTTCTAAATTCATTATAGGCAGCTACTTATTAATTCTAAATATTATTAATTTAATTAACATTTATAATTTTCAGAAACAAAGTATTTTATGTAGTCTAAAATATTTCAAAAAATTTTGCAAATTCTATATATCTAAATATAATTAATAACTAAATGAACTTAATAGTAAAAATTCTAGTCAAAAAAAGTTGTGACAGTATAAACTTTAAAACATTAAAATACTTTTAAGATACCTAATTAATCTAATTAACAGACATATATCTAAATAGAAGCTTAATTTCAAAGTAATTAAATCCATTAATAAAAATAATAAACTGAAAAATAAGAAAATTTCTGTAACTTTTTTTAAAAATTTATATTTTTTTCAAAAATTTCAAAATTTTTTCAAACTGTTTTTGATATTAAGGAAATGATTATTTCTATTACAAATCTTATCTTAAGTATTTAATCTTAGATTTAACATTTGATTTCAGTATTTAACAAAATTAAATTTCACTAAATACAAATAGTCAAAACTCAATATACTTTATATTAAAAGAAGTAAAATTATGAAACTAATGAAGAGATTAAAACTTTAATAGAATCAAATCAAACTTACTTGATCACTTCCAAATACATCTCCTTTTGACACAGAATAAAGGAGAGAATAAGCTATCTGCCCAGCAGCACCAGTAACTAAGACACGAATTGGATCTTTCTAAAAACGCAAACATAAATTTTTTTTTAATTAAATGTGACTCAATTTTATAATATCAAAAAGCAATCACTTCAATTTAAATCAGAGTGAACAAATGGAAAGTTCATTTCTTAACCATAGGAATATAATTACTAAGAGCTAAAGTTAACTCTCCGAAAACACATATTGAAACACACATTGTGTATTTTTGACACATAAAAATTTGATATTATTGTTACAGAAATGAGTAGTGATAGAAAGAAATGAAAAAAATTAGACTAGGAAGGAAAAAACTCAAGAAATGAAAACCGGAACTACACAAAATAAAGCCGATCACTCATTAATTTTTATTTTATATTATACTCAAAATGAAAAATTTTATACACAAGAATAACTTAAATACTTACAGCCATTTTATACAAACGGATATTTCCTTAATTTGAAGTTATTTGCGGCTGAGCAAATTCAAAACACGTGTGTAACCTTACCAACAAACAGCAGAAGACCAAGAAGGATATACCAAGGACGAAATTGCTGAACCTGCTGGCTCATTGTTCACGTGACACAAAATAAATTTTTCTATGTTTTATGATTCAAAGTTTTTGATTAAAATAAATAAAATTCACATACAACACCTATATTTTTTATATTTAAAGGATAAAATTTAAGAATTAAGTTGTTATTTATTTCTGATTGCCAATAAAATCAAATTTATTTGTCTTAAAAAACAAGCTTAAGATGGCAACAAAAAGAAAATTTTTGAGCGATTTGCTTATTTGTTATTATTTATTGTAAGCAGTGAACGGTCGTAAACAATGATTCTGTAATGATTGTAAAGTATAATTTATTTGAAATATAAAAATCAAATTTTGATTTATCCATTTGTACTGACAATCACTGACTATGAAAGTTACGTTATATACTAGTATGCGAAATTAAAATACTAGAATACTATTGCTTTAAAAATGGAAGACGAATACATTGTTGAAGAATTCAGTGAAGATGATTACCAATCATCTAGTTCAGAAGATGATGATGTCCAAACCTTCTTAAAGAGAGAATACAATTTATTGGAAGTGGAAGATGATTTTGAAGCTGAAGTTGATAAAGTAATGACTGTTTATATGCAAAATCTTCAATCATGTGAATCATCGGACTCTACGGTGCCTTCAACATCAAATTCCATGGATGCTGATACAACAGCTGTTAAAAATGAAACAGCTAAAAATCAAGATGAAATTAATGACGAACTGTTCTATGATCCTAACATGGATGAAGAAGATGAAAAATGGGTTAACAGTAAAAGACGCTCATATATATTTCCAGCTAAAGATGATGAAAAATCTAAAGTTAAACCACTACCTAACAGCGATGCTGTTCTAAATTGCCCCGCTTGCTTATCGCTTTTATGTTTAGATTGTCAAAGACATGAAATTTACAAAAGTCAGTATCGTGCAATGTTTGTTACTAATTGTAGAATCGAGGAAGGTGAAGTTTTGAAATATCCTAGCAAGAAAAATAAATTTCGAAAGAAATCTAGTTCATCTGATGCTTCAAATGAAATATACAACCCTGTTAAGTGTTCTGTTTGTAATACTGAGGTTGCAGTATATGATGCTGAAGAAATTTATCACTTTTTCAATGTTATTGCTAGTTACTGACAATTCTTTGGCATGACTTTTTAAATATTTATAATTGAATATTTTTAATTTTCATTTTCTTCATTCATATTATGTATAAACATTATAATTAAAATTTAATCTTTTTTTTTTGAAGAAAATGCAAATTATATAATATGTAAATAAATGTAAAAATAAATTTTGAAATAAATAAGCATTTTGGTTACAAATATTTATTTGTATTCACTATTAAAGTAGTCACTTTCAATGGGAAGTTTTAACATTGTAGTTCTATTTCATAAATAATTTAAGATAGTTACAAATTAACTGTGAGCTTGTAATTTTTAAACCAGTGCTTACCAGTTAACAATTATCAATAAACAATTTTTAATTCATTCAAGTCTCATGAGAGTTTGCTATAATATCATAGTGCCTTTGGCCTTCTAGTATTTCTATATTTTTCAGTCTGCGAAAACAAATCAAAATGAGAAAAATCAAGTGTTAGTTTAATATTTCGATAGAACTTTAAAAATTTTCTTCAATGAGTTACTTAAAAGTAATTTGTAGTCTTTCAAAAAATATTCTTTTGTGCTTTTCTTTTTCACCCATAGATCTCAAATTATATTCCAAATTTTTGTGGACATCATATTATTATTTGTTATCTTTCTCTTAATTCATAGTATAATCTCTTAATGATTATCTGGTACCATTCATTCTTAATGGACTTAACATTAAATGGACAAAGAAAGAGAGGGAGCTTATGTTATATTACACAATATTATATGTTTTTAATGTTATCATTTTGCTGCATGCCATTTATATCTAAATTAGATGTTTAGTATTAAAATGCTTCTCAAAACTTTTACTTCAGAAATGAATTACATTTAATATACTTAATAATTAGTATTATGCATAGTGAATGTGCAACTATTATATCATATTCATTATACACAATCTTTATTAAATATATTTTCAGATGAGATTTCTCTGATTTGTTTTTTCTAATATATATATATATATATATATATATATATATATATATATATATATATATATATATATATATATATATATATATATATATACCTTAATTTGTTATTTTAAAATGTTTTTAGTTAATTACCCTGGATATTATGTATTCTGATGCTTCCACTTTCTTTTAGTCTATAATTTACTATGACATTTATAATAAAAAGACTTATACTGTTAAATCTTACATTGTTATTTAAATTTTATATTAATAAAAAAATTTTTTAATTTCCTACTGCATGCTGCAAAGCAATAGAGAAAATTATAAAACTACCTTTTTACTTGGAAATTTGCTTTATTTTAACTTAAGAATTTTTCTTATTTTCTAGTCCTAGAATATTCTCTGCTTTCCAATTAGTGTTTACATTAGTGACTGCCAAACTGTTGATCGCTAGCTGCTAGAAGCTTTCACAAACATTTTTGGTAGATTGTATTAATATGTGGGTTGTTAAATCTAGGATTCCCCTCCACAGAACTTAAGATGATGACAGCTACTTTTATCTTAGAGCATTTTTATTTTAAAGAAAACAATGATGCAATAGAAATGAAACTGATTGATTTTTATGACTTATATATAAAAACCACTTTCTTCAAGTTTTCAAAATAGTAGGCATTTTGTTCTTTAAAAAATAATTCATAATTTTGCTAATGGTTTGCCTCAAAATTGAGGCTATGTTCTGCTCTCCATATCTATGTGAGATTTTATTTTTCTTGTGTGAAATTTATTAAAAATAAATATAGAAACAAGTTTATCAATGAATATTTAGAATACTGTATTTGAATGCAGCAACTATTTATTTTTTAAAATTAAGAAACATTTAATGACAAAAAGGAGTTGCATGGATCTCATTAAAGACAATAATTATGAAAAATCTATTGTTAAATTTGTTATTAATTATTTATTTCATTTCAGTTTCTTTTGTTTGTATAATTCACGGTTTTAGTTTCTTTTTGTGACTATACAGAGATTAGTTTAAATTGATTTCATATTCACTAGAAATATAATTTTAGGCAATAAACAAATGTAAAATTATTTTTAAAAATGCATTTCTTTGTGCTTGTAGTTTTTTGTAAAATTTAAAAATAATATAGTAGTTCAGCAGTTTTATAATTTTTTGGCTTTAGTATTGTAGCTTAATAGCAAAGTATAATTTAGATACTTGTAAATCCTAGTTGCCATGGCTCCTGGAAAAGCTTAACAGCCATTACAAAATAAAATTAGCTAGAAACGTTTCTTTTATATTTTCTACCATTTCATATTTATTATTATTAAAGTTCAGTTGAAAAAAATTCTGAGAAATTCTATTTTGTTAATTGCTTAAGAAACAAAATCACTTTATGAATTCAATCATAAAAATATTCATAAAATCTGTGTCCGTTTTCTATTTTGATGGTATTTCTACATTAAATGCAGTAACTTATATCTAGATAAGGTGGTACTTATATTTTATAAATATTTTTAAATTATTCAAGTACATTTCAAGTGTGCTCTAAAGTTCTTTCTCAAAAATGAGTAATTTTTTTTTTTAAATTATAAAATAACAATAGTAAAAAATATATTTTCAAACATATAGTTAATATATTTTTAATCATTTTTGTTCTGTCAGAAACAAAATAATTGCTAGCTTTTTATGATTATCATAATGTTTCTTATATTTGTGCCATAATATTTTAAATTATAAATTTTTACTGTCAAAATAAGAAGAAAGTTTTCATTCATGAAATAACAAATCCTTAATTTGTCAATATGCTCAGGAAAATTATTTTGCAAAACTAAATTTGATATACATTTTGGAAGTTTTGAAAAGAATAAAATATTGATTTTAGTAGATATATCTGAATTTTAAAAAGCAAAATAAAAGTGAATTTTCTATTTACTATTCATTAAGAATCATATGGGCAAAAATAAATTTATAAAGCTATTTTCTAAATAATAAATATTCAAATATATTTTAGTCCAACTCAATCTGATTTGTAATTAAGTAATTATATAAAAAAAATTTTTTGGCATTAGAATACACTTGTACTTGTGCATTTACATACTTTTATATATATACTTATGTAAATAAAAATACAAAGTATACAATTGTGTTAATTTCATATTTATTGTTATATTTTTAATGTGATATCCCCAATTATATTTTATTTTATAGGTAATATATTGTATATGGATGGAAATTAATTACATTTGAAACATGTTACATGTTCTAAAAGATTAAGAATTATAAAAGCTCAATTCAATTAATAAATATTTGATCATGTAGTCAGGATTTTTATAATAATTTTTCTGGTAACTTGCATTAGTTTTTAATGCTACAATAATACTTTCATTTGATAAAAGTAATTTATGCTTCAATTTGATAAAAGTAATTCATTAATCTGTATTTATGGCTTACTGTTTTAAAGTTTTATTTTGAAATATAAATTCAAAAACTATTTATATAAAAAACTTTTTTCTTTAAATTTTCTTTCTGAAATTTTGTTAGAATAATGGAAATAGTTTAGGATGTTGTAAGAAGCAGTTACATAAGATATTTTTGGATACAAATGAAGTGCTCATATTAGAAGAAATATTTTTATTTGTAATTTAAAAATTTCAACATATCTTTTTCATTCCAAAATTAGTAAAATCTTATCAACAGTATGGAATCCTTAAAAATAAATTTAAATTTCCTTCCAACAAGTAATATATTGATGAAATCAGTTGGTCAATTTTTATGTTTTACTAAAGATTTGTGTTATTCTTGGCATTTTTTTTCTTTTGTAATGATATAAATCATTACTGTTATTGTAAATATACCTAGTTTAATTTTTTAAGCTAATGAATTCAAAACTTTAAATTAGTTATAAGGTCTAGTTTTTAACCTTAAAAACCAATATATCTTGCTTAGCTCGTGGAGGTTAATATCTAATTGTATGGGATTCATCCTATCTAGTGTCTCCAGTATCTAACTCATTTTCTATGTATAGAGTGTTCATTCAAAAGACTTCTTCTGCAACCAATCTTACACTTGATTGTTCAATTTTAGATGCAATTATTTGATCATTGCTTTCAAATTGAAGACATCCATGCTTACCAATAAAAATCTCATAATACTAAAATGGGTTACTAAAAGAAAAAAAATTTAACAGTGACAAAAATAATTTTTTAAAAAACAATTGGGTAGCTTTACTTTTCTTTGATCATTTATTTGTGAACAGTGATAATTTTACAAATATTTCAATTAATTTTTTATTATCTTTGTTCAATGAAACTCTATTTTGACATTAACAACTTTGTTATTTTGAAGTTATCCATAAAATGATTTAATATATGTGGGATAAAAAAACCTTTGCATACTTGAAAATGTACAAAATGTTTGATAATTTATAAAATGACAGTATTCAGTAAAGAAACAGTTGGTTAAGATATTAAACATTAATGTTATAGCTTCTTAAAAAAACAATAAATTTTAATATTTTGTCTATATGCAACTGTGAATAAATTAAAAGAAAATAACTTGCAGAAAAGAAAGTTATACCCAGGAAAAAATCAAGTGAAATTTTTGAGAGAAATAAAGTATTTTATTTTAATAATCCATTAAACATACTCAAAATACATCAAGAAAACTTTAAATTTCTGTACTTTATTGGATATCTTAATTTAATAACTGTTATACTTCTTAATGAGGAAAGATTTTATTATTCATTTGTGGCGTTTTTGTCATCATTACACTTATTTATCATCACAGTGATAGATAAATAAGTGTAATGATGAAAATTACAAGTTTATTAATATCATTTTTAATAATGAAAATGTGTTTAATTTTGAATTGAAATAAATAAAAAATTGTAACATATTTCATAATTCTTTCGGAAATGACTGAAAAACATCAATAGGGAACTCCATACTTCTGCATTTGCTTTGTTCAAGTATGAACTAATACTAAACATTGTTCTAAATCAAGATTCCTTAACCTGGTTCCATAAAAAGTTCCTCATTGTGCTTTCAGTTAATAAGTCTAGTTTGCAGTTTTATTCAAAAATTTGTTTAATTATAAATGTGTTAAAATTCAAAATGTTATTTTTAAATTTCGATTAGAAATTTAAGGCTTCTTAATTTCAAATATTCATTTTTATTATTTAAAAGAATTTTATAAGCTGTGAAAAGGTGAAGACTTTGTAAAACAGCTCTACTAATATATAAAAAATTATTTGATATTTAGTTTGGTCTGTGAATCAATTAAACAGCTTCTATATTAAATTGCTTACATTAATTATGTATATTTTATTTATATTATGCATTAAATTGAAAAAAATTGCATAAAATATTCTAGTATAAATTATACTTTTTAATTCTTAAAGAACTAATTAAAAGCTTTTCAAATTAAAATAATGTGTTCCTTCTAGATAATTCAATTATTCAGAAATTGAGAAATATAACTTTTCACTCCAAAGCTCAAATTCAAATGTTTATTCAATTGTTTAGATTATTTTTTTTTTACATATTGTTTTTCGATAATTTATTTATTTTGCAAATTTTTGTGCAAAATTATGATCAAGAACTAATCTAAATTTAAAGTTAACATTCTTGCCAGTTGAATTGGTATAAAAATGCTATGAAAAAAAAGGTAAAATTTTCAGAAAATAAATGTTTATAATATATTATTTTTGTGGCATCTGACTCAAAACTTATTTATAGTTGGTTATTTAATGCAGTTTTTATTATTATTTGCAAAAAAAAAAAAAAATTGTGCAATGTACCAAACTATGGTATTATATCTGTTAGAAGAAACGTATATTTTGGTATATTTATTCAACTTATCTTTTGACCTCCAATTTTCTAATTCAAATTCTGTTCTTGTTTTAAATGACTTTTATCTACGTCAAATTTTCAGTTGTTATTTTTTTAATTAAAGGCCTGCTTAGACCTTATTTTTTATCTAGTATATATATAACAATAGAGGTTGCAACTTATGCAATCTTCTCATTGTAATTCAAAACAGTATTCACCATATTAATTATAATATTCCTTTGTAAAGTTTATGCAACCTTCTCATTGTAATTCAAAACAATATTCCTTTGTAAAGTTTTTCAATATTGCCGATAATATATCCATGGTATCTGTATTATCTGAACCTGCTAGATTATATTTTTACTTTCAGAAGTTAATTATTAATTTGTTAGAGTTAGTGCTTTGTTTTCTGTATATTCAAAATGATATACTTTTCATTCTATTTATTTTATCAACGTCATTCTGTCTTATTTTATGAAATTATTTTTTTTTATTTGTTTGAGTATTTAATCATTAATCAAGAAATTGTTATTTAAGTATTATTAAAATGTAAATATTTTTATATGGATTTTAAAATTATCACTTTTGAAAGTGGCACTTGAATGAAATCGATTTTGTGTTGTTGCATGTGCCTATTGGCCAACATATCGCTAGATCGCTCAAAATATCTATATAGCACCATTAAAGGATCCAATAGATTTTGTTATTCTACTTTTGTATTTTCTCTTGAATCATTAAAATATTGAGACATACAGTGTAGAAGAATTATGTGGTTCACTATATATTTTCCATTCATTTCTCATTTTGAGGAATTAATTCTGAATCATTTTCTTTGAGTACATCATTTAACTCAAAAAATATTTAAATTCAACTTTAAATTATATAATTAACTTTTTATAGACACAAGAACAATATGTGTTTCCCATTTTTTCCTCTTATTTTCATTAAAAATTCATATTTAGCAAGAAAATATTTTGGCTTAAGATATTTGTTTAATAGGAGCTTTTGCTTATGTTGGTGTATTAATTGTTTTAACATCCAAAAAAATCTTTTGCATATTTAAGAATAAAAAATCCTAATTTTCATTTAAAAAAATTCTATCAAAATTATAAAAATTGAATTAATTTTTTTAAATTTAAATTATATATTTTATTTTGTTCGATAAAACATCAATGTTATCATTTCCTGTTTATATTTACAATAGTTATGTATTAAAGTTATAACGTTTTAGTGTGCATTCAACTCACTGAAAAGTGATGCTTATCATCATTAATTGGGTTTAATTTTCACTGTTTCAACACATTGAAAAGAATTCAAATGACTGCCTTTTTGAACAACAAATCATGCTATTAGTTTTTATTGTATTGATTAAAATCAGTTTTACTGTCAAGAAAAAGAATGTGTTTGCTATACATATTCTTTGCATCTATTAAAGTTGACAATGTATAAAATATGCATAATTTTCTTAGAGTTTTTGTTTCTCTGAGTTTGATGTATGTTTCTTAACCTAGCATAATCGAATATGACTTTTCTATTTTTGGTTAAAGATCGCATAGTGTGGCGTCTTTTCTCTACTAGTCAAAAATGGACGACGAGTTTTAACGTAAATACCTAAAATTGTAATAGGTGTGATCATGATCTCAATTGGAATGAAAGGAAAATCACTATATGGTTAAAAATATTTTGACTCACAAAGCAATACATCACAATAGTTCCCAGATTGTATGCAGTGCAGGTACTGAATTCACTCCTCCATTTTTCTTTAGAGAAAATATGTTGTGAATTTTTTTTTAACACTTTAATTATGGAGAAAAATTTCTCTTTCATGTTACAAATTTTCTAAACCAGTCTCTTGATATTTTCAATAGCAATAAAAAAAATTTTTTAAATCTTTCTTTTGGTATATATGCTTGACCATAAATAACATAATTTGGAGAAGAATCTCTCACTACTAGCAACACTAACAGGAAAACTAAATTGTAAAGTTCAAAGAACACAAATTATTTGACACAATTAAATTCAGAATATTGAATGAATCATTCATACCTGCTGTATTTCATAATCGAAGTATTTCTTTTTCTTTCGACGCATTTTAGCAATTTTAAACTGATTTGCCACTTACTTCTTTGGCTATCTAAAGTATTTTTTATATTTAATGCTTCTTCTATATTCATCAATGAATATTTTTAAATTACTCAAACCTTTCTCTTTCAATTGTTTGTCGACAGGATTAATTCTCTTAAATTGTGCTAAAGTATCAAAGTAAAAATTTTTCTTTCCAAAGACACAATACGATTTTTCTTATACTACTAAACACATACTTCAGATTTTCCTTTTTCAATAGTAGTAAGGTTATTGTACATCGTAATTTTTCTTCACCAACCTATCAACAAATATAACAAAGGAATGAGAAGATCATACATAACATGACATTCTAGACACATAGAAAATGACCGTTATGTAGTACTAGATACACAGAAGGGTTATTTTGAGTACAGCCCAGCATTTGTGTGTATAGTTAGTATAAGGACAGCATTACCTAGGTTACACTTGTTCATAGCAAAAACTCTAATTTTGGACTCGAAATTCTTTGTGATGCTGTTACTAACAATTGATGTGGATAGGTATCAATATATATGTGTGGACAGAGGAAAGGGAGATGAGAAAACTGTCATAGTTTGTCCTAAGTAGTATTCAAGGTATATCGATTTTCTTTTTCTGCAAATGCACATTCTTTTGCATAAAAAAAGTTGTTGACTTATTAATAATCCTCTTAGTCATCACCTGCCTGCAAAGACCTTGCAGGCTGATTCTGTGACAATGATGTCAAACTTCACCCTGATGAATTAAATCGTGGATAAAACTAGTCTTAAACAGTCCTTTTAACTGAATTATTTTTAGATATTGAATGAAGACAAATTTTATACTTAAAAGAAAAACATTTTTTGAAATAACAATTTCAAATATTTTCACAACTGAACTCTGTCTCCAGAGTGGAAAACTGGTAATCCTGAATATGTATGTGGTTGCTTATTCATTAAATTTATAGAAATGAGAGAAATTTAGGAATACAAGAACAGCTAATGTTTCACATTTTAACTTTATTTTCAACAAATATTAAAATATTTATCAATATTTTACTAATGAATATTCACTGAAGATTTTGATTCCAGAAATTAAAAAGATACACACAAGTTTACACAAAACACACTATATCTCCCTTAAACTTTATTATACGAAATTTTACAGTATGCAAATCAGTTGATTATTTTTACAAATTTTGTCATTAAATAAGAATAAACTTCTACTTTGTTCAGAAAACAAATACTTTTAAATCTAATGCAAATAATAAGCATCAAGATCTTTTTAAGTCTGATAATTATATTTACTTTAAGAATTGTATCAAAAACATAATAAAGTTGTTGCAAGAAAGACAGATTTCTAATTTTCTTTAAGCTAATAGTGCATAAGATATATTAGCTGTGTAATTATAATATATGTAAGTACAGTTTAATATATAAGTATTTGACTACATCTAAGTTCTTTAAACTTACTGAGATATGATATAAATTTTATGCAGTATTGTTACGAAAAGAATGTTTTAATAATTGAAAAAATATTTTTGTTAACACTAAATAAGTATCAATATTTTAATTCTTATGTTTTTATAAATAATGTATCTCTTCTATACAAGACTTCCATATACATTTATATTAAATTTAATATTATTATATACTTCACTTCTTTGATCCTAAACTTTTCTTTGTTTTCAAATGGAATCCAAATTAACTTCTAAAATTATGCATAAAGTTATTCTAATATACAAATTAAAATTACAATTTCTTCAGAACTCAACTGATTAATTGGAATCAACATGTTAGAAGAAAAAAATATTTATATAGAAGATAACTGATACAATTTATTCCATACTAAAAATATCAGAAATAAAAAAGGTCTGTAAATTCAAATTAATACAAGTTTTATTAAGCTACTAAATCTATGAAACAGAACTTCAAGAAGCTCAACAAAACAATTGCCATCAAAAGATTTGTAATTAAATTTGATTAAAATGCCAAACAATGTAATCAACTGTTGAGTTAAAGAATTACTTATGGAAATATACTTTTAGATTTAATTCATCAAAGGTTCAATTGATATAATTTGTAATCATTTGAGTAAAATTAACCATTTCAAAGAACATGAAAATTAAATTAGAAATGTACTGTACATAACTTTCACACTCACTTAATATATATATCTTAAGTATTAATGCAATAGAAAGTTTATGCTTACAAGTCACAAAACGCTTGAAGCAAGTTTATTAAAAATGCTTTGTGTGAACAAAATCATGACACAGATTGGACTCTAATCTTTAATGGAAGTTGGAAATGTACAAAAGCACAGGACAGGTCTAACAACACATTGACGTATGATATATAACACCAATGCCAATATGCACTGATGGAATATGGTACAAAAGTGTTTTTACAGAGGTAACATTCACAACATAACTTTCAAACTAGCCGGACAACATACATAAGTTTGGAAAGCAAGAAAAATTTACAGGAATCGCCATGTTAAAATCATTTTGACGTCATCATGGTTACGAATTCTGGAAAGAGAAAAGAAACAATTAAATATATTACATTCATGAAAACAGTGTTTTAAAATTTATTAATTCTGAAATTTATTGTTTTCAACAAATGCTTTTTTAAATGCAATCGCTAGATATTTTCTTAATATGTAAGAAGCAAATTTTGAAAAGAAAGATTTAAGCTTATTTAAATTACCTATTGCTACTTTGTGATTTAAAACAAAGTTTCATAAAACTTAATAGGGGAACTGTGTTATATTACTATTAAAAATACAAGATAGTACCCGAAGCAAATAATTATATTTGGTTTTAAAATATAAATCCTAGTTGCAAATTATCTACTGGTATTCTGCTGAAGTTTGGCAGAAGATGAGAAAATATTGATTAAAGTTATTCTGTTAATATATACAGATATTGTTTACTTATAAACCCTTAAAATTAATTTAAACATTTCAGTTTATTACTTTCGGAGTTAAATATTTTAATATTTGGTTTAGAATGTATTACAGTATCAATATGGGACAACTTGTAAAATGGTTAATAAATATTTAGTATAAACAAGATAGTAACTCCTTCAGTAGAACTGATTTATTTTTAGGTAATATATCAATAAAAGTTTAATTTTTTAAAATTTTTAAATAAGTTATTTGAATTTAGTAACTTAATTCTGAATCACCAAACAATCACAACTTGTTTTTGATTCTGCAATAGATATTACTGATATCTAATCGTAGTTTTTTTTAAAGAGGTTTTACACTTAAACTACAAAACATTCTTTCGTACAGTTAACTTTAAAAGCATATTCTTAGAAAAGTCATTCACTTTTTGCTGCAAAGATAAAATTGTACTACAATAGTTAATGTGTATTCTTTCTTAATACCTTTCAAATATTTAATTTTTGTAAATTGCACAAGTTAAATAGCCATTAGCAATATCTATCGAACTGAGAAAGGAAAAATATCGATTCAAAAGAGTTACAATTACCTTCATAATTTACTTGACCATCACCATCAATATCAGCTTCTCTAATCATTTCATCAACTTCCTCATCAGTAAGCTTTTCACCAAGATTTGTCATTACATGACGAAGTTCTGCCGCACTGATGAAGCCATTGCCATCTTTATCAAAGACCCTGAAAGCTTCCCTAATTTCTTCTTCACTATCTGTATCTTTCATTTTTCTAGCCATCATAGTTAAGAATTCTGGGAAATCAATTGTTCCATTTCCTAAAAATTAAACACATGTTAGAAGTGCAATTTTAAACAGATTGTGCATAATGTGAATGAACACACACAAAAAGTATTTTTACAGAGAAATCTATTTTAACTTTAAATTGTTCATAGAAGAATGTTCTGGATAATACAACATAACAGTAAAAGTATGGGAACTGTTACAAAATTATATTTGTATAGAAATAAAGTTAATTTCCAGACTGAGTAATTAATTGAATGAAATTTAAAAGTCAATTGCATTGAACTTTTTTCCAAAATTAAATTTCAATTACCAAATTAAAACAATATCACCCTACTTCAAGCTTATCAATATTATGGAAGAATGAGAAGTATTATGAAAAGAATGTTGAAAATTTTAACACTGCAAATAATAATACCAATAATTTAACCAGGCCAATAATTTAAAATATAAACTATACTTTCGTTGAAATATCAGAATGCAAAACTTTGCAATAAGAAAATTTATATCTACAAATTTTGTGCCCAAATATTGCACAGAGTTTTAAAATCATTAATTTTTTATTTTCAAAATCAAATTAACAGGTGAGTAGATAGATTAACACTTGAATTATACAAAAACATTTAAATGCTGTTCTTTGACAATTGGATCAGGACCAGAGCTTATAAAAGTTTAAAAAATTAATGTTTTAAAAAATTCTGTTTAATATAACAGATTCACAATATTATACAAACATAACCATTACACTTCCAAATTTAAAATTTTATTAAAATTTAGGTAAGTTTGATAACCAGTAGACTAATAAAAAAAACATACTATACTAAATAAATACTATTGTGTTTTGGCAAAAATACAATAAATATATATTATATACATATTATATATAAGGTGATAAAAATCTCCAGCTTTAATCTGACTCATTTGAAGATACAATTAGCTTATAAACTATAACATTTATTAGATAAGGAAGTCGAGATGTTTTGATATCAATTCTAAAGTAGATGTTTATTAAACTGATTAACAGAAAGAAGTCACTTGAATAATATAACCAATTATTCCACATCACACAAGATTTTCAGTATCTGTGCTTTATATAATTAAATGAATGAAGTTTTTAACTAGCTGAATAGTTCTTTGTGTTTTTTTTTTTTTAAATTTTTATGTGTGTGTGCATAATTTAAGGGTTTGTGTAAGATTGCATAGCAAATTCAATTTGAAATCTTTTAAAATAATTGTTCAATTGTATGGCCTTTAATAGAAAGAAAAAAAGGGCTTTTTAAAATATTTGAATTAAATTTACAACTGTCAGTAAATTTAGATTTCCTTTAAACTTACCAAAATAAATAAAAACAGGGAGATATTTTTAATCATGCAAGTACCAAAATAAATAGTATTATTTCTTTTTATGAATAAAATGAAAATTTATAACTTATTTATACCAAAACGAAATTTAAAAATATAATTGTTATACAAGAGAGGACCAGGAAAACTAAATTCACATACAAAGAAGGTTTGCACAATCTTAAAAGAGCAAAGATTATAATGTTACACAAAACTTGCTCTAATATAAGTCTAAAAGTTTTTAAAATTTAATTTTGTTAAAAGAGCAGATTTTCAGTTTTTAATAACTTAAGCATATTAGATTTGATAAATGCCATATCAAATTTGAAAATAAACTGATACAATCATTCTTTAAATAAAGCCATCTCAATAGTTTCTTATATATAATATTAACTAAAAATAATTAGAAGACTTAATTTCAGGTTAAGATAATTTTAAAAAACTTTAAAAAAAACTAGAAAAATTTTTTTTTATTACAGGACATCTTTTTCATAATACTTGCATATATGGCCAGAAAAATTAGCCATTTTAAAAATCGCTAGATTGCTCTAATATTATAGGAAG
Source organism: Latrodectus hesperus (assembly GCA_037975125.1). Taxonomy (NCBI): domain Eukaryota; kingdom Metazoa; phylum Arthropoda; class Arachnida; order Araneae; family Theridiidae; genus Latrodectus; species Latrodectus hesperus. The sequence goes on along the minus strand of JAJQOW010000014.1, from coordinate 15,634,755 downwards.
ATTATTTCAATTATAGATATAGCCAAGAGATTTTGTAAAAATTTATCCCACACATCAGCTTTTTGTAAGAATATAGATATCCATTTCCGTATAGTTAACAAATTTTTCTTTTAATTTATATGGATTTTAATCTTTAGCTTTCAAAACATTGAGTACATTTATAAACAAACAATAACAGAAACATTAATTAAATATTGATTTTAAAAAATAACAAAAATGATGTCGAACAACTTAAAAGAAACAAATAAAAAATAAAAGGAGAATTGAAACAAGCAAGTACAGCTGGATATTTTTAGCATTATATAGTTAATTTTAAAAACTACCCAGAATTATATATTACTGAATAGGTTACCAATGGGATTTTTTTTCTCCATAATCTACAAGTTTTAAAATAATAATCTTACAAAAAACAAAACCAGATGATTCAAATAGTCTGTTATATCTGATAGTTAAAATTCCCAGCAAGTAAAAGTAAAGAAATAATTTATTAAAGTTTTACACAAAGTTAAGACAAAATTTTCTCAACATAATTATTTGGATCAGCAGCTTTTAAGATATTAAATCACTATATTTTGACAAACATCTCACTGAATTCCATCTATTAAACAAATTACATAAATACTGAATACAATGACATTTCAAATATTAGATATCTATACCTAATATTTCAATTAAAAAATATTACAAGTCCAAATGTAATATACATAACATACAGATATTACCTTGAATTTACTTATCTGCCAAAATTACTATAGAATCTACAAAATATTAATTTTCTCAGTTAATTATTTATCTTTACAAAATTCTATTACTTACATTTGACAATTAATCAATCTTAATCATTTTTGGTTACAAATTAAACTTTTAACTAAATTAAATTCATAGAATTTACAATTCCTTGCATAGAATGCTATTATTCATACTTTCTGATCTGATTTTATTTAAAAAATAATGCATGCCACAGTAAAATTGTGCAAAAATATTTAAAATATTTCCATCACACAAATTATATGTTAATAATTTCCAAGTTAAAAAAATACATAATTAAAATAGTACATTACATTTTATAAAATAATTCTGATAAGCATTATCAAGATATTCTTCATTAAACAAGTTAAAGATTTTACATTACAAGAATTCAGTGCCATAACAGGGGCTTTTTTAGCTTTTTCTAACAAACTTCTACTGAATTCTTGTTTACAGAAAGCAGTTACTTTAAGATGTTTACAATAAGCAAAGTTTTTAAATTGTTGTTAGAGAGTGAAATTTTAAACTTATTTTATTTTTTAATTTGTTAAAAACTTTTGAATCCTGTGATATGAGCTATGTATTTTAATTCAACTATAATTTAAAAAAGAAAAATTTTATTCAGTTTTAATAATTAATTAGAGGCTTGATTAAGTTACGAAAACTTAATCTTTAACATCAATTGACAACCAAAAAGAAGTCCAGAGTACTCAATATTCAATTCCTTATTCAATTTAAATTGTCAAGAAATTAAAAATTATTCTATTATTTTGAATAGTTTCCCTATGTAAGAAAAATTAGTACTATATAGAATGCACTTGTAATAGAGCTTTCTAAAGAAACATTTTGTTTTTTGTAAATTATAAAAGGTATTGTTCATAGAAATGTATAAAATATTCCATGCCATGAGTAAAATCATAAAGCTTAGCCATCTTAAAAATATATACAAAATGCACAAAAGTCAAATTTAAATTTATATGATTATTAATGAAAGACTAATAAATATTATGATGCCTAGAATTAGAATCAAATTTGCATATATCTTTTGAATGACAAATAAGCATTTACAGAAAATATGAAGGCTTTGATTGAAATTTAATTATTTTAGTTATAATGGAAATTATTTAAATAATCACATTTCTTAACATTAATTGCTTAAAAATTAAACTTGTTCATTTTAAAATTAGTCAAGACAAATAACACATTTCAAAATACAGTTTGTTTATCTGGAAATAGTTATTCTATAAGCACAAGGATTTGTATTTATATACACACTTGTTTCATCATATTTTTAAAACAAAACATTGATTTTCAAACTATAAAAAACTTTCCTTTTTTCAATAGTTTTAGGTTTGACTTTATTACCACCTTCCAAACATTTAAGATATTATAGATTAATTACATTTAAAAATTTTATAATTGTTCCATTATTATAATTTTTTCTGCTTTTGTTTTATCTAAATGACAGAAATAAACATTTAAAAAAATAATATGAATTTGATAGAAATTACCTACCAGCAGCAGAATTAAGAATTCTTATTAATAAATTGTTGACACCTACATTTTAGATTCACATGCATAACAAAATTTCAATCTTACATCAAAATTATTACTTAAAAAATAAAATATTACATTTATTAGGCATTTTACCATGCTATAATAATAAAAGCAAATTTACAGTTTTAGCAAGTTGTTCAAGTCAATTTCAACTTAAACAATGAAAGAACTCTAGTAAAAATCATTAAATTTTTAAAATCTAATTGAGTGAAAAGAAAAGCAAATCTAATATTTTTAAAATGTGATAAAATCTGTACTCATTTGTCCACTCCTCCCAAGTATAATAAAATAAGTATAATAAAATAAGACCCTGAACTAATAACAGCTGTTTTATGATAATAAAGACTTTAAATATTTTCAATTACACATGCTACATACATTATTTAAAATGTAAATCTTAGTTGATGGGAAAAAAAATTTGATTATGTAGTATTTTTATGCATTCTAGAATGGAAAAAAGGTTTCCTTCACTTAAGAATTTTGTTTACAAAAGATAAGCGTCAACATTTTAATCTTTTGAATAATACTTAGTTTCTTAAAATATAAAAATCTCTACCTTTTGTGTTATTCCTCTACACTAGAAAAAAGCTTTGTCATACATAAATTAAAAATATACACAATGGTATATAATAAAAACTGCTAGGAAAATATATAAGAAATTTAAATCTAATAATGTAAAATGTAAACAAGATTATAATAAAATGATTGTAAATGTATATGGTATCAAATAATACAAGTTTTAATTGCAAAGATTTTCATGACTTGTATCAACACAAGATAGAATAGTATTTTATGTCATTTGTAGAAGAAATGGTTATATTTCTCAACTAAAAAATAAATGAGAAAACTAAACCAATGTTTATAGGTCAAAATTACTTTTGTGCATTGTAAATTTTTTTTAATGGACACAAATATAGAACTTCATTTGTATACAGATTATGTACTTTTCCTTTAAAAGTAAGCCTCTTAAATTTTGTCTCATATTGGCGTAATTATAATAAATAACTATTATAACTTTGGTTATCAAAACACATTTTTCCTCTACCAATAGAATGTTGTACTTATATAACTGTAGGAAATTATATATATTTAAAAAGATATTTAACAGGCATAAATTAACAAATATCATTTAACAAAATTTTCTTTTGTATAGATATATAAATTAAATATCTAATTGTGAACAGTGCATTTTCATTATTTGTCCTTTTATATTATTCACATTTACTCAAATTGTTTGACACTCAAAACTATACAAATGATTCCTTTTTTTTTAAATGGAAATGTTTATTTCTGGCAGCTTTCAAATCAGAAGATTCATATCAATAGCAGCTGTCAGAAGTTAAAGCTTCATACACAACATTTTTACCTGTTAAGGTCATTAAACTTTCTAAAGACCAGGAACAGTTACAAGAAATTCTCTGGTTATGCAACACAACCCTCCAAAAATCATTCATGTGGGAGGGAAGCATGCAGACATTACCTTTTCTTCCAGTTAAGATCATTTTGTCAATTTCTACAAAAAATCTCCTTCCCCCTGCACACATTCACTAATTTTAGTACTAAGCCAAAAGAAATGACAAATTTCTTTAACATATTTAAATCAAATAGGGCATTATGATTTCAAGCTGTAATTCACAAAACTCAATATTTTCTACGCCAAAAATAGATTGCATGGCACTGGCAAATAGAACACGCCACTCACCAAACCTATTGTTTCACAAACTTTTAATTCTCATTACGAAAGACAACCATTTTGGATTAAAGCTGCTTTCTCTCACTGCACCATAAAATTATTTGACACATTCATTTCTAATGAATAATTGCTTTTGTTGGATTAATCAAACCAGTCTTCCCCCCCCCATCTCTTAGTAAATCCTAAATTTTAAAATCCATTGATGTAAAAAATAAAGCAACAATGCATAAAAAAGAATTCGATTTTGCTGCTTTACAGAGAACAAAGTAATGATCTAGGGGGGAGAAAATGGGGTATTTACACCATAACGAAACATTTAAAAATATTATTTGAAAAAAATAATTGCATGAATGACGTTTTTAAACTAGCCTGACTTGCATACCCCTGGTGTCGATTAAATAAGAGATAAAATAGACAAACCATGTGGAATACTTATGGAAGTACCACAAATTGGATTCCTTTTATTAACAAAGCCGATTCGTAAAAATAGTTCTTGCCACTTACTTTCAAAAATCGTTTAATGTCTTACTGATCATTAATTTAAAGTTAGCAATTTATGTTGGACTTTTATATATTATAAAAATTATTTAAATTACTTTACAAATTTGAATAATAAATTTTAAATTCCAGAAGTTGAAATAAAATAAGCTATAGTACAACATCATTTTTGCATACATTAATTGCATTTTATTTTTACTGATGGAAAAGAAAAGTTAAGGATTTCTATGTAAAGCATAAATGAACAAAAATAAAGTCAGTATATTTGTATAGTCAGTATAGTCAATGAACCAATATTGTTAACCAAGAAATCATTGTATTTACAGTTATGGAAGTGTTTTATATTATGTTGAATTAAGATGTATCAATATTATAACAAATTGAAAATGGTACAATTATTCTAAAATATTTTGATTAAATTAATATAATTGACTAAACCAGTAATAGAAAACTAGAGGTGGATGAATGATGAAAATTTATGAAATACAAAACTATTCTACAAACTATAATGAAGTAAAAAATAAAAACAGTTTTTAAAAGATGTTGTCAGGATATTTTAACAATTCATAAGAAAGAAATAAAATGTCAATATTCTAAATTTCTTATTACTTCTTAAAATTTTTTTACAAAAGCAAGCACAAATATAGAAGCACGCACATTCTGTATAATTTTCTTTAAAAAAAATGCAAGTTGATATTTTAAAAAACAGTATTAAATATAATTTAACAAATAATAGCAATGTCACAATTTCTATGATCAGACGATCCACAATATCAGAATACCTTCAGTATTTTTGTATTATATCAAAATATGTTGCATTTAATGCAATTATGAAATAGTTTCTTATTAATTTCTTTGCTAAGGAGTAACAATGAAATTGTTGCAGTTAAATTAGTTCATAGCTATAAAACTATACACATAGCCAAAAATACAATTTTTGATTAAACACAAGACAATTCATATTAAAATTACTTGGATAACAAAGTTACCTTCACGAAATTAAGTTGACGATGTGATTAACAGTCCAATATTTCTATATATATAATTTTTAAATGATAATTATACAATTTGAGCTTCTTTAAAAAATAACATTCCAATCTTTTATGATATTTTGACAATCCTTTACAAGGATAAAACACTAGTAGTTTAATTTTACATTAGACCTTGCTCAAATTTCCAGCTATTCTTTCAAATAAATTTTTCTCTTTATACTAAGTTACAGCAGAATCCAACAGTTATTTAAACAACACAATATGGAGCTCTTCAAGAACTAGAGCTTAAAATTTATACTTATCAAGAACACAAACAATAATGAAAATTTAAGATTATATATAATAAACATAAATTTTAAAATTATCGTTGACTTTATCAGAGGAGGAACTAATGATTTCTAGATTAATAGAGTAGATAGTTAAGAGTGACTTAAAGAAACTGCTATAAGAAAAAGCTATTCAAAAATCTCCTAGATATTTGCAAACTATGTCAAATTTTACTATTTAAATTCCGCTTAAATTGATAAACTGTACTTTTCCATTTTGTTGGCACAGGTGATAAAGTCACCAAAAATGACACAACCGGCGCTAGAGGGAATATCTCCGCTGGTAACCTTTTACTGCTACGTTTCCAAAACATGTGACAGCCTCTTACTATTAACAACTTTTTTTTTCCATTACATAATTTTATGTTAATTTGCTATATATACAAATTTAATAATTTCGTAAAATCTCTTGAAAAAAAAATTCGAGCTTAAAAAATAATCATAACAAATTCACCTAAGAAAATTAAAATAATCCAAATTTAAAAAAAAAAAAATCCGAAAGATGCTTGAAAAAATTTTAAATGTGAAAATGCTTATGCCTCCAAAGTAAAAAATTCTTATTCCATTTATTAACATTTTTTTGTGTATACTGTGTGTTGTCAACATTATTCAAAAACTTTTATGTGTATACTGTGTGTTGTTACCAATTGGTGACTTGACTGGCGCTTGGCGAGATTTGCGCCTGCGAAATGGAAAAGTACCTGATAAACAAGTTTAAATAAAATATAACATTAAGTAATAAAAAGCTTGTGTATATGAATTTAAATTTTTTTTTTTACAAGTTAAACTTAAATTATTTTACACTTAAACTTATTTTTTTCTGCGATATGAAAATTTCTAAAAATTTAGTAGCTTTCATCGTTAGTTTTTTTGTATGCACACATTTCATAATATTACATTGAAGTATGCCAGCCTAACACAACATATATATCTTCAAGTTTTCAGTCGTATAGTTTAGTACTGGTCTATACATTTCTTATTACCATGTTTATTTTTCTTTAAATACTTTCATAATTTTCCATATAAATTTTTATTTTTTTTTTTTTTTAATGTAGTGGCTATTTACTGCACAAGATTTTTTAGTTGTGTTTTCAAAACTGCTATAAGAATTTTACTGCTAATCATGAAGTTTTGTAGAACTTTCATGTGATCACTATCCAGTACATAAAAACAGTTTCAAATTAAGTTTCTATTGGATTACAGAGTATTCAGAATTGAACCAAAACGAATATTTTATATACATATATAATCAGTGTATTATATCTGTACCTCAAAGATTGTGTCAATTTTTATGAAAAAATATTATAATTGATATATCTGTTTACTATTTTTTATTAATTATGTGCCAATGAAAACAGACAAAAACACAAGTTCATTATCCTAATATCCTTAAAAATTTTAATATCTTCCTACAGGACTATTTTATTTATTGAGGAGAAAATGGTGACCACAAAGCTTCCATTAGAAATGTCTACACAAGAGTATGGAGAGAAAAAATGTATTTACATAACTAGTTCTACTTTTATACATTAGAAAATACAAAAGAAATTTAGTTTTAATATTTGTCATTTTAAAAATTTCCTAAATGTTAATAATCAGATAAGTATATAGGGAGCGACACAAAGAATAAGAAATTTAAAATATTGACGATTTAAACAAGGATTGTCCTATTGTACATTAACAAATTTAAAATTTTCATTTCAACTTTATAGAGAAAGGTATTCAATGTTGCAAATGCATACCAGTCCCATTAAATATCAGAACCTTATGCTTAAAAGCTTTGCTCTCAAGCAAAATGTTTCTCATAATTCTTAAAATAGATGTTAACACTATTATAAGAGTAAATATAAAGGATTATACAAGACATACCAAGATGTTTTATTGAAACAAATATCTTCACACGCAAATGTTAAATAATCTTACTTAAATAATAGTTTTTAGCTTATTTTAAGAAATGCAATATAATTTTCTATTATTGTGTATAATCAGGTTACGTTGTTTTCTGTTCTATGTTTTGCAAGTTAGTTGAAAAAGAAAATTACATTTGTCACTCGGGTAATTCAATACATGTGTGAAGACTTTATATTAACAGTAATTTGCCTGGTTAAGAAAAAATATTAGGAATTTTATTTTGGAGAGATTAAGTCAATATAAATGGCTTTTAACTACTCACATTTGATGCAAGTAAGTGATGGGCTAAGTTCTAGGCACACAAGCTTTGCCATTCATATTGTATAGAGCAAGACTCAAATCAATTCATTGAACTAATTTCTTCAATCACAAATAAAAAGGAATAAATCAGAATCGTTATACACCCTATGTCTCATAGTGAGAACTTAGCCTTCAACAATACATAGAAGATGAATTGGGATGCAAAAAAATCAGTGTTCTAGATAACGACCCTATTTTCAAAGTCCATTGTGAATTTAACCCCAAAATTCAAATAACTATACAGTTTACACCATAACTTATTACAGATATTTATGATACTAATTAATTTGAAAAATATATTCAATGAACATGGATGAAAGTGAACAGGGTGTTCCCCTTTTTGGCAGCAATAAGCATTCATGTAAAAGCAATTAAATACAACACTAATGTTAAACAAAGCATAAACTACATATATTATGAAACAAGTATAGAAAAATTTCACACAGAACTAAAATCCTATTAAGTGACAAAAAATTGTGAAATTCCTGAGAAACCCTAAACTACAATGATAAATTAAGAGAGTTTTTTTATTTATTTAACATACCATCGGCATCAACCTCGTTGATCATATCTTGAAGTTCTGCTTCTGTTGGATTTTGACCTAGGGACCTCATAACAGTTCCTAATTCTTTAGTTGTGATTGTTCCATCACCATCCTTATCAAACAAAGAAAAGGCTTCTTTGAATTCTACAAAAAAAAGTTTTACATTATTTACACAGTTAAAATTAATTAGTAAGTGATGTCAAAGTTCTAACATAAAGCAACCAATCTTTATAAAACAATAAAAAAAAACTTTGGACATATTTTACAGTCTATTACAGTGAAAATAGGTGGTATACAGATTGATGGATAACCAAAAGGAAACTATCATATTAACATCACACCTTAACAAGTCACTAATTTTTCGATTAATAATTCCATAAACATTACAGCTATAAAAATTTTAACATCTCAATGCCCAAAAGAAATACTACTTTAGTATAAGGGCTACACTCTAGGACAATGGCTTACATTTACTGTAGTACAGATAGCATATGTGAATCATAGAGAAGTATATAAAACCAACATAATATTAATACAGCACATTTACTGATAGATATATGTCAGTGTTTTAATCAGAAATTACGATACATTTATTGACATACTTTCAAATTATTTTCAACTAGTTTATTAATTTTCCAAATGCAATAAAGAGTTAACTTTTTAAAAAGATAAGATTTTTACTTTAATTACCAGGCATTGTTAATTAATGGTATAACTAACTAAAAAATCAAATTAACATGGTTGATTGGGTTTTATGGCACGTCTAAAAAAGACAAGCTGTGCTACTTCCAATGTGAACAACTTATCACAATTTAATTAAGAAAAAAAAATCAAAGGCAGCTTGTAGTTAGTGTTTCAATTATTTTTATAACACAGGAGTTTTGTGATATTATGCTTAGGATTCCAACAGCAGTAATCATCTTATCAAATGCAAAGTAAATTGATATCAAAATAACAAAATTTCAAGAATCATTAATTGAAACATTTCTATTAGGTTTAGTTTACAACTTCGACAAATCACAGCTATAAAATCATTTAGTTAGATAATTTTATATAAAAATTACCGTAAATAAAAAAAGTTTGTGTAGAATCACTTTCAAATGTTATTTAATTTCTCTATACATAGCACAACTTAGAGATGGATTTAATGTGTGTGTGTTGGAAGATAGTTTTAAAATTTTGTCAATTATTTGAAGTGGGTGTGTTGAACTATGAGGCTTTAGATTTACAGTAATTAGATCTCTGTGGATGAATCTTTTATTTACACTAGGTAATTCAAGAAATTGGGCTCAAAGATTTTTGCTAAAATTTGGCAATAAAATTTTTAAAGTTTGCATCAATTTACCGATGCATCTACATTAAAAAAATAAAGATACAATGCAAATTAAGAACTTACCAGCAATTTGTTCCTCTGTTAATTGATCGGCCTAAAAAAAATAAATGGAAGCATAGCATTAGAAAAATTGTTATGCAAAATGAACAGCATTGCATTTTGCATACAAAAATCAAATCTTAGGGTAATTTACAAATAAGCTCTGGGAGTTCCGAGCAAATAAGTCGATTGAAAATGAACTAAGTTTTAATGTTCAATATAAAATAAGCATAAAATTATTGAAAATCCATTAATGTAAATTAGAAATCATTAACGCATGCTTTTTTAAAACTATTTTTATACTTTATGAACAAGAACTTAAACAGGAAACCACAACTACAGCATTAGTGTTAGCAATCCGCATTGACGTAAACGGAAATCAATTCTCTGATAGATCAGAACTCGCAAAGTAATTGCATAATTTTTAAAAAAATGTACTTTAATAATTCAATACATCTTACCATGCTCGTTTAATGTGAGATTCAGAACTGTCACGTTACTAAAATAGAGCGAGGAGAATCTACAACGCTGAACCGAATTCTAAAAGCAGACAGCAGTAGCGAGCGGCAGACAAGAACACGAGAGAGCGGCGACTCCACTACTAAAAGGCGAATTAAATCCTAGAACTCGCAACTCGGTATTTGAATTTACCAATCAGAATTGGCGCGGTTAGCGAGAAAGAGATGATGCACAGATAAAACTCCGATGTTAGAAATATATATTATATTTTGCCACTTTTTTCGGAAAGTGACTTAAAATTTGAGATCGTGATTGGGTGGGGTATACGTGAAAAATATTTGCCGCTCTGCAGGAGTGAAATTAGAAGATCTTTCCTTGAGGTTCACTCACAACCACACTGTTTACTAAAAGCGCGGGCTTTCCCTCTAACGGCGCGGATATAAGCCTATTTTCCATTGGTTTCTGTCTACCTGCAATGCGTCATGTTTTCTGACTCGTTGCAGTGGTCAGATGAAATTTGTCGCTGCTCGCAGCCGGGAGTCAGACATTTATCTCTTCTCAGGAAACGCGATGATAGAATTTGATCGTAAATATCCTATTTAATTAGAGTTTTAATTTGTGTGTTGCTATTTTTTTTCAATTTTTCTTATTAGATTCGGTATTTTTTTTTCGTCCTGTTGTTCATCTTTCTATTTTCAAATGAGAGTATATTGTGATTTTATTGTTCTTTTAGCACGTGGGTTTCGATCTCGTTTTACCTAATTTTAGGTTTTTCTTATCGGCAGTTTTGGTTTAGAGTTCTGTTTTGTTTGTTGGTGTTAAAAAAATTTTAAGCCGAATTTAATCACATTTTAAAAATAAAAATGAACATTATTTCACACATTTGAATTGTTGAGATTTTTTTACTATTATTATTATGCAGACATATACATTTTATTCGCTTTAAAGGCTTTTTTTTTTAATATTTTAGCATCCATTTTTATTAAGGAATCTTTTTTTCATGTTAATAAAATGTTGTGAAAAAAATACAAATTTCTAGTCAAGATAAATTTCTAGTTTCTTATCTCGAAAATTTTTTAATGTTATGCATTGTGCATATAAATTTTAACCTCTAATTTCTTTATATATTAATTTTTAATGTTTTTAATTTTCACTTCATTGCAAGCATTTGTAAATTATGAAAAAATTTAAGAGCTAACATGAAAAACTGTTACGCATTATGTTTATTTAATATTTTAAGGAAATAAATAAAATTTTTTGTTCCCAAACACTTGCAGAAATATATATCATTTTACTTAATCACAGCTATATTCATGGAGGGAAGTATATCTATTTTTTAAAAAATTATTTAATTAAATTTGCAAGAATTTTTTCGAAATATTTCTTTTTTTAACATTGCTGCATTTATTGTTTGGAAATCAACAGTATTTTTTTAAATTATTTTTGCTTAGAATTAAATTAAAAGAAAGTGATGAAGTGAGAGGGAAAATCATTTCATAAAGTTAAGAATAAATGTAAGAAATCTTTTATGTACCCTTCCTCTCAGCCTAAAGAAATTACAAAATTTAATTAGTTTATTTAAAATGTCCAAGGTGGATTTTGATATAATTATTTTTATTCACTGTCCAAAAGAAGTGTTAGTCTCTCTTATACTTTTGGTTATTTAGTGCTAAAATTATTTGGATGAATTCCCCAAATGAATAAATCATAAGCCGAACAACATTAGTGATGTATTGATGCTATAAGCAACGTGAAAAAGTTTATATTACAATGAATTATTAAGAGTTTATATAATCTTTACACAATTGATTACTCTTTGAATTTCAGAATCAGAGATACATGATTTGCATTTCATTTCTTTCAGTACACAAATATCTCCAGATTCGTTTCTTAAAACATGTCTCAGACATTTGGAAAATAATTTCATATATAGAGCTAATGAGAGAAATGTTCATTGTTTAACACAGAATAATAGATACCAACATAGTATATATATATAATTACACATATGAAACTCTCGGATATAATTATATAATCCAATTGTGCAAAATAATATTGCAAAAATAGTTTTTGCATGTATTTTGTGAGATACTGTTTAATTTTTATCGATACAAAGTCCTTAAAAAGAAATTGGTGAATATCGCTTACAATTATTATGTGTGCAACATATTTTCCAATTATATATATATATATATATATATATATATATATATATATATATATATATATATATATATATATATATATATATATATATATATATATATATATATATATATATATATATATATATATATATATATATATATATATATGAATAAAAACGTTAAAAACAAAACAAATTCTTTAAATATTTTAATTTTCGTATTATTTAATAAATTCTTTGAAAGGCAAAATTATAAGGAACATTTCATGATTTAAATTTTTTATTCTCAGTTAATATACATTAACATATTTACAATGATATAAAATTTTCAGAAATTATGAGGATAAGAGTGCATAATTCGTTGATAATATAAGAATGATATTAAGATAATATAGTCATGACCGAAACAGCATGATTATCTAGGTACAGTGGTTTCCTGCTGTAGTTTACGAAAACTTCTTGGAAATAACGAGCAGAAATGCATTGTGGAATTAATTTACTTCAGAAGGAAGGCTTTGTGATTTGTTACTCTTCAATCACTTCTTGTTTCGCAGATTTTTCGGCTTTCAGTGAATTTAAAATCATAAATGAATGAATCTGGAACTATATGAATCAAATTGAAAATCGGAGTAGACAGCTCGGATGGCGACCTCGTATATTGGGAAGGAGGAAACCATTCATGCTCGACATTACTCGTACTACTTTAATAATTAACACTTTGGTGTATAATTTAACTATGTAGTTTTATTATCGGAAGAATATTATTTATTTTCATAATGTGTGAATGAGCCTACCGATGGCTGAGTGGTTAACACTCCTCACTCCTGAGCTGTGGGTCCCGGGTTCAAATCCCGGTTCGGGCATGGATGTTACTTTTTTTCTCTGTGTTTCTCTGTTCTTTCTACTATAATGATGTATGAATGTGGCCCACCCTATATACGGGTTTGTGGTAGTATGGCGCGAGCAACGCTACTCGTCTCCGTGACTTGGTTCACAGGTGCCCACTGGGTAACAACAAATGAGTAGCAGTTTTTGGCCTTTTTGTGGCATGGGATTCGTCGCCCAAGTTCCCGCCGTTGGAAAAAAAATAATGTATGAATAACTCATAAAATCTCCTCAAACTCCTAATTTTCTCTAGATATTGAATGTCGACAATTTTATTTTTCAATTTTATTTAAAAACTGAATCAACAAATTCATTTTTATAAATGTAAAATCTTTCGGAATGTTCATATATATATATATATATATATATATATATATATATATATATATATATATATATATATATATATATATATATATATATATATATATATATATATATATATATATATATATATATATATATATATATATATATATAATCGAAGTAAAGTTTAAATTAATCGTTTAATTCAAACTTATTACTTATTTTAATTACAGAATATTTGTTTTATTTAATTGTGGCATAGTCATATGGGACCACATGACCTACATTGTTTGTATATGAATTTGTTAAAAGTTAACAACTTTAAAAGCATCTAAATTTATTTAGAAACTTCTAAAATAACTGTTTAACGTTTCGATATAACTTGCGACACAAAAGAAATCGTATATATATATATATATATATATATATATATATATATATACACACACACACACAACACTGTTACACCTGTAACAGGATTTTTTTGCTTAAAATGGCAAACTGATTTCGTCTCAATTAAACAACTTTTAATTATATTTAAGTCTGTAAAAATCATTTTTTATAAGTTTACATGGTATTTATCTTTGTAAATTGCATTCTTATATTCGTCAGTTAGTGAATGTTTTTTTTTTTTTTAGGCAGGAAAGATTAAAAACCTATCAAAAATCACACTTCCCTCTGTAAAAATGTAACATTTTTAAAAGAAATATATAATTTTTTAGTCATGGAGACAATTCTGCTGTCCCAAATAATAAATTAACCCAACATTTTAATTGCAAATTATATTTATTTTGCTTACTTAATAGTTGCATTCACATATATTATATATATTGATTTTTTTTTAAATTTAAGTCGAATTCTAACAGGGGTTATCTAATTTTGGAAATCACAGATTTTAGAATATTTTATAGAAAAATAATAATGAACGATGCATTTTGTAATTGAGCTTCATAAGCGAATGAAATTTAAAACATCTTCAAATTTAATAATTCACTTACAGTTCTTGGAAGTTACTTTCAAATAATCTCCAAGAATGTTTATTAAAAAATTGGTGTAAAATATTTTAAAATAAAACTATTCCAAGCTTATGAATTTTATTTATTTATTTATTTTTTTATTTTTATTTTTTATTTTTTACTTATTTATTTATTTATTTTTTTTTTTTTTTGTTTATGATTAAAACTTTAACATTATGGGTTTTTTCAATTTTCTCTATTAACTTTATGTTAGAATATGTTATTCCCAGACGCGTTATATATATACTCAAACCACAAAACTTATTCCTTTTGTTCTAATTCGGTAAAAAAAAAAATTTGGCTCTAGATTTTTAAAAGATTTACTAGAAAAAAAAATCTCACAAAATTTGCACCATTTGTTATTTTTTATACAATATAGTTGTATAAGAGAGAAATACATTTTTTGTTACAAACAACTCAAATAAATTATTTCATTTCCTAGTGTATTTTCAATACCAAAACTGTTCGTGAATTTTAATTAAAAAAAAGTATGTCCAATGCAGTTAAGATTACTAATCATAAATTCAATCAAAAGGTATAAATGTAAATTGTTACCGAATGTATATATAGTTTCAATTATTTAAGCACAATATTTTTTTAAGCTACACAAAAATTTTTATTTCATCGGTAAAGTTTTATATTCACATTATTTTCATTTTTTTACCACAAATGCAAGGCAGCTGATAAATTGAGAAAGATAATTTACGAGAATTGTGCACATTGATTTTGTTGATAAATATTTCTGTGCTTGAAGAAATAATGTTAAGAGGTATTAGATTCAGTTTGGCTTTGATTTCTCCTACCTTTGAAATGATATCATTTTAACACCCCAAGAGTTTTATGCGACATTTTAAGAATAATATTAAAATATATTTTAAGGCGTTCCAATGCTAGATTATGGATTCCCAATGCTTATTGGATTACAGTTTGGACTTTATTTCCACCTGTTGATCTTTACAACCCTTTTAAATTCTTTGTAATTTTAAACTCCATAACCACAATGTATATATAGTTAAAAATATGTTCGAATAGATTAGGGAACAAATTCATAACAGAAATTACAGAGTAGTAAAAATATTTACTTTTGTGGAAACATACTATTCAGAATCAAAGTTAGAAATAGAAGTAAGACATATTAATGATTTGAAATAAACGTAAGTATATTTTGATGATGTACATATAATTTATATGTTGTGAGAATTTTAGAGCATACATACTTTAATTTGAAAACAGAATTAACGTATATTTTTCAAATGACTCTAAGTTTCGCAATGAATTCCAGTTATGCTATATGCTGAAAATATAACAAAAGATGGTATAAATTTCTTTCTACCAAACTGTATTCACGGGAAATAAAACCGGAAATAAGTTATTTTATCAATGAAACGGAAATTGAGCGCAAATAATATTTAGATAAGAGGCACACATATAAATGTTATCCAAATATCTAATAATAGCTTGTAATCTCAGAAAAAGAGATAACACCAAAAATAAATATGTTTCACAATTTTTTTAAAAAGGAAATTATGTGGAAATGATGTAATTTTAAGATAATTCTTTTCAAATATACATTCACACAATATATATCAAATTCATGCACTTAAGAAATTCATTTAGGAATGCTTCGAAAATTTAAAATAAAATGGAGTTGCACTTCAAATTTTATAATAGTGCCTATATAATCGTTAAATATATCATAAAATAATTTGGATACAATTTAAATGAGATACATACATCATAAGCTCAAGCACTTTAAATTAATTACCAGTTTCTTATGCTTAAGATTAAGTGTGCATAACAAGAAAAAATTCTCAGATTCTTAAACTTATTGTTAAGGAAACATAAAATTATTTTTAATATCTCTTTTCATGGAGTTTATTGACGTGTATAATTGCTAATATAAATTTGAAGTAACAATTTTATTTAACAATAATAATAATTGACGAAATAGGAAAACTGAGTTGTGTATTGTATTAATTCTTCTACTTGTTCAATACGAAACTCATACGGATTCATTTTCCCTACGATTTACAATTTCTGGTCTGGTCACTTAAGCCATGCTTTTTAAGAACATTGATAAATAATCGCAAATTTTAGAATCTGATATAAATTTAACATGGAAATTTATTATAAGAATGTAAATGTATTTAGAATATTAAAAATTTGGGAGTTCTACTGTGAAGAAAGAATTTTTTTAATAAGATTTAAGTTTATTCAAGTGTATAAATAGAATATGAATTGAAAATTGCAAATGTTTTCAACAGTAAAAATATTCGATATAAATAGTCAATTCAAAATTTATCTGAATTTTTATTGTGGCTATGATTTTTAATTTTAACTGCATTTTCCCTCGTTCTTTAAGTCAAACTTGTTAAGTATTTATGGATATGAATAAAATTTAGAATCTACTACGGTTTTAACGATGGAACACATTTAAAAGACTAGTATTTCTGAAAATAGTAGCAAACCTTAAAAGTTTCTGTATGTGGAAAATAATTTATAATATATTATATAATGTAACTATTGAAACATATTGAAAAATAACAGCGAGAATAACAGACAAATTAAAAATCATCTTGATTAAATTCTTTCTTGCGAGAATAAAATGTCGTTAATTTTTAATGAAACGTATCATCAATAAATATACCTAGCTATAATCTTGATGAAATTCCTTCTTGGGAAAATAAAATGAGAATATTTATGGTAACAAATCGTCCATAAATATACTTAGCTATAATCTTAAAATTCTTCCTTGCGAGAACAAAATGTCGTGAATATTTAATGCAACCATTCGTCAATAAATATACCTAGGTATAATCTTGATGAAATTCTTTTTTGCAAGAATAAAATGTCGTGAATATTTAATGTAACAAATCGTCAATAAATATACCTAGGTATAATCTTGAAATTCTTTTTTGCAAGAACAAAATGTCGTGAATATTTAACGCAACAATTCGTCAATAAATATACCTAGCTATAATCTTGATGAAATTCTTCCTTGGGAGAATAAAATGTCGTTAACATTTAATGCAACACTATTTGTCAATAAATATACCTAGGTATAATCCTGATGAAATTCTTTCTTACGAGAATAAAATGTCGTGAATATTTAATGTAACAAATCGTCAATAAATATACCTAGGTATAATCTTGATGAAATTATTTTTTGCTAGAATAAATTGTCATAAATTAAATATTGTTGTACCAGCATACATCCCCGTACTTAGTTAAGAGTTGAACTCTGCCAGCTAGGTGGAAGTAGAACAGGTGGGAGTCTTAATGATTTAAAAACAAGGACAAATCGGAAGACCCCCAATATTTGAATTGCAACTCCTAGAAGTATCATTTTATATGCAAGACATCGCTATTACGACCGATCGACGAATGCAACAGATCTTCGGTTAAGTCAAGATTCGAACTCCCTACATTTCGACAACGAGAACGAATTCCTAAGCAACCAGGTTACACAATTTTGTTAAAAAAGTAATATGTAATAACAAAAACATTTCTGAAATTATATTCTAAGGATAAAGGAAAATTACAATAGCTTTTCATTGAAAGGTAAACTGATATACATATTAATAACAAATAAATATGTAAAAATATATACATCCATCCATATATATATATATATATATATATATATATATATATATATATATATATATATATATATATATATATATATATATATATATATATATTATATATATAGAGAGAGAGAGAGAGATTTATATATATGTGTAATTTTTGCATAGTAGTTAAATAAAATATTTTATCATCGAACGAAAAGTCCCACAGCGAATTTAATCACAAATAAATGAATAAAAGTTATACAGGTAATTTTGTGAAAATTTTAGATATATTTGATTTTTTTAATGTGGTCAAAGACATTAATCAAAAAGAAAATATTGTGCTTTTCACTTATTATCGAAATTTTGTATTTTAAGATATATATCGGTCTAATATATAAGTTACTTCTTTTTATATTTTTTTCTCTCATTTAGATGTATTAAGCGCCATACGTATTTGGTTTACCTAATTACTTAAAAGAAATAACACTTTAAAATATTAGAACAAGAAAACTCAATAAAATCTTAAAATTATTTATTCAATACTTAGTATTACGATTACATATTTCCATACATTCGAATATTATTAAGAAAAAAATCAAATAACATTTTAACCGGATCTCTAAAACAATTTATTATATTGTACAAGGACTGTATATTCATGAGACTTTAAAACAGATAGTCTTATAAGAGAAGTTGATTTATCTATATTTGAGAAATACTGTTTTATGAGTTCATCGTAAAATGTTGTACCATAATGTTTTCAATTGTTAGTTAAAACGCTCTTAGAAGCATTTTTAAGACACATTTGAATGCAGTGTCTTATGTTTTTGAACTATAAAAAAGTAAAAAGTTTGTTTCTTTTAGATGATTTAATACTTATATATTGGTAGGGTTTCAATTTCATTGATTTTGTATGATTTCTGTGGCAAGTTATTTGAATAAGGGCATACAAATAACTAACGTGCATAAACCCAATGAACTTGATAGATGAAAATGATATTTCATTTTCAGTAAATTAAGGAATGGAAGCGGCACTTTTCAGCCACTAAGCATTATTTATATAATCCTAAAACATTGAACTCCTCTTTATTGAAATATCTCAAATATTAATAAAAAAAAGCTTAATCTAGGTCAAATCGCTTATAAGAAATGCGTCAGATGAAAATTATAATTTTTCTACTTCACTGGTAGAAAATATTTGATACTATTTTCACTTCTTTAATCCCGTTAAAAAATAATTCATTAAATCTTTCATTAATACGCTACACTAAATTGAACGAAAAACTTTGTACACTAGTAAATTTTAATTTACATTTCACATCTGTATTGCATTTTTATTTAAATACAGAGATTAATTTACTCATTTCAACTATGACGACTTAAAAAATATTTTTCTGAATTTATCCAGTTTGGAAATCAGCTTTAAAATGTTGCAAAAATAAAATGTATTACATTCTTATAAACATTATG
Source organism: Latrodectus hesperus (assembly GCA_037975125.1). Taxonomy (NCBI): domain Eukaryota; kingdom Metazoa; phylum Arthropoda; class Arachnida; order Araneae; family Theridiidae; genus Latrodectus; species Latrodectus hesperus. Next base: position 15,614,958 of record JAJQOW010000014.1, on the reverse strand, counting down.
GAAATATGCAGACTATAAATGAAACTCAGTATTACAGTGCAATTTTTCTTGCTTCTTCTTTGCTGCCTTATAATATTCAATATATAAATATTTTTATTTCATTTTAACCGAGATTTGGTATTCCCATTAATATGAGCATATATATATATATATATATATATATATATATATATATATATATATATATATATATATATATATATATATATATATATATATATATATATATATATATATATATATATATATATATATATAAAATAAAATATTTTAAGGAAAATTCATTCTTTGGAATATAAGGCTGCTTATATTAAATTTCCTAAAAAGTGAAAGGACAAGCAATCAGTACTTTATATATTTATTCTTATCGACAATTCGCAATTAATGCACTATATGAAATTATTTTTAGACAATGAGATGAGACGAAAATCTAATAAATTAATTTTCCAGTAATACAGCATACATTGTAGGAAAAACAACACTTACAGATGTAAAATAACTCTCCAGGGTAAGAGATCTTTTTACCTATCATATTCAGTTGCTATAAAATATTTTTCCATTATAATTACTACTATCTAAAGACAAAAAATTTTTTTTAAACATTGAAATGTTGATTTGTAAGCAGATATAATATTTAGATAAAAATAGCACTTAAAGTAAAACTTATTTTGGATATTTATAGAATAGGGATTAGTAAAATAAAAAACTTACTTTAGCATCTAAGAGTAAGTTTTGTAAAGATAAGTTTCCATTGATTAAAATGAGTATATATATATATATATATATATATATATATATATATATATATATATATATATATATATATATATATATATATATATATATATATATATATATATATATATATATATATATATATGTATGTATGTATGTATGTATATATATATATGTATCTGTATATGTTAATTAAAACTATTAAAAGGGCTAAAATTACCTGAAAAGTTTTAGTTATTATTGTTGTTATGTCAATGTATAACCCATATTTTAATTACTTATTAATTAATAATTAAGTCAACTTTTTAAAAAATTACATTTAACCATGAAGATTAATTTATGTATATATATATATATATATATATATATATATATATATATATATATATATATATAACTTTTCATTTTAAATAAATTTATGCGCATCTATATGTGTGTTATCCTATTGTTTTTATCTTTCACAAATAAAGGTAAAATTTCTTTCAGATTTTTATTATTGTGCTACTATCTATTCTAATTTTTCTAATGCAAATTTAAAAACTTAAAAGATTTTATTTTAAACTTTATTTTTAACATGATCAGTGAAAATGTTTCTTAGATAATCATTCTCTGAAATTTACTTTAGAATTTATTCTATATATTTTAATCACCGTTTAACAAAATTTAAGTTATTAATTTTTATAATTAATCGCTGTAAAATGACTTCAAATTTTTCTCGAAATGTATTTTAGTTTATTTTGTAAATTAATGCTATCTAAATATATTAATATTTGTTGTTCTATAAAATAAAATTACTTTTAAAACAAGATTACTAGTAGGAAGTTTTATCAATGCAATGGAAATGCTTGGAAGATGAGATGGAGAAAGGAAAAGAAATATTACAAACATTTTTTCATTTATTTTTTATTTCGAAGGCTATAAGTTAAAATTTATTTAATTAAAGGCTGGAATTAGCTAGATTACATTCATATACATAACTTAGGTTGGAAAAATATAAATTAAATGTATACAGGGCGCCCCAAAACGACCGCATAAACTCCTCGTTGGGAGTACATAAAGACTACCCTAAGTAGCGTTCCTGTACGATCCATAGTTTACGAGAAAAATAGGAAAAATAAAGTATGACGTCTCTTCCGCTGCAAGAAAAAACACTTTATTAAACATATCAACAGCAGTATATGCACAATTTAAAGCAGATGCTCAAAGTGTCCGCCTTGAATGTCGAGGCAGGCTTGAGCACGCCGTGGAATGGCTGTCTTCACAAGCTGCAGCATCGCGGGGTCCCCCGAAGTATAAGCAGCATGCAGACGAGCAACTAACTCCATTGATGTCGGCACTACGTCTCGATGCATCACTTCCTTGAGATGGCCTCATAGGAAAAATCCAACGGTGCAAGATCTGGCGGACATAGAACCGGAACCTCACGTCTGATCCAGCGACCGGGTTATTCCATATCCAGCCAACCACGTACAGGAGCACAGAAATGCGCCGGAGCCCCATCATGCTGGAATCAAAGACATTTCCATTACATCGGTCTTACATCAAGTACATGTGGCAGTTGTCACGAATGGAATACCTGGTCACCATACGAAGACTACCAGTAGCTGCAAGATGCAGCCTTTTAAATACCAGTTTAACGACGGCCTAGAATGTCATTCCATGGCGCGCGCATGCATGACGCAATATGCGCGGCGAACGTTTTAAACATTATCGCCTGGAAAGATATGCAAATACTGTTGTTGATATGTCCAATAAATTGTTTTTTCTTGCACCGGAAGTGACGTTATACTTTGTTTTCCGTATTTTTCTCATAAACTATTGATCGTTCAGGAACGCTTCTTTGGGCAGTTTTTATGTACTCCTAACGAGGAATCAAGCTGTGCAGAGTTTATGCTGTAGTTTTGAGACACCCTGTCTATATATATATATATATATATATATATATATATATATATATATATATATATATATATATATATAGAGGCTAGATTATCACATTTATATTTAAATTTATAGATTATATATTATGACACAAAATAAATTAAATATTATTGTTCATTTAATTGAATTGAATATCCAAGCTAATAAAGTATTATGCTGAGAGAGAGAGAGAGAGAGAGTTATATCTGGATCTTATTTGAACTATGTAATGGATAAATAAATGGTTGTTGAGCATTTGAGATCAATTTTATCTATCATTTGGATGAAAAGAAGACCTCACATCTTCCTCTACTTTTTTCAAACTCCTTTCAAATACGAATTTATTATGTCAGCTGGATAAATAGCTTGCAATGTTATTTATTGATGTAGGTATATTAGGGAAGATCTCATTCTCAAAATACTTTTCAAAGTGATTCTGAAAACAATGCAAAATCTCGAATTTATAAATATAAATATTAGAAAATTTGAAATGTTGATTAAACATTATCGAATGATAATCGAAACATGAGTAATTTATTTTTTCAATTTTACTTGAAAATACGGAAAAAGAAAATATCAACAGTTCCAAAAATTATTAATTCTTTTTTGACCAAGGCTAACTTTGGAAGGCTATTTTCACCTTACATGAAAGTATAACTGAGTGAATTTTCTAATAATATCTAAGATAATACAATTTACAATTTAATTTAAATAAATTTTCTGTAATATCTCCATTGAAGTTCGAAGTACTGAATCTTTCGTGTGGAAAACATAGCAACGACTATGACTTTTTAGAGTTGTCTTTAATCTGAAGTTGCTACGATTGTCAACAGTCATTTTTAAAGGCGCGGCATACAGATAAGATGCAATTGATGCATTTAATCTGTTCTTTGAAATCTCACTGAGAGGGACAAAACTGCAATAATTTCCATTCAAACAAGTACATAACTTTCAAAGAAAATATGTTAAGAACATCTCTAACTTCATCTTACTTATTAAAGGTGTTTAAATGAATTAAAATGATGACTACATACGTTTTTTTTTTCAATAATTAGTAAAGTATTTTATTTGTAACCCGAAAATCAAGAAAGATTAACTATTAAACACACTTGCTTTTTCACATATAGTAATTGATGTAGCCGTGGTTATATTATTCCATACTATCTAGTGGCAAGACAATAATTTTTCTCAATACGACAGATTTTAGAATGAAAAATCGAATTTCTTCATAGATTTTTATCAGAAAATCTTTTTTGAAAAATTCCAACATAGAACAGTCAAATTATGATTTTGAATTTCAAGATTAATTAAAAATATTTTTACAGATTTTGTTTAATTTTTTTTCAAACAAAATTTTTGCTTCCTTTTTTATTGTGAATATTATGTAAAATATTTTTACATTTGCAAATATATTTTTTAAGTTTTATCCTTTTGTTTTATTTTTAAAATTTTTTTAAATAAATTTTAGTCACGTCTATAATTTCTATCTTCGCATAATTTTGTGAGCCACTGTGTGTATGACCAGTAATAATAAAAAATAGATGCCAACATTAAAAGCTAATAGGTCTAATTAAAATGTTAACAATTTAAAATATTAACTTCTTTATATGCGTGTAATATTTAATTTTATTTTGAAATTTTCGGATTTGATTTTTTAAACTATTTTGTTCCAGTTTAAAAGTTGTATTCTCTTAATCAAAATTCTGTTGTTAATCCTATGATAGCGTACGTCAAGTTATTATGATTAGGTTTAAAAATTGCACAATTTCTTGAATTCTTCTCACATTAATCATTCAGAACAATTAATTAATTACTGTTAATCATATAAAATTATTAATTTACTATATTATTAATCATTCAGAATAAATGATTGCAATTTAGATTCAATGAATACATTATTTATATAAAGTTTTCATAAAATTTTTTTATTTAAGAAATAGATGACTTAATAAGCTTCTTGATTAACATAAATTTATGTTTTAAGCGAATGAAAGATGAACCACAAGTTGAAGATAAATTGCATTAACGGAATGGCATTTAATGAATGAAAAGTTATTTATATGCAGAATGTCATTAAACCTATTTTTATCCCGAAAACTTAATTGTCTTATGCCTATATATAGAAAACGACTTGGTAGCACGAAATGCCATACTTATTTGGATAACCAAAACACAATGATCCAAAGAACTAAAAGGTTTAGGTGAAACGTAGTAAAACAGTCAGTTTTAATGACAAGTCCAGTATATAGAATTTTTTTACATAATTTCGAAAGATGTACATGTGCTTTAAAATCACGTGACGTAAAGATTTATTTATGTTTAAGCAAAAATAAAGATTCTGCTAGTATTTATATCTGATAAAATTTTGCTACACTAAATGTTTTCTAGTAATAGTTTAAATGATAAATTAATTTTAAATTGAATTTTGTATCATATGAATTTATAACAGCGCTTTTCAATTAATGCATTTATAGTTTCTTATATAGATAAATAAAAAAAAAAGATTATTGGAGATCTGAGATTAGAACCACCATGTGAATTATTGCATTATAACTTATTTATTTGAATTACTCTTGTGTGGGAAGTATTAATAATGGGAAGCAGGTGTACAATTTTCAAAAAATTGACTCGATTTTTTTCATAACGGTTATGTTTCGAAAAACAATTTTCCTAAAATTAAATCTGACCAGAACTTATTAAGTTTTATGTTTGTGAAAGAGAGGAGAATGTGTTCATAAACTTAAAGGGAAAAATTGAAAAATATTCTGGCCTATACCTGCAAAATTACTAAAAAAAAGCAAATAAGATAGCGTTTTAAAGGGAAAACAGTGGCCATGGTTTATTTTGAACGAATAAAAATTTATAAATATAAGGTAAATACGATATTTCGAAAATTATTCTTAAGATTTATTTAAACAGTAAAGGAAATACCTATTGTAAGTTAGTCAAAACTAATAGAAATTATAATTTAAGGGATAGTCTCGGAAGACATTAGTTATTACAAATGGTCGATTTCGTGCACTTTAACAACTTTTTAGGCATTCTTTAATGTTTAATTATAATTTACAGGTGTTTGATCAGTTGTTAGTGTATGTAAAGCTTGGATAAATTCGTCATGAATCATGCGTGTGAAATGAAGTGAAGTGAGGTATTTTTGAAATGAAGGATTGCTTGAAGGAAAATAAAATGCCGTATGATGATATGACAGAGTATTGTGATGCTGCTTTCCCGATCCAAAGCACTACAGACAAGAATAATGTCGGCTAACAAAAGAATGGAGATAGATTATATGTGAAAGGATGACACTAGAATAAATATTTACGTTATTTTTACTGAACCACAATAATTTACCTGTATACCTCGCTAAGCTGGTAAAATTGAAGAAAAATCTGTCTCCTAAACTGTAAAAGAGTTTTTCTCTATCAAAGACAATGCATGGAATCTCATTTAACTTGTAAAAAATATAGTTGCATATAATAAATTAAAATACTCTTCACACCATCCTCAAATTCATTAAATATTGTACAATTTAATTCTAATTCTTATTTCAAATAAAAGGAATAAAAAAATTATACTTATTGCTTTGTCAGAAAAACATTTAAATGAATGTTTTATTTTTTTATATCAGCTTAATTTTATACATTCAAATTCTGAGATTTATTTGTCAAAAATATTTTAAAGCTTATTTTTGACGAATTGAGATTTTTAATCAGGATTATGGTTTAAGCTAATGATTTTGAACCGACTTTTGGGAATTATTGACGACAGAATTGGTTATCTTCAATAAAAAAGAGTTTCATAAATTTTTAAATAATCCATTATGGAAATACTACCGAAAATTTTGGTTATTTATCAGTTGATATTTATATTTTTATTTCTGTTCTACTATTGCTGGAATCATTTCCACGATTTACGTATTATATAGGTATTTATTTTTATATTTATTATATTCCTGGAGTAAATTTCTTATTAAATTATAGGCAAAATATTATGACTATTTTTTTTAAACTTTCTATGTGATTTTCCATTAACATATCCTAAAATTTCAACTCAATAGATGTACATGTTTTTAGAACAAAATATTTAATCTACACACTTAGTCAAAGCGAGGAAGTCTAGTTTTTTAATCGTAAAATTATTTCTCTCTTTTCATCTGCAAATATTTAATCCTGAATAAGTATTAATATTTAATTTTTAAACTCCTGTTTGTGAAAATTGCAACACCACGAAGGACATACGTGAGTGAGCTGAAATTTTCAGGAGATGTAAAGTAGGGCATGATATGCAAATGATTAGAATTGCAGACCGGTAGCGCATGCGTATGGTGTGCAGCGCCCCCGAACGGCGGATCGAACCGAATATAAATAGACGGCTGTTTCGAGGCGTGTATGATTATCGGTGGTTATATGCTAGTGGTAAACGTTAACTGAATCTTTACTATGCCTCTTCGACGAAAGAGAGCGAAATTTGAGCAAATTTCGGAGTTTGAACGGGGCAGAATCGTCGGCCTTCGTGAAGCTGGATTATCTCATGGTGCAGTAGCCGCTCGTGTGCAGCGTAACAGAAGCACAATCATGCGTGTTTGGAAGCTGTGGACGGACGAGGGTCGGACAGCTCGGAAATCCGGGAGTGGACCCCGGAATGTGACGTCAGCTCGCGATGACAGACACCTGGTGCGTATGGCGCTGACGGACCGCACAGCTTCTTCCAGACAATTGGCAGCACAGTGGTCAACAGCTACAGGTGTGTCATTGTGTGCTTCATCAATTCGGAGACGTCTGCTGCAGCGTGGGCTGCGCGCAAGGGTTCCCTTATACAGGATTCCTCTCACACAAAACCATCGCCGTCTGCGGCTACAATGGGCCAATGTCCATAGGAGCTGGCGTGCTGATTGGCAGCAGGTCGTCTTTTCTGACGAATCCCGCTTCAATATGTGGCACCATGATGGCCGAATTCGTGTCAGGCGCTATGCCGGTGAACGGAACATCCCGGAGTGCATTATCGAACGCCACAGTGGACGAACCCCCGGAGTTATGGTCTGGGGTGCCATAGCATATCATGGACGATCACAATTGCTACGAATTGTGGGCAATTTGAACAGTACCCGATACATAAACGAAGTTTTACAGCCCCAAGCTATTCCCTTCCTGCAAGGATTGCCAGGGGCTGTATTCCAGCAGGATAATGCCCGTCCACATGTCGCCAGGACTGTCATAACCTACCTTGATTCGCAGCAGGTACAGCTTCTTCCTTGGCCTGCGTATTCGCCGGATATGTCACCGATTGAACATGTGTGGGATATCGTTGGGCGGCGTCTCGCTCGTGATCCTCGTCCTGTTGCTTCGACAGACGAACTTTGGTTGCGCATACAAACAATATGGAACACTCTTCCGCAGGCAGATATTCAAAATTTGTTTCACTCCATGCCGCGCCGTGTAGCAGCTCTTATTGCGGCGCGTGGTGGCCACACAAAATACTAATTTCTATCTCTTATTATTGTTTATTTGGTTTGAAAATGTAATCATTTATTTGTATCATTACCACTCAACTGTGTATTAAATTTCATTCAACTATGATGCTTCCTTCATGGTGTTGCAATTTTCACAAACAGGAGTTTATGTATAAAAAAAGAATTATACATAATGTTTCGCCAGAAAATTCTGGAAACGGATATGAATGAAATCCTTAAAACGGATTTCATTCATATCCGTTTTAAGGAATTATTGCGATAGGTATTTGCTGTAAAATGACGTAAGATTGATAATTAATTATTTTTGCTATCAAGTTTCTTTTTTAAATAATATGACAGCTATACATAAACACTTTTTCAAAAATAAATATTATTTCCATAAAAACTTAATAAGTTATAAAAGCAATCATTTTATAACATCGTAAAAATTTTTATAAATTAAAAAACGCTCAAAAAGTATTGAGAATTCAAATATAGGAAAAAGTAAATAATTCAATAAAAAATAAAAATAATATTCATGTAAATAATATGCACCAAACTATTCCCATAAAACTACACTTATTAAACTTGAGTTATTTAAATTAAAATTCCCTGTTTTTGAGTAATAGTTCAAAAGTTTAAGAAATTGATTTAATTTTTTTAACCATTTTAAGGAATGGAAAATAACACTGAGTTATGAATTATGGAAATTATCTAATAGATCTAAGACTTTACAGGTTTTCTTTATAGCGATGTGTTAACATCTTCTTCTTCTTTATTAGTATAACAACCTATTACAGGTCTTAGCTGCCTCTATAGCACGCTTTTTAAAGCCCAGTCTGTCCAGAGCAGCACTTTGCCAGTTCCTAGCTTTCAGTGTCTTGAGGTTATTTTCAGTGTCATTGAGCCATCTTGTTTGTGGTCTTCCTCGGGCAAGGGATCCTTCTGGGTTCTTAAACGTTGATATTCTAGTGGGGTTGTTGTCCCGGCTTTTCCAGTCATGGCCTGTTGCTTCTGATAACCTGGGTAATCTGGGGCTGGTTATACAGCCTATATAATTCAAAATTGTTTCTGGTTCGCCAGCAACCCCGTTCCTGTACAGGGCCATAGATAGTTCTTGATGTGTTTTAACATACCCTTCCGTAAATAAAAATGGTCCCTGAAAAGTGACATATACTTCAAATTACTGCATTGTTTTATGTCTATTTATTACTGTGAATCATTATACTCAAATGAGTGTATAATATTATTTATTTTGCGAAAAAAATTATCAATTGTGTAACTAGATATGTTATGCATTGTTTTAATATTAGTAAGCTGAGCTAGCTGAGTGAGCTATAGATTAATTAGTATCTCATGAAATTGATATGGCGAAATTGAACTTTTTCATTTCATTAAGCCATTTATATATAAATAATAAATTATGTTGATGATTTTAATAAATTTTCTATTGCTTATCCTTTGTTTATTTATATAAAGAATCAAAATTACATTGAAATTTTTATTAATATATGAAACTTTATAAAAAAAACTTTTAGTATTTATTTAACTTACAAATTTATTTATTTTCTACACGCAGTAAGTGTCTCACTTCTCCAGTAGTTTCTAACCACGCCAATTAGAACACATGAAATTAAAAACTCGTTCGATAGTTTTTCATACTTCGATATCAGCGAATGAGGTGACTGCTATTGCCGGATGGAAATCTACGCTTTGGTCTCCAGTTCATAGATTCAAACAAATGGATGCTTGTAGCTGTGCCCAGATATCTACTTTAAACCCATTGATACTGTTCAATTTGTCTTTTGTTAAAAAACAAAAAAGCTATCATAGGGAGTGTGAAACCTAAAGCAACCGCAGGAAAGTTTCAATCTGAAATTTCTATAGACGGAAAATTTATTTTTCTATGATTTAACTTTTCTAGTTAAAAATGAAAAAAAAAAAAATGTGGTAAAAAAGACTCGTACTCATGTCATCTAATTAGGATAATTATTATGATTCGGTGATAGGGCCAAGCAAAAATTGTGAATGTATTCATTATATTAGATTTAATATTTTATAGTGTTTGTAAACAAATAAAAAAAAGTGGAATTAAATAATTTCGGACATTAAGTCACTTTCTGAATGAAAAAAAAAAAATTCCAAAACCCTTAGCATTCAGTAACTACTTACACTTTATGACACTACGAATTTAGTTCCTATTCAGTTACTACAATATCCCTATTAAATTATACACTTATCTTTAAATATAATTATTTTTTTTAGGTTTCTCTTATCTAATAATTATTACATAAAACGCAAACGCAATGATTGAAATTCAAAATTTCACCAGGAATATTAAATTCAAAATTAAAAGAATAAAAAAATCTAATTTATGAAAGACAACTGCAATTAACACAAAGAACCATTTAAATCTTATCAGGAAAACATTAAAATTAATTTATCTTCGGTTTGAAATTCTAATTACTTACCATAAAATATTCGAAGTTATAAAAAAAATACCTTACTACATTTTAAATTATTAAAATTATCCATTTAATAATGATAAATGGAAATAATAAAATTTATCGAAAGAATAATAAAGGTAGTGAAATAAATTGTTAAATATTTTCATCCTTGTGTTAAATTAAAAATCGTTTTAAATAATTTAGGAATTACTTTTACAGTTACATAAAATAAGTGATGCCAATCTTATTTTACTTAATTTTATATTAGCATGACAGTTAAGTTAATTTATTAAGCTAAATAAAAATAAGAACAATTTTAATAACATTCTTTCAATTGAAAAATATATTTTAATAATTGTTTAATCTTTTGATAAAACGAAAGAAATATTCGTAAAATAAATAAAACAGAATAAAAGAAAATCATATTTTATTTGTTCGAGTTATCTTTGTAAAAGGATGTTATTCTGTTTAATCTTCCATCTTCAAAGGATTTTATATTATTTATCTGTTGGCTAGATTTGTAAATGGCAACAGCATCTACATGCCGTTAAAGAATTACTTTTCCCAACTGTTTTCTTGATGACTTTGTTAAGGATTTCGATTGTTAAAAGAGGCGCGCTGCATGCTCTTGACATCATGTTTGATTTGGAAGAAAAAAAAACTTCGTACGCGTTTAGTTTCGATAAGAAAACACAATGAAGAAACTCCATACAACTACATGAAGTTATGAGACTTTTTACATGATTATATTTTGCCTTTTTGTGGTCGCAATTATGAAAAAAAATATTTAGAAAGCTTTTAGAGTTTTTAAGTTTCAATGGAAGTTGAATATACTTTTATCATATAATACATAGTTTTTTTTATTCTTTTAAAACAAATTTTTGAATTAATTTTTGTTATGCTATGTAAATATTTTTATACAGGAATATGCATTTTTCTGGTTTCTCTTTCGAATTTAATTTAATATTAATATAAATTTTAGCTATGTAATTGGAATTCATAAAATATTAAAATGTTCTTTTGTTTTATATTGTATATACTGCAAATTTTGACGGCCTGTCGATAAAAAAATAACATTTTTTCTTTGTTTTTATTCCCTTTTTTCTTTGATGATTTCATTGATAATGAATTAAATACGATCAAAATTTACTCATTTATTAGAAATTTAAAAAATTAACAGATTAAAAATGATATTTTTCTCAAAATATGTTGCCAAAATTGTTACACAATTACGTTTCACATTTAATCATTTATATTTCATCCTTGAAAATCTATCATTAGCAATTCTGTAAATAGCATTTTCAATTTTTCACCCAGAAGGAAAATGCCATTTATTTTTAATTAACTTGCTTGATGAGCATTTTTCCTTTATTCCTTTATTTGTAAACTGTGCAAATATTTCGAAAATATAAGAAAAGAAAAATATTAAGTCAAAATATTGCAATAATTAGCTGTACATCAGAAATATTTTTCAGTTTACCTTATTTTTCTGGGTAGAAGTATCCGAATGAAATTAGATTAATACAGGGGCTGTGGTAGCCTAGTGGTTAGGGTATCGGCCTTCCGTCTAGTAGGGCGAGGTTCGATTCCCAATGCCGCCAAAGACCCACCGAGTACATGGTATATATGTGCTCGCTAAATCAGTGGAATCGAAAGTCCTATGGTCGTTTCCCAGTTATCATGGGTGTAATGGTCTTTAGAAAATGTCCTCTCCCTCCAAATTAATGTCAAAATTGAGGGAGTGGATCCGCTGGTGGTGCCATCTATCGGAGGTGTACTTAGAGCAAAGTAGTTTTTTCGCCTTCATGGTGCTACGGTTAAGCGAAAGCCGCCAACTACTGACTTTTTTCCACAGAATATTATAACATCTACAGTATATTTTCCAATATACAGCCGTGTTAAATGCATTCTCTGCCGTTTTACCATGATCTCTACAGCATTTGTAATGCAGGTATAACAGGATTCAAAATAATGTATTTTCATTTCATATACTCACTTGCAGGTTTCTACGGCTCTATTATTTCTATCGATTCTTTCAGAATATACTTCTAGTAGTAATTACATTTTATATTAAGTGACACACATAATCCTTGAAAATCACTGAGTGTGTGTTAATTAGAATTAATACTGTTCTTCAATCCTGTACACTAGATTCAGCAAATTATCTTCATGTGCTATTACGAACAACTAAAAAAATCATATTATGCTGCAACTAAAATTGGTCAAATAACAGTTGTTTGAAATGATCGAAGAGAAACTGGGCGCTATTTTGTTTTATACAGATATTAAGGCAGTGTGGTTTTTGTCTGACAGTCATAGCGCCAACCAATCAATATCTTTCTAATTGGCGAAGAGTTAGTGATAGGGCCGGAATTTTTTGCAAACTTAAGCAGGTTTCGTCACTTTGTGAAGTGCACTTTCAATGGATTCCTTCGCTTCTTGACATGTGGGGGAATGAAATGGCAGACGTTCTGGCGAAGGAAGATTCTGATGAACCTTTACCAGTTACTAATTCACTGGCAAATCTTGAATTGCATTCCATTAGAAGACATGCTGACAGACAAATTTTGCTCATCCCCCCGATTCATCCCTGGTATCAAGCTGATTGCCCTGGAAGATCTCTTGCTATTGGTAACCATAGCTATGTTCAGATTACACTTTCCCGTTTCTTCTGAAGGGACTTACTTTCGAGAGAGGTTTCAAAATATATCCATATTGTCCTAAATGCCAAAATGAACAGGCATCACCGGCACATATTCTTGAGTGCCTGGGATTGTCTCTTGAGGCTCCTACGCTTGTTTCTGATTTTCTGAAAGTGAGTGGATTCGTGGACCTCGTCTAGTATACTCCTAGACATAGAGATTAGTAACAAAAAAAAAAAACAGTTGTTTAAATCTGGAGCACTTTTCTGGCTAAGAATTGAAAGGATGGATAAAAATGTTTGAATAACATTTATTTCGAAACTTTTTCCTCTATTTTTAATGAAATACATTATGCATAAAAAGCATAGTTATCTGCATCATTTGGAAATTTATTAAGAATACATTTTGTTTTGAACATAAGAAAGACTTATGTGATATTGATCTCTTTTAATACATAATATATATATTGTTTCCTTTTAATTTCACCATTTTTATTTTTTTATTATTCTTTATTGGCTCTTATATCTTGTCAGATACAATGTATTTGCAAAAATTCAGCACCTTTTTTGACTAAGTCAGTTTTAATCATATAATCTTATGATATTTTTTTTCCATGATAGCTAATGAAAAGCCTTTAGTGAATATAATTTATGTGACGGAAGGACCATATTATTTAATTCCTTGTAAGATATTATAGCACACTTCCTGCATTCTTGAAATCAGTATTTCTTTAATTTAAACAAATTTCTCATTTATTTTAAGTAAATTTCTGATTGGAATTGTTAATCAAACGTATAAAGTAAAATAAATGAGATACTTAGCACTCTTTCGCATAAAGAAGTGAATATAAAGCATAATGTAAAGGACTTTAAGCTAAAAGCAATTGTAAGAGCTTATAGCATGAGTGAGGAGATTAAAAAGTAGATTTAAGAGCAAATGTATTTGAGAGGACGATGATTTTAAGATCATATTTTGCTTTCTAGCTTGAACTTAAATGCATTCCTTTGCTCTCTACTGTTTACTTTTTATAATTACATCTGTTTATTACAGAAAGACATTCCCATTTTTATAAAAATGATAAAAATCTTTTTTTTTACCTCATAATAACTAAAATCTTACGTTTACTTTTATTAGAATTTCACATTCACTAATTGCTACAACAAAACCTTCCTAATTTCCAGAAAGGGTAAAAAATAACCTGAACAGGATAAAATTTATTAGTTTATTAAAAATTATTTTATTTTAAATTATGTGTTATTCAAAGTTAAGTGTGATAAGACTAATAAAATATCATGCTGTAAAAATTATAACATCATCATTATCTATGGACATATTATTTGCAAAGAAAATGTTGAAAGTGAACATGACTTATAAATCTAAGTTCACTTTTCATCGGTATTGCAAGCTAAAAAACCGTTTTAAGTGAGTTTTGTAATTATTAAGTATAATTATTTATTAAGAAGAACTAATTACAATTTTCCTTTATTTTAAAATTTAAGTAAGCAATGTTTTAGAAACATTGAATTTGTCATTATTTACTAATTTCATTCACAATGCAATAAGCATTATTAATTGAGTAAAAAGAAATCTATACGAATACATTCATATATAAATAAATATATCATTTTAGAATTATTTACATTTTATAATATCATACTCTTAAAGTAATCTTTATTAAATTTTTCTTATGTGAAAAATTTTTGTCTTAAGTTCGTTTATTTCTAATATATAATATTATTTATTTAGATGTTAAATTGCCTGTGTAGAGGCTGCTGTGAAATATAAATACAAACAAAACTGTTTTCGTGCATTTGATATCTTGAATTATTCATTTCAGCGTTCATTGTTTTCATTTGACAATTGTCAAATACACATTTATTTGTGTAAATAGCTTTAAAATATTTAAAGAGTATTGTTCACATTCATTATTTTTACATCATGTGTTTATTTATTTTTCAGCTTACTATTTACTACAACTATTTATTCATTTTTTGAATATCTTGTTCTGATTTTTTTCCACATTTTCATTTACAGTTTTATTATGAACACATATTTTAATAATAACATAATTTTATATGACATGCAATTGTTTGTAAATTTCTTTGATAATTTTTAAAGCATTTATTTTAAAAATTATCAAAAAAATTCATAAGCAGATCTATCTGGAATTTTCTTACATTATGTACTTTCTACATTAAATTTAAACATAATAAAAACATCAATTTTATTTAAAATGTTTCTTACATTTAAGAACAAACGAAATATTCATTGTATATAATTTTATTCATAACAATTAAAAATTTTTATTAGTTTATCAATATGAGATAACAATTATATCGATATTTCCAATTATTATACATTTTTATTATTTAGTTTTATAGATACTTCCAATTAATAATCATCACTAGCTTTGAATATTAGAAAAGAATTTAAGAAAATTATTTTTATTAACAAATGAATGTATATAATAATGTTCAATAATATTTAAATAAAATGAATAAGTATTATCTTATTTTTACTTTATCAAATATATCCATATAAAACTGTTTTAATAAAATAAACATCAAACATATTGGCTTTCATATAATTGCAAATTTTCAAGATATTTGCAAGTTTTTATTTGCCAGTTTCATTGCATTCTGAAATATTTTTAACGAATATTTCAATGCTCTTTAGAAATTTTTATCAAGTTAAATGCATATCCTTTGTATTTAATAATTTTATTTTGATGGGAAAAAAATCAATTTCTTTGAAGTGAAGATTGTAAGCTGACATATTTTTATCTGTCAATCTTTTCCAACCTTCGAATTTTAATCCATTAGAATTTTTCCACAATCGTTTGCAAAAGTTGCAGAACTCAATATATCCTTTATATTAAGTTGGGGATTAAGTTAGTAGCGTTTTTACCAAAGACTGTTATTTAAACACAAAACAATAAATATATCAATAAGTTAATCAATTATATATTGCTATTTACACCCTCTTCCCTTTTCTCGAACCATTTGTTGATGCCGTTCCGCCAAAAATCACCTGGTTTGGTGTCAAAGAAGTTGTTGAGCCAGTATTTAAGGACCTCTTTGTTATCGAAGGTAACGCCCTTCAAATGGTTTGACAAGGAGTGGAAAAGATGGTAATCGGTCGGTGCAAGGTCTAGAGAATACGGCGGATGCTGAAGGACCTTCCATTCGAGCTCTTGGAGTGCGACTTTGACGACTTGTGCAACATGAGGTTTGGCGTTGTCGTGAAGGAGTATGGTTTGACCGTGTCAATCAGGTCTTTTCAGTCGAATAGCCTCATTCACGCGGTGTAGCTGGGCAATGTAGAGCTCCTTGTTGACTGTGGCATTCTTTTCGAGCATTTCCCAGTGCACCAAGAGGTCCTTAAAAACTGCCTCAATGACTTCTTTGACACCAGCCTGGCGATTTTTGGCGGAACGGCATCAACAAATGGGTCGAGAGGTGGGAAGAGGTTGTAAACAGCAACGGCGAATTGATTAACTTATTGATGTAATTATTGTTTTTTTTATAAATAAAAGTCTTTGGTAAAAACGCTACTAACTTATTACCCAACCTAATACAAACTCAAACAGAATATTTATTAACTGAAAACACAATATTTTCTCTCTATTCACTTTAATTAAAAAACAGTATAGTTACAATATTTTCTTGATTTGTTCTCAGTTACTTAAAATTCAAAATATAAGCTATGTTGAAAACAGACAACCCATTTTTCGTCTCCAGAAAGCGACCCACAGTACTATACTGTAGTAGTAGACAGGTAATTTATTTCAATGCTTCAAAAATAGTATTTTGCAATTTATTGATAAAAACTTTAATCCAAGTTTCTGTAGCCTTAAACATTATTTAACACACAATGGAAAATTAAGATACTTAGGTAACTTAATCATTTTTCCTTTTTAAAAGATTGAGACGTTATTAGTCCTACAATGTTTAAGGTTTCCTCTATTAAAAAAGCATTTTCAGTAATCACAGTATATTTCACCATATTTATATTCATTATGTATAAAACATATCAACTATATTTTCACATTTTGGTACTAGGAGCGGCACTTTAATAATATCATTTTCATTAATTTAAAACTTTAATGATTTGTCAATAAATTCTATACATAATTATAAATAATATATTAATTGTTTTCAAATAAATTATGTCTCGTTATGAAAAATGTAAAAGCTAGTCAATTTTGTTAAGGCATTTAAAATTTCTTCTGATTTCAGAATGCATACTATTATTTTATGTTACATTCTAATAAAACATTCTTCAGAAAATAGTTTTACTTATTTATTATTTAATAAAATTTTTAATGTTAAAATCTTATAATAAAATATAAATATTTATTCATATTTATGTATAAGAGAAAAGTCTTCCTATATTATACGATATAAAGTTTTTAATCCTCAAAAGTTCAGGTTGTTTTTGTCAAAGTGAATGCTTATATTTTGTCTCTAAACAGGTTTTATTTGATTCTCCTTTTAACGAAACATGATAACGTTTTATTTCTATTTAGATTAAGGAATTATAAAGTAGCTTTGATGAAAATAGAAAGATTGTGTCTTCAAATAAAATTTGTAGGTTCATTCCCTATAATTTAGGGATGATTGCAAGAGATACCTTATCAAGATCTTTTGAAGGAAAGAGTCAGGCTGTCAAATACATTACGAAATCAGGTTACACACATGTCTTTCTGACATATTATTTGTTTTAAAGGTTTTCTAATCATATATCATTATTCCTAATACTCTTTTATTACATATTATAATATAAATATTTCATTGTAAATATCAATAGGGTAAAAATTATATTAGGAGAAATCTTAGTAATTAATTCAAGTGAATCATTTTGCAAATTGATACTATGAAATTGTATTTTGATGCAAATTATTATCTGTATTTTGTGACGTAAATTGCTGTATTAAATACTTCCTTGATGAGTTGATAATTCTTTGGATACTTTTGTTATCAATTTTCTTTCTATTTCAAGGAATTTTTTTTACATAATACATCTTTAGTATAAAATATATTTCTGTTATTTATCTTCCAGGACTTCAATATTATCAAATAATAATTTCTTAGTACTTATTAATTTTTAAAAATGTTTTTCAAAGTTCTTTTGATAATACAATTTTCAAACTTATATCATTTTAGGATACATGTAAATGTTGGCTTTAGTGTAACTTTCCAGCTTTATTTTATATCACTCTATTAATATTTTTAGTATTGCATAGAAAGAAAAAATACAAGAAAAATAATTTTTCAAGATTTAAATAATTAATGATAATCAAAAAAGTCATTATATTTTATGTGTTTACATTAATTCGAAATACAAGAACTGACTTATCAAATAAATAATGAAATTAATATTGATTGGTGAAAATTTATGTTATAATAAATTATGATATTTTTATTGAATACTGATTAATTGTCTTGTAATTACAATAAACATATAACATGATTAAGGATTTGTGTTTCATCTATTATATATATTGTATCTGTATCATGCATATTAATTCAAGAATTGTACAAATTAAATTTTCAATAATGACATGATTAACATACTACTTTTTTATAATTGGTTTGGTTTATCGCTCTATGACCATTTTTTACAAAAAAGTCTAAATTGCCCTAGCTCTGAAGCCTTAACTGGATTCTGAATCACTAAAAAGATCTTTGTTTAACATGGGAATCAAACTCACGAACAGTTGAATCGAAAATTTTCAAAAGCTTCAACGCAAAATTGCTTTGTTTTGCTGATCCTGCCAATTAATAAAAATTCTTCAAATTTATGTGATTAACCGAGTTTCAATTTATCATGAATGATTCTAAAATATAATTCTTAATTAAAAAATTAATTTCTTTCAAAAAATTTATTAAGTATTTGAGTGAGAAATATTTGCGTAATCGATTTCAAAGTCAAGCTTGTCGTATCAGAAAGGATTTAGTCAATATTTACGTTTTTATTATACAGATGGAAAATATCTTCCTTTTCCAAATTTTTATTTCTCATTTCCAATTCTTTCGGTACATGGGCGAAGAATAATTTAGGGGACATTCTATGGAAATAAGTACGGTCTTGAGCTTTCGGAATAACATTATCCCATGCAACATTTTTCAATAATGTTCTACTCTATATGAAAATTCACTGGTTTTCACATCTTTTACGAATATTTTATTTGACAAAGGAACCTATTTAGTTCCTTTATGACTTCATTAATCGCTTTCGTTTCGAATCACGTACTCGTCTTTTTGTGTTCATGCCAGCGTCTTTCGTAATGATCTTGAAGTCGTGATGGCTTCTCAGCGAGTTGGCAGTGACAACTTCAACACAACTGATGTATACGTTGCAGAATCTGATAAACTGAAGCTGAATTCTAAATTGACATCAGCTTCTTTTCTTGTATTCGTGATTCCCTTGAAGTTCGAAAGATACAAATTTCTTAAATTTACTAACAAAATTGATTATTTAAATCATTTGTAACTCTTTAATTCATCTAAGTTTTATATATTTTATTTACAGTAATAAAAATTGTAGTTATTGTCATCCCATTTTTAAAATATTTAGTGGCATCTATTTATATGAATGTACTTAAACATAAGTAATAAAAAATATCTAGATATTTTTAACAATTGTTTATAAATATTTTTTAATTAATAAAACTTATAGTGTATATCCAAAGGATTAACTCGTTAATCAAGTCTTACAAATTTTTATGCTTTCGATTCAAATATTTGATAAGAGCTTCATAATTTAGTAAGGTATTTCCATATTATATTATGGAATTTAAATTAATACTATTTAATATTAATATCTGCATACCTATATATTCTATATAAATTGATGTTTTATTGCAACAGATATCTGCATACATATAAATTCTATATAAATTGATGTTTTATTGCAACAGAGTAAGATGGTTTAAAATTTTCATTCTATATGATGCCAATAACTAATTATTTAAACTTTGAGACAAAACAAAATATATAAATACATCTATCAAATGATTCATAATTAAATCTCCATATCAAACAAATTAGACTCAAATTATCTTATCATTTAAAATTTAAAAATACCAATTAAACGTACCACAGTTTTGCATTTGGCAAAATAATGATAAAGTTCACGTGATTAATATGCAGTGATGTCACAACCATGTTTAAATCAGATTTCTTTTACGAAAGAGAAGATACAGAGTTAAGAAAACTCACTGGGTAAAAGATTTATAATTATTAGGATTTTATTTTATTAGTGATGTAGGAAAGAGAATTATATGTTTTTAATTTTTTAAGTAATACAATTCACATATTTAATTAAAAATACTATTGAGATTTCAAACAAAAAATGAATTGATTCACTATTCACACATTGACTCGAATTTATGTGGTTGTTATCAACAACACTTCAAATGTTAAAAGAAGTATTCACCAGAAGTACAGATATTAAAAAAATGGTTTTAAAATCAAACAAAGCTTTCTAGTGACTTTTTTTGTGGTTTTTAATTTTGTAGTAATATAAGAAAAAAAAACTCCTATAACTATGAATGTTAAAATAAATAATTGATTTTAAATATGTAAACAAAATTTTAAAAAATGGATATAGTGACCAATTTTCGGGGAAAAAATTTCTCACCTGTGCTATTTTTAACAGATAACTAAAATTAAGAATATCAAATCGAAAAGTACAAACCAGAACAGTAATTCTGTCTCGTGTCTTTGCATAGAATATATTTTTGCTTGTGTACAATGCCATAAAGTATGTTAATTAACCATAAAATAATAAATGAGTCTCACATTTAATACTGTTTCTAAGGAAAAAAGTTCTAAGATATTCCTATTTGATACATATAATAAATGAAAATTATATAATATAAAGAATACCAGGGTAGTCCTATAAAGGGTAAGTTTTATAATATATAGAAGTAATTTTTGTAGAATACAAGAATATTATAGAACAAAATATAAAAAATTACTGCACAAAAATTATTACTGAATTTTTAAATTTTTACATAAAAACAAAAGCATTTTCATTTATATTAATCCTTAATTAAGTGCATAAGTAATCATATTTATATGCACTTGGGCAATTTGACCAATAAAATATAGACGTCAACTAACAGAAAGGGATTTAGATTTGATGAAATCAAACTATTTAAGGTGATGGAACTTTTTATATGGATATACTTGTTCCTTGTAAATAAGAAAATGATTTTTCTTTTTCAATTGAGTCAAAAATAGCAAAATTTTAAGAATAATATAAAAACTGAAAAAGTGTGAAATATAATAATTAAAAATTATACCACAAGAAGAATAGAAAATCAAAAAATAATGATGAATAGTATAATATAATACTAAATATTAATATCAAATTGAACTTAAATATATTAGTATATTCAATACAATTTAGCCACAATATATCATAAATAAATTCAGAAATCGAAACAATTGTATCTCAATAAATTATTAGATATTTACAATCATCACGAATAACGTCTATGCAATAAATTTGCTATGTATTTAACTAAGTTAGATTCTTAAATTTTTTTTAAAAAAATATTGAACTTTGTATTAGTTGGTACATTTTCTTTCTTTTTTTAATGAGCATTTTTAAGAAAATATTGAATGTAAGAAAATTATTTGTCTTATTTTATCACATAGTTTGTAAGTAAAAAAATATACATTTAATTACGAAGAAAGTCTGTTGGCCAAGAAATATTCCATGGAAACAAATTAATGTGTTGTTTACTTTTCAAAGAATTGACAACAAGATAGAATAGAAATATTACCCTCATTAATTACTAATAAAGGTAGGATTCGAAAAAAACTCAATCTTACTCAATGCGAGCTATAAGCCTATGAGCATAAAGCTCCAGAACAATTTTTTGGCGTAACCTAACCTGACCTAATAAAGATAAGATGATTCCCAAAGTTACAATCCATGAGATTACCTAGTATATTCAGTAGTATTTGAAGTAAAAACATTTTTTTTTTTTTTTTACTTTTCAGTGGGAATTCCAACTTAATTTTATTTTCTATAAAACCTAATTCAGTTTTAAAATCTTCTCTTTCAATTCTTATCTTTATTTATATAATTAAAACAGAGCAAGAATAATTAAGCAAGAATCTCTTCTTCTTTTAACATTTAAATTAAAAATATTCACGCAGGTGTACCGCCACACACGCAAAATCGGTGATACTTTTATTTAGCATTAAAATTAATTCAAAATTTTGTTCTTCATCAGAAAAAATATCATAGCTTTCATTCGGCGAAGCATGTAAATCATTAGCATGTAGATCTGATTGTAGATTTTTGCAACTTTTTTAATGATTCAAAAAATTATTTTGGTGAATACTTCTCCATTATTTTTGATTGATTCATACTGTAGTATAAAAATAAAATTAGGAGGAGCAATATAATATTAATAATTTTAAGTACACACACACACACACATATATATATATACATATATATATATATATATATATATATATATATATATATATATATATATATATATATATATATGTATATATATATATATATATATATATATATATATATATATATATATATATATATATATATATATATATATATATATATATATATATATATATATATATATATATATATATATATATATATATATATATATATATATATACTAAAATTATTCGTGAATCGCAATTATACATTCTTTTTAACATGCTCATATTATATTTTTTTTACATTTACAGGTGTTTAATTCAATAAAATTTACATTTTTTATGCAATATTTTACTTATTTCAGTGGCAGTTTTTCGTCTTTAATTTTCTCCTCCCTCAAGCATTATGAGATATAATAGTAAAAGAAGATAATTAATGGATTATTTACTTCTTAATATACACAGTTGCCTTTTGAAAAGCCGTCAAAAAAATTCTACTTTATGTACACAGACGGATTAAATATTTCATTGAAGAAACAAAAGATTGAAGATAAATATAATATCATGCGACAAATTGCTTTGAAAAAAAATTTGTATAGATTGATTGTGTTCTAAGGAAACTTTCTTCTGGTGATGAAATTAAAAAATGATAATAAATTAAGATTCGAAAAGAATAATATTAGAAGCAATGTCGTTCTTAGTTTTTCTTTTTTAAAAACCGATTGATTTTATTAAGATTAATTTATTGTAAGAGAAATTTTATTTAAATGGGTTATCATTTAAATAAAATTTATTAAATTTAATCTTAAAATATTCTGATTTAAAAAATAACTAAGCTGCATGTGAGCAAGGAATTTCTCTGCATAAAGTTGCAATATTTGGAAGAAAGTTCTTATTTTAATATAATAATTTTGTAAGAAATTTATTTGTTTCTTTTTTATTCGTGTAAACTATTTTCATTTATTCAAGTATTGTAATTAAACAGATAAAGATTCAATTAAGTCATTTTCTTAGAATATTTTTTATTGATGCATGATAAAATCGACTGCTGATTAAAATGTGTTTAATTATATGAAATTCCATTATTTAAAATTTGTACTGTTTATTTTTATATAAAAGTTTTATACAGCTTGTCATTTTTTTAAAGATTCCTATATTTGAGTTTTTTATAGGAATTTATAGAACACATATATTTTGCGATAAGTTTCAAATTTTATGTTAACTTTATTTCTTAACGTTAACATTATTCTCCTAATTTTATAAACAATGCTCATAAAATTATGAACTTAAATACGTATTTTATTTGAATTTAAATGCTTAAAGCATTATGAAAGATAAATTAATTGAAAAGAAAATTTTCTTAACTTAAAAAGAAAATCTTAAAATTAAATCAATTTCTTATGAGTGGATTTGAAACGAACAACATAGAGAATTCTTTTCTTATATAATATTTATTCGGACTAAATAATTTTTTAAAAATAATTTGGTAATTAACTTTTATGTTTTTATATTTATACATAAGCCATTTCTGAATTCTTTAAGAATCAGGTTGCAGATTTTGCAAATTTTGTTATTTTTATTTTATTTTATTTGAAAAAGTGACTTAAATATCATAGACAAAGATATTCAACACTTTCTACACAAGATTAGGACTGCAATAAAAGATGAATATTAAATAATGTTGGACATAGCATACTTTTTGAAGAAGAATTCCATAAAAATTTCTACCATTGAATATAAGCTATTATTCAAGATACAGGAAAAAAAAAAAGACTTTTACATCGGAAAGTCAGAAATGGTTCCAATCTACATAATAATGAAGAGCGAAATATGGAATAATTGTTATAATGAGGAATGATTTTGTGAAAATAAGAGAAATAAATTTTATGAAAACAGATGGATAAATCTTTTAATTCATATGAATTTGAACACTAATTTGTCACATCCTTAATACAATTAAAGTGCAATGATTCTGAAACATATTTTCGCCATTTCATTCTTATATGCCTCTCTCGCAAAAATTCATGAATTAATATTAATACATTAATTGTAAATTGATCATATCTTTTAAATTAATCATTTATTAATCTTTTTTTATCGACTGGATATGAATAATGAAATACCTGTATAATTTTTATAAACGTTAATTAATTTGATGTCATGAAACAAATTTACAGCGTTGATTGATCAATTATGAAGAAGGAATGTAATATGAGAAACTATTGGTTTTGCTATTGATCCAGAAAGTTATTAATTTTTGTGCAAAAATCAGGAAAACTGAAATTTTTGCAGATGCAAAGTTAAGCAACTGGGAGATAAAAAATGTGTTCTTTCTTTTTTTTTTTTTTTTTTTTAAGTGCGCGGAAAGGAATGGATTTTTTCTAATTTTCCAGCATTTTTCTAATATACGCTGGGTTTTATTCCAAATACCTTTACTTTTCTCAAGTGATTCGGTATTAAACAGTTTGAATATTTTAGCCGAATTATAATCCTCACTTGGCGTTTATGGAGAAAAGTTTGGAAGAAAATGGCTGCCAAATCAAACAAACTCTTTTGTTTTCTTAGTAAATTAAATTTTGAAAGAAGAAATCATTAAGATCAGTTTTTATGGATTAATCGCTATAATATTTAATTTAATAACCCAATCTACTTTATCATACATATATGCTACACATAAATGTTGGACATTTTGGAAACATTGTTGATGAATGCTAAATGTATTTAGCTCCAAATATGTTATAATATGCATTAAAAATGTTACAAATAGTGAACCATTCTATCGTTTATATAATACAATAGTAAAAAAGAATATAAAATATTTATTCAATATTATAACAGGTCTTCGATAAAAATATGCTTGCATTTTAATGAGAAATCATCTACATAATTAATTTAAATTTTCAACCATATAATTATGACATTTTTATAAAAAATGCAGTAACAAATAAAATTTGTAAAATTAAAATTAAATAAAATATAAAATATTTTATTTATTTAAATATAAATTTAATTTTAAGAAGGAGGCGTAGGTAAATATTTAAAAAAAAATGTATCATAATTTTTAAAGAGAAAGAATAGAATTTGTATGATACTGAAATAATAATACATTCGATTAATCTAGAATATTATTAGTATAATACTTATTTGGATAAAAATTCTAATGATGCGAAAAGCCTCTAATTTCCCATTAACATAGTGTTTACAGTCAGTAATAACTAAAATATTACAAGGGAATTAAACATTTTTAAAACATCTCACTATATTTTAAATAATTACATATAATTTATTAATGCAAAAATATTTATATTTTATTAACTTCGTTAATTCCAACTCTTAAATGAGAAAAAGTGCTAGATGATTCAGTATTTGTGAAACTTAAATATTTTTAACTATCTAAGATGCTTAAAGATTCATAAATTTAACTGTCTTGAATGTCAGAGTTTAGTATAGTTAAATACTTGAATTCTTTTATTCGAAAATATATTGCATTTTTACATGGTTAGGCAAAAATTCAGTATGCAGAAGGAAATAACAGCGTCCAAAGTCTTGTAGTTTATATTTTTAATCTTTAATTAAGCATGTACATTGAATAAATGAAAAATGATAAAGCGCTTTCAAACCTGGCATCACGAATTCAAATAAATCATTTTTCATTGATCTAAAGACAAAAGCATTGTGTTATGGTAAATGCTATACTCATAAAATAAACTTAAAAATCCGCAATAAAAACATAACACATTTGTTCCTTTGTCATTTTACATTTAATGCATTATCACGTATTCCCATTAGTAAAATCATTATTTTCCCGATAGTTAATTTTAGTGATTATATGATATGTAAATTTCTTTAAATAACAATTTTCAATAACACAGGAAAAAATTGCTAAAAGAATCTTATTTTACATAACTTTTTCAATATATTATCTTCAAATCTTAATTTCGCTTGTGATGACGTCATTACATTATCTGTCAATCGAAGTTCAGTTTTTTTTTAGTCAGTTCTCTATAAATAACACTGATTTCATAATATGATTCAATATACTTCAGAAGGAAAGGAGATAACGTTTAATCGTAGCCTTTTGAATATTTTAATCATAAGTTGAGTGTTATCATTAACATTAAAAAGGAATGATATGTCATTTTATCACAAAATTACTAGATTGAATGCATTTTTCGATCAAGGTACAACTATAAATCAATAAACTTACATTTTTTGAGAGAATAAATAAAATCATTTCTTCAATGAAAGAGAGAAAGTATAAAACTTTTGCCATGTTAAACTCCGAATACTTTTCAAGTACTTTTCATTTAAATAACTGAAAGAATTTCGAGGAAATAAAATGCTGAATAAGCGAAATTATTAATAATTTGGTTTGAAGAGCTGTAAATATATCATCATGAATATCTCAAATTTTTGATCTGCTTGCAATTTAAATTTGAAGGACGTTATCTTTCAAGCTATTTATTTTATTGGAGTATATTTTTTATAAAAAGAGATGATAGTTTTGCAATTTCTTTTCTACTTACTCTATAGCAAAAAAAAGTAAATAAATAAATAATAATAATAATTTAATTTACATTTTTTATTTTTTTAGTTTAAATAAAGAGCGTGCTTTAACACTATTAAAGACAAAAAAAAATTTAAGCGGAAATAATATTGTAAAAGAAAGATATAGTTTGATTTATATAACTTTGATTAAAATATATTTCCCATAAAATATATATTAAAGAAGCAAATTATTATATTTTATAAACCATATTGAAGGAACGATTTTAATTATACAAGACTTTTATACTTAACTATTTTTCCTAAGCTTCTTTTATATTATTTTTCATTCCTATATAATGTTCTCGAATATATTTTGTCAATCAGTTTAATCCCAATTATTATCAACAATTAAACATTAATGAACTAAAATTTTAATGCAAAGTAAAATAGATTTTAAAATATATGTAATTTAAACTAGAATCTTTAACTCTTATTTTATATATACAGTTTACATAATGTTACCGCTAATTAATAAATGAAATATCAATTATGGCAGCAATTTTTGAATTAATATTATATTACAATTATCGTTATCTAATAAATGAGTTTGCTATCTATCAATGAATTAAATGTTGAAAATAATATTATTTTATAATCTAATAAAATAATTATATTTTCTACAAAAATATGAGTATTTTATCAAAAATAAATTTTAAGCAAAAATATGTCCATTAAAAGAAAATTTAAGCTTTTTAATTTTATAACCATGAATTTTGTAATGAAATTTGAAAGCTTAAAAATTTTTTAACTAGTTATTTAATTTTAAAAATTGCTTTAAAGAAAAGCAAACAATTATATTTTAAATTTTACCCTCATTTTATCATTAAACAATTAAAATATTCGCCGCCCTCGTTTTTAATTTTAAGTTAACAATTATAAGAAAAATTATGGATAAAACGAATTTTTATAGAAATTCTCCATTATTTTTATGAAAAAATTTACTTTTTTATACTTCTTTATTATTATTACTTTTTTCATTTTCATTATTGGTCTTCATTATTAATAAATAATTAATAGAATATAATTTATACGTTATAAATTTTCCCTGTGCTAATTTACTCGTGAGATTAAAACTTTTTTGATTTCTAATGACTTAATAAAAAGCTGAACTAACTGTGAGTTATTCTTGCATAAAATATTACTAATTAATTTCTTTAACTTCTCAAAACGGAACATTTTACGAAAATGAAAATTAAAATGGTTTCTTAGCTGTTTTTAACGCTTTCTTTGAATATCTATTTTAAAACTATTAAAAATATAGAACGTCAAGTCACTTTTAAATTAAAGAAAGCTGCATTTTTATAAAAATATTCAATTTTTAACTAGATATCTTAATTAGTTTTTAAACTATATGTCGAAAATTTTTTTTAAATAAATTTCAATGTGTCAGAGTTAAATTTGTCACAAATTTATAATTCACAAACTTATCCCTTAGTTGGTTTACTTTTTTTAAAATAATGTACAGTAAGTATTGATATAAAGCTTTATTACAATATTATAAGCAATTTTGATACTTATATAAATCTCAATAAGAAATAGTATATAATTTTTGGTTTCAATAGAGGCGATTAAGTTATGTTTCAACAAGTGATTTCTGCTATAATTGTAGTGAATTATGAGTGCACCATTTTCAATACTATTCTAATTTGACATATAAAAAAGTGTTTTTATTTTTATTTTCCCCAACAACAATTTCGCAATTCTTAATATATTGTCCAAAACAAAAAATTACCATCGTTAAATGTGACAAGAATTAAAACGTTTATGAGACACTGTAAGATAATTAATAAAGCAATTAACTATTTTTATTTCTAAGTAAATATAAACATTGACTTAAGTCAATCTTGTTTTAATTTATTTAATTATGTCAGTGGTTTTAATGCAACGATGAATTGAATATTCGTTTCGTTCTATAACATGGTTAAATTAACTTATAATAAAAAGTATATAATTATTCACTGTTATTCATCCAAATATAATTTCCTAGTATTATGGTGTTCATAAATTTTAAAAATTGAGCTAGATGAAATAAAAATTATATTTTTAGATTTTTGTAGTGCAGAATGTGTTTCGGTTGAATAGCTTTTAAATAATTAAATAAGGCTCTCCAGTTTAGTTTTTTAATTAGTTTTATTCTTTCAACAAAGCTCTTCGTTAATTGTATGGTATAATGAAATTCGTGATCTACACCATCTTTATTTTTTACGAAATGATTCGAAGCACGACCTTTACCACCACATTAATTTGCGTCATAAAATATTTCAACAGAATACAAATAAAGATTAATTAGTAATGCTATATATTAGAATTGTGTAAAAATTTCAGAAAACACTTTTCAAATTTCAGAAATTTAGTAAGAGTTATTTCATGCCAACTTAATGAAAAAAATAACAAATATTCCGTATATTTGTATATTTATAAAGCAAGCTCAAGTTAATAATATTTGTTAGATAATTATATAATCATACATTATTTTTTTAAAAATATCTCTATTGAATTTTCGTCGAATTTTTTTTCATCAAATATTTAAGTTTAGAGCTTAGACCGTGAAAATCCTGATTTCATTATCGTACTCTGTACATGTCTTCAGTAAATCATTATGATCTGAAGTAGCATATCTTTTGATAAGAAGATACCTTTTATGGTCTTTTCAGACTCTCTCACTCAACAATAATATGTAGACAGTATTCTACTATTGTGTAATCATACTCTTCGTAACACCCAGGACTTACAGTCAAATAATGTCATGAGAAAAAGGTAGTAATTATTGACTTTACTATACGAGAACTTTATTAATATATGACTACTTTCTTCCAAGCTATCAACGGGCAAGATTGATCAATGTTTAATTGAATTTCATATTTTGGAACGGTCAAATTCAGAAAAAAATCATCATTCATTTTTATGTACACGAAGACTAGCTTTTAAGTTTCTACAAAAAGTTGGAAGAAAAAGAATTTCTTGGAAGCAAACTGTTTTATTTCTTTTCAAAATATTCGCCTTTACGAATTATATATTTTCCACCCGTTCAAACGAATCCCTTGAAATAATTTTTTTCTTCAGCTTCTTGAGGTGACGAGATTTCCTGCCCACGCATTTTTTGTTTTAAGTAAGAGAACAAGAAAAGTTCTTAGGTGACAAATCAGGAGAATATGGGCAATGAAATTTTGATTCGACAATTTTATCTTTCAAATAATCAATTGTTTCACATGGGAGCTGGAGTTGTGATGAAGAATGATCCGGTTATTTTTGTTGTTATTCCTGATTTCAGCAAACAAATTTCTGTATATCGTGTAGCGTTAGCAGTTTATTGATACTCTAAAAGATTGGTTGCGATGTCTTCTGTAAAGCCAAGGAAACAAGCAATAATTTTCTTGAAAATGCTTCTTGAACGAACAATTTTCGTAGGATGCGGCTCATTTGAAAACACCCTAATAGTGTATTGTTGTTAAGTTTCTTGCTTATACAATTATATTCATGTTTAGTCACTTGTACCGATGTTGCAGTTTCAAGTATAAATTTTTTTAAGCATTTTCTTATACTAATTTGCACGAGCCTCTTTTTAAGATTCTAGGAAACTGTATGGAATCCATTTGGAACATATCTTTTAACAGCTAAATATTCATGAAAAATTGTATGTATTGCAGTCTATGATATGTCAAGGGATGCTTCTGTCTCACAATACGTGGCATGTCGATCTTCTCTAATTTTGCTCAGATTATCGATGTTGTTTCGAATCATTTTCAGATGTTAGTCGTTCTTTACGAGATTCACCAATCGCAGTCTATGATCACAACGAAATACTACAAACGATTTGTAAGCAGTCTTTTCTGATGGTCCTTCATTACTAGTAGTTTCATTAAGCAGTGTCGAGTTTGATGTCTTGCTTGAAATTATTCTTAAAAAAAATCATTCAACGGAAACCTTTACGAGTTATTTCTATTTTTCTCTCAATTGCTTCTTTAGAACACTCACAATAAGCAAAATAAGCAGATGATTTTTTCTGATGCCACTGATTACAAGATAAAAAATATGAATTTCACGAATATCCTGAAGACAAATTTCAGTAGGCTCTTCTATTGATATTTTATAAAAACTTAAAAGGCAATTTGCTGACGAACTTATGCGAAGCTCAAATCATTTGATTTTCTGTACATTTTCTTCTGATCCATTAGATTTTATAGCGATCAGACAACTACTTTTTAGTTCGTTGATTTTTATAGCAACTTAAAAATACATCAGAAATATGAATTTATGTATAGGAGTATTTATGATCCCAATATTTATATCCTCTAACTTTTCGCATATATACTCATTCTGTTGCAAAAAAAGTTTAAACTAAGGTAACGAATTACCTTTAAAATTTTAAATTATTAAATGTAATTCCTTTAAAACGTCCGAAAGGATTATACCCCCACCCAATGTATAATTTATATACTACGAAGATTTCTCCATATGCTATTTCACATACAAGATATAAAAGGAAAAAAAACTTCCATAAGTGTTGTTTGATAAAAATGGGTCAAGTAAATATAAAACAGGATATAACTGTGGTTTATTCATATATTTATAAAATATTTAATGTCAAATGTGTTTTTAAAAGCCAGATTTAGAGTAGAAAAAAAATAATCATCTTTACATGATTTTTAAAAATTTCAACTTTTGCTTTAAGTATGTTATGAGTTCAGTGACTATCATCATTGAGCTCAAATGATAAGATAATTTATTTTCTAATTCGAAACATTTTTGCAATTTGCACTATATTTCAATGATTAATGTTTGAAGATATTAGAGATATCAGATTCAGTTCATTCTAAATATTCAGAATAAACTAGTTTGTTTATTTAGGAACCATTATATGATAAATAATGTATCACTAATAAAGTTGTTATTTCAATTTCTGTGCATAAAAAAAATAGTTTGACACCTACAAATGTGTTTTTGTTTAAGTTGAACTTTTAATACTTTAAATAAGTTTTCAATAATACGTTGTGATTTTTAGGAGATATTTCGCTGATATTTCTTTGCTTTTATGATGAAATGCGAAGACGTCTTACAACTTGTAAGCTTATGATTTCATTTTCCAAGGTAACAATTTGGATGGGATTTCCATTTTTTTATATGCAAACCACATCATTTAAAAATAATTATTTCTTCTAATAGTGAAAGTAATTGCTTTATATTATTCTCTATAAGGAACATAAATAGAAATATGTTGACAACTTCCTTATTTTTGCGTTTACTTTTTCAATTAACCTCAGATAACTTTTTGAGGTGTGAATTAAAAATTATATGTAACTTTTCATATTGTGAAAACTGAAATGCTTTACAATTATTTACGTGGAATCTCTTTTGACCATTGTTTGCCAAATTAAAGTATCTGAGAAGTAATCTGATTAATAAGAAGCAGACATCATAGGATTATGTTTAAAAACATCTTGTTGTGTGAGTCATTTGAATTAGTAAAAAAACAGAACGCGAACTGTTTCTAAAAGGAAAACTTTCAAAACCTAAAAATGATGCTCCATCTCAGAACATACAACACACGTGCGCTTAGATCATTAATTTTTATAACAGAAAATTTTGAAATTCTTTCTTATTCGACTGATGAATAACACTTTATAATTAGGAAACAATGAGCTTATTTTATAAAATTCCATTATGCTCATAAGGAAAGTTTTATTGTCTATGATTTTTATAATTTAGAAGCAATCATTTTGACAGGTAAAATCATTATTTAAAACAGATATTTTCAATAAAATAAGTTGAATTCTATGTTTGTTACATCGATAGGAAAAAGTAAAATTTTTTATAGAACTTGTTGGTTTATAAAAAAGTTATTGTTGTTGCTTATGACACTTGAACAAGCCTAGCTCGCTCTTCCACTGGATATGCGAATTTAAGTCAGAATAATGCGTCTTTCGCTTAACCAGAGCACCACAAAAGTTAAATTACGACTTTACTCTAAACATCTCCGATAGATGGCGCCACCATTCATTTAATTTTTACTTTTATCTGGAGGATGAGGAAATTTTTTCCAGACCTTTAAACCCATGGTAACTGCTCAACAACTGACCACAGGACTTTGATTCCACAGATTTGTCGAGCACGTATATCGCATGTATTCGGTTATAAATAAGTACTTTATCATTAATGATTTTATACAAGCATGATGCAATTTTCTAAAAGATATTGCATTCATAAATAAATTTCTCATATTTTTTTATGAATGAATATGAATATTTTTTATAAGGAAATAAAATAAATTTCATATTTTATGTCGAAGTCACAAAGTATTTGCACAAAAAGTACTATCAAATGCATTTTTCCATATAAACAGAAACTTATCAAACTTATTCTAAATAATTTACATATTTTCATTTTTATCTTTTTTATAGTTTTTGTAGAGTTTTGATTTTTTTATCATAAATTGTTTTGCATTAATGTTATTGTACAATTTTAAGTAAAAATACACAGGAATGAAAATATCATGTGGTTCAATACGACTCAAGTATTAAAAAATATATTTGAAATCTTTTTTTTTTTGTCTGACTTCTGCATATTTTACTTTATTTTACTATTCGTAGGTTCATATTTTATTTTTGCAGTTTCAATATTTCTTAGGTGTTCCTAAATATAATACTATAAATTTTTGCATTAATAATTATTAAATATATTTCAATAGTATTTTTCGTTGCGATAGATTTTTATTGAAAATGTAATGATATATTTGCATAAATAATCTATGAGAAAAAAAACGATTTACGTTAATAATTATTGCTTTTTAATGTAGTATGCATGTAAAACGCTACATAGTAAAAAAGTAACTTTACCTTAGCTTCTTTGCCACACACATAAATTAATTCCTACTCTATTGGCAGAATATAAATATATGTTTCTTATTAATTTGTTAAATGCCTTTTTTAATTAAAAATCATAAGGAAATTTTGGAGCATATGTGTTTCCTAATCTATATAGAGTTATAATTTGCATTTCCCCGATTATTTCTCCATACAATGCAGGCATTTATTATTGAATTGTTACTTCAGAAACAGAATGGCTGTCACGGAGAATGAAAGTCTTGGAATAAAGACTAGACAATACCACAAAGACACGCAATGGTTAGTTAAGTAATTTATTACTTATTCAGTTAGATAATACTATATAATAAAATATTCAGGATAATTTTCTCACTGAAAATTACTACAAGCGTATAATAAACATATATTTCAGATCTACTAGAATACTTGTCTAAAATGAAATTCAAAAAGCCTTTAATAAATTGAAAAAAAACAGTGTTTTCAATGTTTATTTTGCATTACAGATATAGAAAACTTTATTAAATCCAATGTCTAAAAACTATTGTGGACATACAAAATATTTGAGATTTGCTGGATATGTGTTGCTGTTTGTAATATACAGGGAGATCTTTTTTAAAGTGACAGTGTTTGGAGTGCCCTGTAGCGCGATCTAATAGCCGAAATGACACCAAACTTGGTATCAAACTTGGTAATCAAGACATGAGAAAAAATATTCTACAAAAACGATTTTAGTTCCGAAAATCGCCACTAGTGTATTTTGTGGCGCTTTACAATGTATAAAATGTGAGAAAAGAAAAGTACTAACGCATACAATTGCACAGTTACATTATTACTGTTTATTTACTACATTAACTTTCCCGGTGAGGAATTCGACCACAGTCAATGTGAGAGCCATTCTCAGAAATAACACCGTGCATTCTGTGCACAACGTTCTCCACAGCCGTGCTTAACTTATCACGAGGAATATTCCGCACTGCTTTTGTTATGTTGTCCTTTAGAATAGACAAATTCGATACTCCGTCACCATAAACTCACGTTCCGGTAACGTGAGAGGTATGGCCACTGGAGCTCGTTTACTTCAGCTGAGATTATCTGTCGGAGCTGTCTACTATACTTGCTTTTATAGCCCCTATTACTGGCACTGTCATCGCACAACATTTGCATTTTTCTTTGATACCCGGTTTTATACTGATTCTCGTTATTGTAACCTACAACAGCGCCACAAAATGCCCTAATGGTGATTTTTGGAACTAAAATTTTTGAATCTTTTTTTTTTTTTCATGTCTTGATTAGTCTAAATACCAAGTTTTGTATCATTTTGGCTATTAGATCACACTGCAGGAAGCTCCAAACACCGTCACTTTAAAAAGATCATCCTATATATTGCCATATAAAAAACTACCATACATTGCTATTATTACTATATTTTGTTACATCGAAAGATAACAAGCTAAAAATAACTTGATATCATGATAAATATTTAACGTTTTTGACATGCATATATTTTTAAAGTAGGATAAAATTATTATGATAAAAACCATGTCAACTGTATGACTAAACAAACTATAAAGATTCTTTATAAATCAGAAAATTTAATATACATAATTTATAATTGAATGTTGAACTGAAAGAGTAGAAAAGTAGGGTCAATTGTGTAATTCCGATAATTTTATAATATTTCTTCCATTCAAATCATTATGTTTGAGTAAAAATATTATTTTCTTGTAACTGTATAAAGACAAAAACTCATTTCAACGTACCAATTTTTTCTCGTTTCCGAATTTCCAAATGTGAAAAAAAAAATATTAACATTTTATTTTATACTACAGTATATATAAATTCAGTTTTTCTGTAAATGTATCCACAATAAACTTTAAAATAGGAAATTTATTATAATTGCTTCATTAAAGAATTTATGGAACTTTTCCATTTGAAAATTGATACTGGAACCAATGAAAAGTAGCTATTGCTGTTAAGCTGCTAGTTAAGTTATTGTTGGAACACTTTAAACTCTGAAATATTTCTTCATTGTAACACAATGATCCAGAAGTCTAGAAGAAAATTAAAATCTAATCATTCAAAAATCAATAAAAAATAAAATATAGTGTTTATCTAGAATAAATGGAAAGTAAGCTTGTTTATGTATAAGAAAACCAAAAAATGATCTCCAAAAGTTCTGCTGAAGATCTAAAAGTTTTACTGTTGAATTATGTATCACAAAAAGAAATAATAAAAAGCACAAATTCATCAGATAATAGTAAGCAAATTTGTGCAAATAGAAAATGTGTAATTCGGTAAGAAGATTCTATTCCTATTACAAAAATGTGAATGATTCTATCATGTAGCATTGTGATGTGTAGCTCCATATGAAATATTGCGAAATCCTCAAGGCTTAATGTCTTGTTCTGCATTGACTAAAATTATGGAAAAAATTGAAGCTATAAATTCTTTAGTATTATCACAAATAAGTAAATTCCAATTATGTTGAGGATACTGTTGGTTTCATTGTCGAACATCTGGTCCATTCTATACCTGCATCCCATGCACATGATCACTGCAGTAATCGAATCTTTTCAAGGCAGATAGAGTTTCATAAGAACCTGTTTATAGAGCAGAAGAATTATCATGAGAAACAATATCTCTACAAATTACAACATAAATTAGAATTCAAATTTAAGATTTTATTATTCGGTATGATTGATTTTACAGTGTTTGGTGAAATCGACAGTCCATATAATTCTCATTACATGGTATGAATTTCACACTATTAATCTGGTAACAGCTTCTGCATTAATCTAGCAATATTAATGCGCAAACTATTTATTGGAATAAGGATCCTACTGCAACAGAATCGTTTGATATGACTCCACGGCTGATTTTTTATAGACTTTTTTTGTAAAAAGTTAGAGGAGCAGGATTAAAAAAAGTCTTTATTACATCATTGTTACTAAATCATATGTTTTCAAAACTCCAAGTGTGTTAGGCGCTGAACGTGTAACTTTTCCGGAAGGTGAAACATAACCATGATTTACTTTGTCTATTCAACTCTTGATGCACTCAATATTTAACAAACATTCTATTATCAGTTGATACTTTCTATTGAAATAATCGCTAAAATTACCTGATTTGATATCTTTGACACAACATATAGTCGACATCACATCAAAAGCAGATTTTTTTGCAAGACTTTAATATTCTCATTGAACTACCAGAAAAAAATTTCATAAATGATTCTTATTCTTAAATATTGCAAGAAAAAAATTCAGAAAATTCTTAAGCACCCACTCCTAAATATGTATTGACAAAAAACACAACAGCTATTTTTTATTATTCTGCAATGGAGTAGATTTTACTTTCCTATATAAAGAAATTGGCCATAACTATAGACCATTGTCAGCATTTATCTGATAAGGTTTGACAACATGGTTAGTGGTTAATCTAATAAATGAAAGTTGTTATGACGTCATAAAACTTCTGGAGTCTTGCCAATAGGCAAATATTCCATCGACAATGGACCACTTTTATGCATCACAAGGGAACAAATTCCAAAGCAGTTAATACAGTAAACAACAACATTTGTCTATATTTGTTAGATAAAAATAATTATCGAATTTTTCCTCCGAAAATCAGGGGTTCACTATTAAATCACAGACTTTTCAATCTGATTGATACTTCATGAATTTAAAGTGAAAAAAATTCCTATAGTCTTAAGTTCTATATCCTTCATCCTGACACACACACACACACACACAAACGAAAGATATAATACATAACCATATGTTGATTATAACACATAGATGTCTTAATTAATCAACGACTTTCTCTGCAACGGAATGTCGAACTGTACACTGAGTATTTTTTGGTTGTTTTGTACATAATAAGAAGTTTCCCTTTGACAAATCATCTGTTAGTCAAATGAAAATTTTCAGAGCCATTTTATGATCACCAATAAAACTTTTGACCATTTATTTTTACATTTTGCTTCTGCTATAACAAATCCGGCCGATTTGTTCATCCCTTTAAGGCAAAATGCTTATCTGTATTCGTTTTAGAACAATTACTTTTTAAACTTTTCTACTTTCAGATCACTCAGCAGCAAATATTTTAAGTAATATCCTTTAATGAAAAAAGTAGTAACAATATATATATATATATATATATATCTATATATATATATATATATATATATATATATATATATATATATATATATATATATATATATATATATATATATATATATATATATATATATATATATATATATATGTTTGGTGAGGTTCTTGCAGATTTGGATATGTAATTGGATGTGATTTAAATCTAATGATTACTATGTATTGAGTGTATTTTGGCGGCATTGGATTTTGACTTGTATATTTTGGATTGAATTTTACTTGCATATTTTGGATTGGGTTTTGCTTCTTTTATTCTTGTTTGATGCTTTGATTTGAATTTTTGGTATGGCTTTGGGGTGTGATGGCTTTTTTAAGACTATGTCTTGGGCCATTGCAGAAAAGCCATAATTGTGCCAATGTGGTCAACACCCCCTGATGAAGCTGGCCATATTGGTACTTTATTCCATTTATTCCATTTATATTTATCTTTCTTTAAAGTGTTTTCAATGTAATTCTTTTCATTGTATTCTTTTCAATGTGTTATTTTCCATTTGATATTTCAATATATTGTTTTCCATTTAATATTTCAATGCTTTAATATTTCTATGTGTTGTCTTCCATTTGATATTCTACTTTTGGCATTTAATTTTTCAATGTACTATTTTCCATTTGGCATTTTTCATTGTATTTTGTTTCATTATATTCATTGCATATTTTATAAATTATGCTATTAACTATATATATATATATATATATATATATATATATATATATATATATATATATATATATATATATATATATATATATATATATATATATATATATATATATATATATATATATATATATATATATATATATATATATATATATATATATATATATATATATATATATAAGACATGTTTTAATAAATTCTGAGCATGGACTTAATTCTTGCATGGAATAATTATAATTTACATTTATAATCGTGAGCATATTAATTAAATAAATAAAATTTTAAGTATTTGTTTCATATCACAAATATAGATAAGCGTTTAGAAGAAAGGAAATTCATTATTTTAATACTTTTTCAGAAAGAACGTTTTAAAATGCAATTATAACTAGCTTTTTTTAATGAACTGAAGAAAATTAAAACTCATAAATTACATATTTTGCTATTTCAACACATAAGGAATCAATAATAAATCTGTAATGATATAATATATGCAATACTTATCCAAATAATATAATTATCTGAAATCAAATGATACGATTGTTTCCAATTGACTGTATTTATTGATTTTAGAAAATTACGTCTGCAGATGCTTACATAAGTCTGAAGTAATTCTGTTTTATGATTTTGGAATGTAGAAACCTTCTTACAGAACTGGCAACTAGAAACAAGGTGATCCTTGTATGGGTGCCAGGGCACAAAGGTATCGAAGGTAATGAAAGGGCTGATGAACTTGCTAAACAAGGATCGTCTTTTGCTCCCATCGGTGCAGAACCTTTTTGTGGGATCAATTTGACGATCGCAAAAACCAATGTTCTTAGATGGGGAAAAACGGAAGATGTATGAAGCTTGGCTCAACACTCCTGGTCAAACCCACGCTAAAAGTATGATCTGTGGATCATCAGCGAGGATTGCCTCTGAAATTCTAAGATGCTCTAGGCAGAAGATATGTTTAATCGTAGGCTTCATAACTGGGCTCTACTATTTCAGAAAACACCTCCATAAAATGACACTGTTTCAGCAAGACCCTATCTGCAGGAAATGTCATACGCAACAGGAAACGGCCAAGCATATCATTTACGAACGCGAGGCTCTTGCCCTCCCTAGATTAACTTCTTTAGGCATCATCCATACTAGAGAGTTACACCTAGACTCCATTAAAGTGTTATCGGACTTTATTAATAAAGTGGGTGACCCGAACAACTGGAACTAGGAAACATTGGGTTTAGAGTTAATAGTACAAAATGCTGATAAAAGCAGAACTGCCCAATATATTACAAACCCAACTCTAAGAAGAAGAAGAAGAATTCTGTTTTAAAAATTTCTTTCTTTTTAATTTTAATCTTTAATTAGCTTATTTTTTTTAAAGAATTTATTTACAAATTCAGTTAACGAAGGGTGAGGATAAAAAAAAATTTATTTGTGATAGATTATTAAAAAGTCACTCTCTTTCTCTTTTCCTGAGAAAAAAAAAAATCTCGCTTTAATGACAAATAATAAATTCAAGAATGAAACCTGTCGATTTATTTTCTTATCAAAAATGAAATATTTATTTACTTTTCTCACCGCCTGAGAATTTTTAGAGAACACGAAAAGTATCTCAGCTTGTCAATTACACAAACTGCACGCGCTATTTTTTTTTAGTTCTTATAGCCAAGTAAAGAATAAAGTCTCCCACTCTTATTTACACAGTGATTAAAGGCTGTATCACGTTTCAGTTGCTCCTCGGGACCAAGGATAAATTTTCATTCATACCTTTACATCTACATAACTCTCGGGCGGGAATTGTGCAGCCTGTCAAAAAGGCGAAGGACAAGCACAACAGAATAAATAATTGCACCTCTTCGAGGGATGATCTCTTGGCGAAAATATGGCGACGAGCATAAAAAATGCGTGGATCTCCTTGGCATTGAAGCTTTTTTTTCTTCATTCCAATCAACATGTTTATTACTCTTTTGGATGGAATTTATTTTGTTTGCGTCATTTTCCGGTCGGTTGGCTTCTTGTCCATGATACAGTGAAGTGTTAGTTCTCAGCTAGAGGAAGACCTACTTCCGGGTTAAATCTCCTCTAAATTCTTACGATGTATAAATCAAATCTAGTGCATTGTTCTTTAAATATCACAAAAATAAATTAAAGGAAATGTTTTTGAATGACATGTATTTCCAGGGACAATCGAAATTATAATCTTTCTTTTGCAAAATCTAACGATTATGTTTTAGAAATATCCAGCCGTCCATTTCGAAAAAATGCAAAACTCAATTTAATTTATTAAACAATAATTAATCATTAAATTGTTTGTGGTCATCAATTTTTTTTTCTGTTAAAAATTTTTAACTTTTTTAATATTTAGATTTTTGTTCTATATTATAATTATTTAAAGCATGTTTTTTTTTAGCTATAAACCTGATTTAAAAACAGTACTTTATCTCTATGGGTAAATTAGTTTGATAGTTTAGTTTATTAAACAGTTTCTCCAGTGTCAAAATGACTGCATTTTTCATTAATTTTTGATAAACTGAAATCAATTAAAATTTGAAATAGTAAAGTTTTAATGTTTTATTACAAAATCAGTTGATTGTCTCTTTTTTAAACGAGAAAAAAAATCCAATATTTAGACGTGTTATATAACTTTCATAAATATGTCGATAGATGAGTAATCATGAATTTAAACTGAAACTTTTTGGTGAGATTATTTGCTTATTCCTTTGTTACTAAATATAATTATTAGAGTTACAGTTATTTGAATGGAATCAGAGAATATTACGCCAAAATTTTATTTTATTTCATTAGAAAATATTAACATATTCCTAATTTTCTTGGAGGGTTTTTAACTATGTACTATTCGCGTCTTATATTTTTAACTATTTTGTTTAAAAAAAATAACTGAGTCACAGCATTAATAAATTTTTCGAAAAATTATATATGTAAGTTATTTGAAATATAAATTTAAAAATTATCAATCTATGACTGTGTTTGATTGATATTTTATTAAATTAAATAAACTCAAGTTTATTTTATAGTATAAGTTTTCTACTTTTTATTAAAAAAAAAGATAATTTGTCCAAAATTATTAGTACTTATATGCGTGAAAACTTGCATGTAAATATGTGTTTTGTCATTGTAATGTTGTAACTCATCAAAAATTTATTATAAAACTAGTGTTTTCCAATAAAAAGTATGTTAAAATTGTATTATTACGTGCACGGAAGAAAATTTTTTTATATTAAGTTAAAAAAATAAAGTCTAAATATTTTTTTAGTTTTCTATTTTGCATAAAATAAGTTCTTCTAAGTGGCGTTGAATGTTCCTAAAAAAAAAAAACTAAATACAACTTAATGACGCAAAAACTAATGTATTAGAAACTAAATCTGTCGATTAATCGGTAAAACATGGTATCGATACATCTGAATTCTCCGTTTTCGAGTTTCTAATCTGTTTTAAAATCCTGATTATCCAAATAACAAGAGAACAAAGAGAAAATCGTAGAATACCATGACCCATTTTTCCTCTATCACGACATATCCATCAGTCTAATAGCTGCAGAAAACAAGTCTATTACGATATTGTTACAGTTGGTTGTTATGGCAACGAAAACGACACAAACGAAGCCCACAAGAGACTGCGGCCATTTTTTGCATGTTTACGTCAAAGCACTCGCGATCATTATTTCAGGCCACATCAGCTAAATGCTTTCATGCAAAGCATTTTAATATTGATGAAATATCATCTTTTTATCGAATTTAAATAACTAGTTTTATATTCTGTAGATAATGGGGAGTCATGGTTTTCCTCTAGTCCTAATTGAATTGCTATTAATTAGCAGAATGAAGCGAAAATAAAGCAAATAATAAAACTGCTCTTCAAAAAATAAAATAATATTGATGTGAATTCACCTAAAACTGTCGGATATAATATAAATTCCATTATTATTTAGTTATTATATTGAAGAAATGAAACAAGAAACAAAAGTTAACTATATGATTCTAAAATGTTATATTATTTATTTAATTATTGATACTAATATAATCTATAAAATCGGTACGATTTCTAAATTTTCTGTTACATGATTGCTCAAAAAAGTTTCTATAATTAAAGAATAATCATTCAAATCACACATCAAAAATTTATATATATATATATATATATATATATATATATATATATATATATATATATATATATATATATATAAACACACTGCCCGACATTGAAAATGCAACACCAAAAAGGAGTTGCCAGAAAGTGACGAAACTTGGCAAACAGAAAGAAACAGCAACGAACAGTAAGTGATCTGTACTTCGAAATGATATTCAAAATACAGAGAGAACAGGGTCGGGTTAATAGGTTGATGGACAACCATGGACGGCGATACACGAAGCAACAAGTCTCGGCAGAGAGTCAATGAGAGTGTGGATGGCGTCATGAGGAATGGTTCTCCATTCCGTATCAACCATTTGCCAAAGTGTGGCTTCTGAGGGCGACAGTGGCAGG
The DNA here is from genome assembly GCA_037975125.1 of Latrodectus hesperus. NCBI lineage: Eukaryota > Metazoa > Arthropoda > Arachnida > Araneae > Theridiidae > Latrodectus > Latrodectus hesperus. The sequence continues at coordinate 15,571,632 of JAJQOW010000014.1, read as the reverse complement.
TCTGCAAATTTCGTCCAATAATATCCCAAAGGTGTTCGATTGGTGAGCACGGTGGCCAGAGAAGCAGCTGTTCACCTTGCAAGGCATGTTGGTTGATGCTAGCAATCGATGCGGTCGGGTGTTATCCTGCTGATAAAGAGCATTGGGCACCCTCTGAAGGTAGGGGTGTGTCACCGGCCATAGTACATCATCAACGTAAAATTGAGCTGTGAATACAAATAACAGGTGACTTGTAATCATATGCAATGGTGCCCCAAACCATGATGCCGTGTTGTCACTTGTTGGTTCGTTCAACAACTGCTGCAGGATTGGACCTGTCTCCACGTCAACGCCATACTCGTACATGACGACTATTACTGTAGAAGCAGAAGCGTGGCTCATCTAAGAAGACGATCCTGTGCCACTCCGTTGTCCATATCGGTCTAATCCGAAACCATTCCAGACGTTGGCGTGTATGCTGTGGGTTTTATGGCAGTCTTCTTAACGGATGTTTTCAGGGCATAAACCACTAGCAACCAATCAACGGCAAACGGTTCTGTTCTATATGAGAGTATCCAAGGTATCTTTTACATGCTGCAGAATTTCGGTAGACTTGCTTTATAGGGCTACCACCACTTCCCCTCGAACGCGTCGTTCCCATTGGAACGTCACTGAGGTTCAACGGCACCTCGCAAACGTTCCACTGTTCATTGTTCCAACCAACTTCGCCACAGTCTGTGCCCTATGGACGCGTCCAGATTGCCGTAAGGACCAACCTGCCCTTCTCAGTCCGATCACCATGCCCCTCGTAAACTCCTCTGTCTGCTGGAAGAAAAAAATTCAATTGAGTGCATGATTAAAGACTTATAAGCTGTAATAAAGGACGATTTTCAGTCGAAGGATGGAAGATATTATAATTCACCAGACAAAAGTTGGATCAACCTGCAACAAAAATATTCTTGATTGTTTTAAAATTCATGCTATAATTCCAGAAAACTATTGACTGCTTCAACAACAGCTACTTACTGATTTATATGTATGAAATATTTTCGCTTGGTGATTCTTAAGCCGAGTCATTTGGAACAAAGTGTTTTCCTTCTTTCTTTTAATTGTATTTGTCAGATTTTGCACCCCTACTCTTAAGTATTGAGTTGTTCGGAAAGTCATTTCGTTTTGCCCACCTGGATCAGCTTTTTGCTAGTAAAAACCAACCACTTTATGAGTGAGAAATCGTGCTATTACCAGAAAGATGGTTTAAAGATATTGGACTAGAATGGACAATATGCAAGGCAATACGACATTTATTCGTTATACGTTTTGCATTTTCATGAAAAACGAAATTACTTTCCGAACAACTCAATAGAATTTTTCGCCAATAGCTCCAAACACAATGATTTCCATTTCCATTTATTTGGGTGTCTTACTTTGCATATAGAATCTGACAACCTCTTAACGGAACTAAAATATAATTTAATTTTGAGGTTAACTAAGATGATCAGTCGAGTGTCGATGCCCTGTAATAAAGGCCTTAAAAGCTTGCATCCTCAGTCTTAGGAATCTGAAGATTTTAGAAGCAATATTCAAGAGTGGTCTTTTAATCATACTTTTAACATTTTAACGAACTTTATCCAAACCTTATTTATTTCAATTTAGAAAGGACTGTTGGTTACTTTCATATGATTACAGCAAAAGAAAAGAGTTATTTCAGAACAGAGAGAAGAAGAGTTCACCGAAGATATTATTATATTAAAGGTTGATCCTTATTTTACAAGTTCATCTACCCTTTTATTATCTTAAATTCATTTATGTCTTGCTATTTAGATAAGAATTACCTTGTTGCAATTTGCAATTCTCTTATATATTTTATGCATCACTTAAACTAATTGGTAAAAATTTAAGAGTCTTTAAGGTGACTTGATTGTCTCTAAAAGGAGAATCCGCTTACACATAATTTTTCTCAGATTTACTTGTAGATGTTAAAAATAACGACAAGGTTTCTTACTTGGAGATGGTGATATACACCCCAATACCCTTAACAAGTTTGAGAGCACAGAATGGTCGAGAATTTTTTCTATGCAACTTGTATCCATTCATTTGGTGTAGCTAGACTGCTATTATTGGAACTAAAAAAGCCTTCCTACTCATTAAGGTATTTCCTTACACTTTAAATATAATACACTGCTGGCTACCTAGACTGCAACACCAAGAAAGACAAAAGATATCACAACAAAATTTATTTTGTAGATAACTTGTTGACCATGTATCAAATGATTAAATTTATAGACTTCTGTGAAGTGTGGTTCCTGTCAAAATCAGTAGCCAGAGTAGCTGCCATTGTTGGAGATCACCGCTGCCATATGCCTCGGCATTGATTCAAAAAGACTCTGGATGTGTTCTTGGGGTACAGCAGACCAAGCAGCTTCCACACGTTACCAAAGTTGATCTGGTGTGGCACCTGGGGATGTAATCTGTGTTCATCATTGAGGAATCATGGAACACATGTTTTCTATCGGCGAAAGATCCGGAGAGCGTGTCGGTCAGGGAAGCAATTCAGTTTGGTGATTGATGAAGAACACTTGGACAATGCGAGCCACATGTGGTCACGTATCATCCTGTTGAAATATGGCTGTGGGCAAGCCATGAAGGTAAGGAAGGATAAATGACTCCAACACCTCGGAGATGTAGCGTTGGCTGTTTAAAGTACCGGTAATGGGTACTAGAGGAGTGCGAGAGTGATATCCAATGCCGCCCCATACCATAATACTCGGTGCAGGACCATTGTGGCGGTGCATAATGCAGATGTCCAGCATCCTCTCTCCACGGTGTCTCCAGACTCGAATGCGACCGTCTTGGTGTTGCAGACAGAAGCGTGACTCGTCAGTAAAGTCAATTTCATTCCATTCTACCGTCCACATCCTTCTTTCATTGCACCATTAGTGGCGGAGACGTCTGTGGTTCTGCGTCAAAAGTAGACGAAGCAATGGACGTCTTGTGGACAGATCACTCTGCTGTAAACGGCGTCGAATGGTACGCGCAGACACTGGATGATGCGTTACAGACTGAACGTGCTTTGCTATGGTTCGTGTTGTGGCTGAGCGATCCGTCACTGCCATGAGCACAATTTGAATGTCATCGCGTGAAGTGGAGCACTGAGGTGGATGCGATCGAACGCGTCTATCCGTCGTACCCTCCTGCATCCAATGATTACATATCCGCACTACAGTTGTTTGGTTTCGTCCAACACGACTACCGATTTCCTTGAAAAATTATCCACAGTCTCAGTAGGCCACTGTCCTTCCTCTGTCGAATTCGGATACTTGATAAAAAATGATCGCTGTTTTCTGCAAGGCAAAATGGATCTTTTTTTAACTACAAGAAAAACACAGTTGCCGAATATGAAATCGTTTGAAATCTCCAAGCCTTAAATAGCGCTTTGAAGTGGGGCTACATGCGCAAATGATGTGCGTTGTCGTTGAAATTCTAATCATTTACATATCTCTTCTCCGCTAATGCATGTTGTAAATTTCATGTTATTGCATATTGGAAATTCCATGTATTGTTCCTTCAGGGTGTTGCATTTACAGTGGCCAGCAGTGTAATTTGGTGTGGTTTCACAACATTATTCCTGATTAAAAATTCTCTTTAAAAAACTTTGAATTTCTTGTGATTTATAAAATACACTACTGGCCATTAAAATTGCTACACCAAGAAGGAATGCAAATAACAGAATGATATTTTTTGGACACATACTTTATAGTGGAATGAACAAGTGATTAGATTTACAGGAAATTAGGATGTATAGATCTTGAGAAATCAGCACCCAGAGCAGCCACCTCTCGCTGCAATAACAGCATTTATCCGCCTAGGCATGGAGTCAAACAGAGATTGTATGGCATGTACGGGGATCTCAGTCCATGCAGCTTCAACACTATGCCACAGTTCATCGGCAGTAGTGGATGGTGAGTAATGGCGTGCCAATCGCTCGGCAACCATTGACCACACGTTCTCAATTGGTGACAGATCAGGAGAACGTGCTGGCCAGAATAACAGTCGAACCTGTTCTGTATCAAGGAAGTTCAGAACGGTACGGGCAACATGCGGTCGTGCATTATCCTGTTGAAACAAAGCATTAGGGTGGCCTCGAAGATAGGGCAGAGCCACGGGCCTTAACACATCGGAAATGTAACGGTTGCTGTTCAAAGTGCCGGTAATGCGAACAAGAGGTGATCGAGACGGGTATCCAATTGCACCCCATACCATCACTCCAGCAGATGGGCCAGTATGGCGATGTCCAATGCAAGCTGGCAATGCGCGATCTCCACGATGCTTCCAAACACGGATGCGGCCATCATGGTCCTGTATGTAGACCCCGAGATTCATCTGTAAAGATGATGTGATGCCATTCCCGCGTCCAGGTTCGTCGCTGATCACACCACTGAAGGCGCTCCTGTCTGTGACGCAGCGTCTATGGTTGCCGAAGCCATGGTCGCCGTGCAGACAATCCATGCTGCTGCAAACGTCGTCGAACTGTTCGAGCAGAAACTTGTGGCCTTGCAAATGACTCCATTACTCGACTCAGGTTTCGTGACGTGGCTGTATGATCCCTTATCACCACGTGGATAAGATGTCTGTCTTCTCTGCTGTTAGTGATGGGAGGTCGCTGAGATCCTGCATGACGTTCCGTATGATTGTCCTGAACCCATCGATTCCATATTCTGCTAACAGTCATGGGATCTCGACCGACGCGAGCAGCAATATTGCGGTAAGATAAACCCCAATCCCGGTAGGCTAAAATCCTTCCTCGATCAAAGTCAGACACGTGCTGATAGGCATTTCTTCTTCTTACACGAGGCATTACAACAACTTTCTTTGCCGAAAACAACGTTGAAACGGAAATTGAGTATGAGAAAACTGCTGTCAAATCTCTGGTTTTATACACATTGTAGATGTCGCTACTGTCGCCTGCTTTGTATGAATCCGCTGGAAATCTAATCATTTGCATATCACAGCCAGTTCTACCTGTCATGCAAATTTCACGTGTGTGGTGTGCCGCTTTCCTGGTGTAGCAATTTTAATGGCCAGTAGTGTAAATTCAAAAGTATATGTTTAATGTTAATAATTTTATTATTGTTGATACCGACTCTTCACCAATATAACTAGTTTATGACAACTATGTTTTAAAAATGATATCCCTCTTTATAAAGCAAGATGTGTAAAATAAAGTGATCGCACAATTATTTACAAATAAATAATTCCTGTACACGAGTTTTCATACCATTTAGCAACTACATTACTCATATTTAAATCCATCAGATTTTTGGTTGTGAGGATACTTCAAAAATTTACTTTTACCGATTAATCTCAAATTTGAGAGATGTTAAAAATAACATGTGAAAAATTTGATTCCACATTTGATCTTCAACAGAAATGTTGTTTTGATGTTTTAAATGAGCCACGACCAATCAAGCAGCGAGTTTCCAAGCCTTTATTTTACACCAGTCTATCAAATCTGGGGGTTGAAACGGAAGTTTTGAAATTAAAATAGTTGCCTCTTCCAAGGGGCTTGGGATAGCCGGTTAACGCACAGAAATTTTTGCCCGAGATAACTCGGGATAGCCGATCAAGAGGTTAAATAGTAGCAACAGGTATTGGCGGAAAGTATATTGACAATTAAATATTATTTTCAAATTTTGAAAATCTTTTTTTTTTCAAGAATTACCGAATCATAAATTTTAACGAAACATAATTATTGATACAGAAAATTTTTAACAGATTCAAGAGAATGATTATGCAACATTCTGAAAAATTATGTATTTATAAATTTCATGTAAATATATATATTTATTCATATTTCTATCAACACCGATATTTTTTAATTAACGCCTTTACTGGTAATCAATAAAAATGCACCACCCATTTTTTATCATTATTACAATACTTTAAAATTAATGAAATTAATTTAATTTTTAAAAGATTTAAGCGAAAGATTTTAAAATTTAAATATTATGGAATGATTAACAAAGTTTAAATTTAGAAAATATTTCAAAATTCGAAATATTTTGGAATCTTTTAAATGTATTATCAATTAACGCAATTAAAAATGAAAAAACAAACTCCAAGTTCAAAATTTTATTCTTTTTAAAATGTAAGATCAATGATATTGTTTTCATAGACATTTTTACTAATATAACACATTGAGTAATCAAATACTAATAAGCTAAGAACAATACAAGTAATTAAATAAACTTTTACATAACGAACACAATCAGAGATACATAATTAGTTTTGAATATCTTTTCTTGGTGTTTCCAAGCGATCATTTATTTTATTTCAAAAAGTAATTAACTAAATTTTAATTCATGAATATAATAAATAAAAAATAAATGTTTCCATGAAATACTTTTTTTCATACCAAAAAATAATTTTTTCAAAGAATTAATGAAAAGCCAAATAATTAATAAAAGTCAAATTTGGCTGGTAATAAATTTGAAAATTAAGAAAAATTACGAAGTAATGGCATTTATGAGGATTTCTTGCAGTATTTCATGTACCAAATGCAGAAATATATATATATATATATATATATATATATATATATATATATATATATATATATATATATGCATATATATATATATATATATATATATATATATATATATATATATATATATATATATATATATATATATATATATATATATATATATATATATATATATATATATATATATATATATAATTGGTTCCTTTCTTTTATATATTTCATTCCACTACTTGTCGGTATTATTTAAGAAGAAATTAGAGATTTCTATATTAGTTTTATGACTTTTCCAAATGAATATACTTTATTTGTTTTCATTGTTCTATTTTTTCACAGATTTTTTATTCTGTTTAAAAAATCGAGAATCTCTATTAAAGCAATGCATACAATATTTTGTAATAAAGAGAATTAATTCATCAACAGTATTCTTTTATTTCCTTTTCATTTGCATAAAATAAAAGTATTTATAAATTATGAATAATTTTATGTTGATAATTTCTTTTTACTAATTCTTAATTAAGAAATATTCGTGGATCTGTTGTGATTGATTATTTGCTTAGAACAATTTATCTCAAATTAAATAAATATTTCATTTTATAAACCAACTTCTCATATTTTTTCATATGACCTAGAATGTATATGCGTTTGTAGTGAATAAATAGGTGAAATATCTGATTGTTTAATTTAAAAATATGATAAATAATTTATTTATCTTACACGATTTTAGCTTTTATTTGCTGAGTGCAAATTTATTGCAATTTAATCTTAGTAGTAATTGAAATTTACATTACAATGTGACAACTTTATTCTGTTGACAAAATAGTACTGCTTTTGATTGGTTTAATTCATGTCCACCCCTTTTTATAAAAATTTCATTTGCTTTAGAGATGTTAATGTTAGTAAAACAAATAGGTAGTTTTTATTTCCTTGTTTGAAATAATATGCCAAAACAACGACTGCAAATAATTGCTATATTTGAGGCTGGATTAAAGCACATTCAGATTGTGGGAATGTGGACCCCCTATTCACCTGTCTTAAACTATAGTGTTTAGTCTATTCTGCAATCAAGAGTATGCTCTAAGCCACATCGAAGTTTGGAATGCCTAATGTCTATTCTAAATAAGGAATGAGCTAAATTAAAGCCTGATTAACTGCGGCCCTTTGCAGAAAATTTTACGCGACGTTTAAGGCTCTATATCGATGCCCAAGGGAGCCATTTTGAAAATACTTAAATATGTTGTATCTAAGTAACAAATGACTTAAGTAAAGTTAGTGTTTTGAAAATAAATTCCATACTTTTAGTTTAATACAATTTTGTTTTGTCAACAGGATAAAGTTGTCACCCTGTATTTTTGAATTCTGGGACCGGTTAAGTTATGTGTTGAAGATAATCTTTTCACACACAATCATCTATCTCTTCAAAACTTTTATTATTTCGTAATTAATTCTTATTATGTATTTTATCATGTGAATGTAAAAAGTATGAAATGATCTAGGTGAAATTAATTATCTTCTAAATGCTGTTTTTCTTTTGGAAACCAAATTAAATTAGCGATGTGTATATTGCGTTTACCACACATATACATATACATATGTATGTAACTATACACACACATTATTACAGGCCATTAAAATTACTACGCCAGGAAGGAAAGAAATAAACAAAATGGTATTTAAAACTTAATAAGACATTAAATTTTTTTTTAATTTGAAGATGTAAATACGAAGTAAATAATATGCCTAACAGTACTTACTACTTGGCATATAATAGAACGAAAATTAGATAACATATAAGAGTTGAGCAGTTCATGTTGTTCTTGTACTATGTTGTTCATCGATTACAGTAAGTGACGAGGGTGGTGTGCCAGCTTCTCAATGACCATTGATCAGACGTTTTTAGCTGCCAAGAAATAAGGAAAACGTTATGGCAAGAGCAACTCAAAAATTTTCAGTGTTAAAGAAAGGCAAAATAATTTGACGATTTGCGATTGTCCTGCTAAAACGTAACGTTCAGAATGTATTAAAAATAAGAGAATGTCAAAAGACATAATATTTTAAAAATATAATGGATGCTATTGAAAATACCAATAAGAGGTAATTGAAACATATTCATCATTCTAAATGACCATTATGACAATATCGACTATTATATCGAGTATTCTCCACTATACCAAAAAACATGCTGCGTACAGTATCAAGATTCCTCAAGAAAGACAATTTGGAACCATTCTTGCGTTCATCTTTGATCATCCATTGACGATAGCCTTGTAAATATTGAAATTTCAAGGGTAACGGAGCCTGTGTTTACTATTCGTACTACAATAAACATTATCCAATTATTCATGCGAACAATTATTGCTTTGCAAATAATCTTATTCCTTGATTTAAGGTTCAAGAGTGACTGTACATTTCCTTAAGTTCATACACGTAACACAACATTTCAGCTGTTCGTGTTCAATTCCTGCATGACAGGAACTTATCGATTTCATTTACTGCTGATAATTATGAGATCGTGACCCTACATTGAGTAGCAGTACTGTTGTAGGATAAATCGCGATCCTGGTAGATTTTAAATCAACCTAAGTCAAAAGCAGATACAAGCTGAAAGGTATTTCTCATTCTAACACGGCGCATAACAACTTTATTCCACGCATAATTTGCGCCACTGATCAACGCCATTATCATTTTCCATTGAAATTGGATTTGAAGCATGGGCTTGCCTATGCTTACCGGATGGGAAATCGAAACATAATCTAGAATTTCTCAATGTATAAAAAGATCACAATTTTCGCAGTTTATGCAAGGATATTTCATATGTTGGTAACCAAGATATTCCAACCAATAATGTTCCAGCTCAGTTTCAAATATAGTCACATTTCCTTCAATCGATCCTGAAGAGGGTTGAGTATAGACCGATCTAGGAACCTCATTGAAAACTGTAAGCCACCAACAACTGAATTGAAACGAAATTCTTTTGAAAGGTCTTTTCTCAAGGCAAAAACTTAAGTGGGCATTAAAGCAAAAAAACAACTTTCAACTTAAAGATTTTACATGATACCCAAAGCAGTGGCCTTAATTAAAGAAAATTTAATAAAAACGTTCCTCAGCAAAGTACAATTATTCTTCCAATATATATATATATAAACAAAATCTTGCTCAGAAGAATGTGCACAGAGAAAGTAATTATGTAGAATAACTCTCATGAAATAAGAATTCATGAGTGTTATTCTACATAATTACTAGTTTAAATGAATTCCTTTCATTTATATTTACCTAAAATAATAAAATTCGAGTGAAAATAAGGACAAATTTTCTTCAGAGAATTAGTTTGTCACTCCAGGACAGAACTGTATAAGAAACTTAAGTTTTATTGGTTTGTTTGTCACAAAACGGCCGATTTTTGCATACGAGGGTGTCACATGAAGTCTAATCTGAAAGAGAAAATGATTATAGCTTAAAATGGATTCCTATCCTCTACAAACACCCACACTTGAGGTTAAGTGTGAACCACGAAGTGTTAAACATAAAACCAGAGGACTGACCATCCAGCTATTAACTCGATTTTTTAAAAAAAGCATTTATATATTCGACATCACCAAGAGCTATTATTTATTGAAAAGTACATTCCAACGTTAAATGATCGAGTTGGAAAATGAATAAGTAAATGTAATATTTCATATTTCTCACAGGGAAAAGTTAATTTTGGCGATTCTTAAATAATTTAATTGCTTAATAATTTTTAAGTAAGAAATAAAAATTATCAATTTTTAATAAAGTATACCTTAGAAATTCCGCTATTTAAAAATAATATGAAATTATGTAACATGAATATTCATTGTCTTCATCCTAGCACACGAGCAGTTAATCCTTTCATTTTATAATTACAAAGTAATTGAAATTAGAGGGTAACGAGAAATAAACTATGGCACAGATGCCTTATAATCCAGAATGCCAAATTCTGAATTTTTTTTTTTGGTGATGAAAGAAATGTTGCCAAGATGACGTATTGTGATCTGGGCGATAACGTAATTACTAGAGTTCCCAAAAGATAATTTTCTGCATAATTCTTATAGGTATCCATACCTATGACGTAATAAAAACCAGTTAGCCAGATATATAAGAAAATCCACCAAAAAAAAATCGCCAAGCTCAGAATTTGGCATCCTGGATTATACAGCATTTGTGCCGCAAACTGCTCATAAGATACAGCTAAATTACACAAGAAGAATCGTAAATTATTTCCATTTTAACAGCTAAGCAAAATAAATATAAAATCAAAGCTCGAGTTACAATATATGTCGTACTAAAACCGCAGACTGTTACAAAATTTTGTTATTAACAAAATGTATGAAAGTGAGTGGTTAATATAAAATGATTGACATTTTCATAAGTTGATAATAATATTTTTTTAAATTTTATTTTTGAAAGTGTTTTTTTTTATAAATACAAAACCAGGAAATCATTCTATATTATTCTCAGCTAGAAGTATTAGTAGCATTTATTTTTTTATAGTAGTTGCAAATGAGATATTAAAGTTTAACTAACACAAAAATAAGGACTTAATGAGGAATTAAACTAGCAAATAGAGTAAGAAATCGTTTCAGTAATGATTCATTTCATTATTTGAAGCAATTATCTTGTAGAGGAAGTCTGAATTATATCCTGCTCTTAAATAACGGATGCAATGCCATACAATAGCTTCGCGCAAAATTCGGCCCCCAATTTCAAAAGTTCCCCATTGGAATAAGAATGTTTCTATTCTTTCACAGATCCTAAAGAAACATTCATTAAAAAAAAAAAAAAAGAATATTTATGAGAAATGACGAGTAATAAAAATTTTTTAACATGATATTGTCGGGGACATTCATTTTTACAATTTCCTTTTCCTGTCTTTATTACAAAAGCAATTTTATTAAATCTTTCCTGTTCAAATTGATTTAGAAAATGTTATATTCTTCTAAACATTTAGAAATAGTAGCATTTGAGACAATTGAAAATCAACTTGCAGCGTTTTAATGCTTGGCACATAGTATTAGATCAATATATGAAATTTTTGATGAAATTCGGTTTTTAAATGAAAACTAAGAGTAAAAAAATATGTTAAAAATTATTAATTAAAATTTAAATGTAAAAATTTCAATTTTTTCTGTTTTAAAATATGTTGATTTCTGAAAAAGTTCTGGATTTATGTTGCGATGCCTTTAATTAATTTTTCATTCTTATTATAGATTCCCAATACAACAAATTTTGTGTGGATAAAAAATGTCCGAAAATCCCTAAAAAATATTCCATACAAAAGTGAAGAAACTTGCAATATTATTAGATTAATTATTACTTATGATACTAACTTGCTTTGCATATATATGTAAAATCAATACCCAATTTAGAAAAATCTAATCAAGCAGATTTTTTAAGCATTTCTTCGATAAGAAATGAAGCATTTGCGTTTGTATATTTATCTTGGATTATATATAACAGCAAATATTAAGCTATTAAAGATGCTTTGATGTATAAAAGGGAGCTGTTCTGAAAATTTAAATTGCATTGAATTCTAGTTAACATGTTCATTAATGCAATGGTTTTTGCTTGAATGATAAATTACTATCGAGCATACCATTTTCCAGTTAGCAGTATGGTACTTTTCACCAGTATTCTTATCATTCTCCTTATAAGTTTTACAATTATAACAATTGTCATATTTACACTGCATGATTACCGGCAGTTTAAAGCGTAGTACTATGAAAATACATGAGAAAGTTCCTGATACACTACCAGAAATCATGCAATTAGATCAAAATTGGTTTTTCTCTTGGGATTTGAACTAAGATGCTTTGATGAAAAAGCGAAATGCTCAGTCTTTGCACTCATACCTAGTTAAATGTAAACATTGGGTATCTTAAGATTTTACACTTTTTGTCGGTAAACAGTTTGAACAGTGTGTAAACTGTACTGGAGCATTAAGCTATAAATAATGTACTGTATTATAGTGGATTTTTTGTATAATTGAACTTAATTTTCATTTCTGAAGTTATTGCACACATGTAACTATTTTGAAATTCACATAGAAATCTGGATGAAACAAAAAGAATTATAATTTCTTTACTGAATTTTACGAAAATTGCTTTGTTGTGAAACTTTTTTAATTAATTTATTGTTAAAAGTACTAGAGGAAAAAAGAATGCTGCAGTTGGGTAGGAAAACGAAACCTCTTTAGGCAAATACGAACTACCTTTGAATTGAACTTTCATATTTTCAGGCATTATGAATAACATTGTGAAATTCACTACAATGATTTAGTTGACTTAGTATTAATGTAGAATATTTTTAAAATTAGTCTTAAAATATTTGATTTTAATAAAAAAATTTTCTTTTATTCATTATATCATTATATCAAGTAATTCTTTTAATGAAATTGCTCCTGATAGATATTTTCCTATCCTGGCTACAGGGTACAGACCAGAATATTGATTTTAAAAATGATTTCGGATACATTCTATGGCTTTTTTCTTCTGATGTCTATCTTCTGAAACAATTGTAAAGATATGTGGTTCAATAACCATGCATAATTAACTGCGAAGCATAAGCCTTTTATTCACATAATATTTTCCCCACTAAATAAATTATAAATGAATTTATCAGCATAAATTAATGATACTTTTTATTAATTGTTAGTAATGTATGAAATACTATAAAGGAAATTTCCTGGCACAGGTGCCGTATAATTCATGATACCAAATTCTGAATTTTTTTGGCGATGAAGAAATGTTGCCAAAATGACGTATCCTGACGTGTGCGATGACAAAAATACTAGAGTTACCAAAATAAAATTTTCTGCATAATTCTTATAGGTCTCCATATGTATGACGTGATAAAACGAGGTTGCCAGATATGTAAGAAAATCCGCCAAAAAATCGCCAATCTTAGAATTTGGCATCATGGATTATACGGCACCTGTGCCAATTTCCTCAAAGTAGGTAAAAGATGCTGATAATCGAAACAGGGAAAATTTTATATTTACTTTGGTAAGGAAAATGCAACGAGTAATGAAATTTGTGGCACAGATGCCCTATAATCCAGAATGACTAATTCTGAATTTTTTTGGGCGAGGAAGAAATGTTGCCAAGATGACGTATTATGAAGTCTTGCAATGACTTAAATACTAGGGCTGCCAAAATAGAATTTTCTACATAATTCTTATAGGTCTCCATCTCTATGATGTAATAAAATCCAGGTTACCAGGTAAGCAAGAAAATCCGCCCATATTTCGCCAAACTCTGAATTTGGCATCCTGGATTATTCGGCATCTGTGCCAAATTTGTCACCAAAACAAATCGATTGTAACTGATAGTTGTAAACTGTTACAAAAAATATATATGTAAATTCGTTTTTATTTTTCTACAATGGAATATTTAAGCGGCGATTATAGCTGTTGCAAGTTCATTTTGCCACCAATGTGTTGGTCTGCACATGCTGAATTTGTCAGTTTGAGCTTGAGTTCAGCACACAACCGGTTGGCAAATCACTGGAAATGTATTATGACATTGCAAATGCATAATAACTTTTTCTTAAGCAGAAGTTCGATAAAACCAAGTAAAAATAAGTTGATTCTCATTGAATTCCTCATAATTAAAGCAATACGTACAGGACACTATAAATTAAAATCAAAGTTATATATTCGTTTTTCTTGAAATGTATTCTCAAATTCTCCATTAAGTAATCTACTTATATGCCAACACAGCATCTAACATAACCTTGTGATTGACTTGAAATAATGTTAATTTCGCGTTTTCATACTCGTAAATACATAGGTCGTAGTGCTTGGCTTGAATAGCAGATGAAAGATTTACATGTTTACCAATCTGATGTCAAAAAATTTTTTTTTTGGATCCTTGACGAGCGATGAATTACAAATCCTGAAAATTTGACCTCGCTAAAATTAAAAATTTTTTTTTCTTTTAGTTCGGAGCTTTGTTAAACTTCGAACTTACGTGTTCTATGCACATACGTTTTAAGAATGTAAAACAATATTCTTTGTTAAAGAAATTGCGATATACGAGTTTTTTAGAAATGTTTAAAAAGTATTTATGAATATTCATTAATGTTTGCATTTTTAACAATTGATGTAAATATTGTTAGTAACATTTGTAGTAGATCGGAAAAATCTCGCAAATATTCTTTTGCCATTAAAATATATTGCTCACTAAACTTTGCAAAAAAATAATAATAAATAATAACACAAATGCAAACTATTTTGGCAACGTCTAAAGATTGTGTAAAAAATATTAGTAAACATATTTTGTTTTTAGTTATCAATACGAGACTTAATTCGCATTGTTGAAGGAAAAAAAAAAAAGGTGAAACTTAAAATAGCATTATTATGACAAACATGTTTTGTCGTGAATTCTGTTACACATGTTTTTATGCGCTTTGAATTTGGCAATATTACAGTTTTATTTTTTAGAAAGTTTGCGAAATAAATTGTTATTTTCGAAATCTACGAAATTTCTACATTTACTCTACATTTAATTTCTATTTCCCACTAGTTTACTAAAAAAGTGGTATCATATATTTTGTCAATGACTTATTTAATAAACTTATTTTTTGAAATAATTGTTATTTTATTAACTGAATGAGGGTAAGTTATAAAATATAGTTTTCTTTCTCATAATTAAACAGTGCTTCTAATGATGATAACTGTCATAGCTAAGAGCATTTGTCTAATTTTACTTAAAATTATTTATTTAATTTCATTGTTGGGAAATTTTATTGAATAATTTTATATGCCCCACAAAATTAATTCATATTTTCTACCAGTTATAAATGCATCATTGTTTAATTACATTCTCAAAACAACCAAGTTTCCACTATAATTTATAATGTCAACCAGTAATAAATTTTAATTTGCAAACATTTTCATCTGCTTACTAAATTTAAATTTGAAAATTATTTATTGCATATTTTTATCTTTTGTTTGAAAAGTTAATTTCAATAAAATAGAAATTACAACACTATTCATTAAAAAATATTTTTAAGAATTCAAGAACAATCAATTAAATTTTTAATATAGAGAATTATTTTATTAAATTTTTCATTCCTTCTAAAATTATCTATTGTTATAAGTTTTGATATTATTATTATATTTTTGAAAAATGAAAATTTATTTTACTTGAAAAACGTATATTTTATTTAAATATCGAGTATATACTTTTATTTTAATGAGTCTTTTTTTAATTTAAATTTTTCGCAAATTATCCCGTGATAAAAAAATTTTTATTTAAAAAATTAAAATCAAAGTTGTGTGATTATAAGCAGATTAAATTGTTTTGTGTTAACGAAATCAACAGGTTTCTGCGTAATAGTTTTTATTTCGGAAAATTCTTCTCGCAGACGATATGGGAGACAAAACTGCCCGCAAAATTGAAGTTGCATTCAATGCGGAATTATGTAAGACATTGCATATTTTTCGGTAGGGGTAATGTTCTGGTACATCAGGCTTTAGGAGGTAGCGGAAAAAGACTAGCGGTACAATTTCCGCGGCAGGCGCAGTGCAGTTGTTATGAATCATGAGCGGAGAAAAGTGCGCTTTTCAAATTTGCGCGTACAATCAAACTTTTTTTCTTTTCTTTTTCTGTTTCAGTACTTCACTGTTTGGGTGGGCATCGGCGCAGTATGTATTCGCTCTAGGTCAGTAGTACGCAGTGCAGTCGATCACGTGCAGATAAGGAAGCGGCATTGCAGCTGCTTCGTCGCTATAGAAACAGCGCAATGACGTCATGGAACAACTTTCTCGTCCAGTTTTCCTGAGGCGCGCTCGCTTGGAATCGAAATACTGCGATACACGTGTATTTTATATAACCGCGTCAGCTCTTAGTTGTCAACATTGCTGCAACAGGGTTCTATGATTAATTACAAGACCCGTGCAGATTAAAAATCTTATCCGCAAACCGCAGACGACTGCAGTCTGTAATTTTATTCGTCGCACCCAAAAAATTTTAATTCAAAAAAATTTTTTTTTCAATCTTGAAATTTTTTAATTATTACAAGTGCAATATAGAATGCATATGATTTTATACATTAAAGCAAAGAAATAATTTTTTTAAAAAAATTAAATAAAATTATTTCTCTCTCTCTTAATTATTTTTGATCGATAAGCATTTTTTCTTTTCTTAGGAGTATCTTTTTTTTTATTCAGCTAAAAGTTAAGAACGTGCTGCGTTTTCATTTTATAATAACAAAATGTTATCTTTGCTAATTATTTCATCGGAAACGTGTGATTAATAAAGTGCATAATTTTTTTATATAAATTTATAGATAAAAATGAACTTTTATATGCACATTCAAATAAACCTTGGTTCATTCAGTATTTAAATTGCTGTATGTGAAGAATTATTTTTCTTATTATAAAAAAGTAACATAACATAAAAGAAATTTTATGGAAGATGTTACCATAAATGTATTTGTTATATATTTTTTTAAAACTAAAGCAATGCCAATTTTTATGAATGAAATTTCATGTCAGTATCTGAGATCAAAGATAGTATTGATTTTTTTAGACATATTGATAAATTTTTAACACATGTTTATGAATTTTCTGTCTTATTGTAAAAACTTTTCTTAATGAACTAAATATTATGTTTTCATTGTGTCATAATAGAAATAATTTGAAAATAATTCTAAATTTTCTTAAAAAATTATCTTGAACATAAGCATTGTTTTGACGATTCTCAGAATTATTTAATTTAGTAGAAACGCTCGAATCCAAAAGACAATTTTCAGAAATCCGCTTTAAATTTATAAGCGCTTAGAGGTTTTTTTTCCAACAATTTTACAAATTATGTATTTTATAGTAAATTCTAAATCCTTTTGCTCCACAAATTTTTGCTGAAATTATCACTCTGCTTGGATTTCTTAAATATATAGCTAAATTTTTTCAAGATATTTTTTTATTAAAATCAATAGTAGCACATTAAGGAATTTAGGCTAGTTAAAATTTTAATTAATAAAATAATAAATCACCTGTAAAAATACCTTCGAAAGTGAAAGATTTTGATTTACATACCCCATCTCAGAATCGTTCTCATTTTCTTCTTTCAATTTCTTTATTCTCTCGACTGAGGCCATTCGCTTGCAATTTCGATTTCTTCCGAATTAAATTATTTAATATAAGAGTTTCAAAAATAATCATTTGAAATTTACTACAAGTTACAACTTTTTATCCAGACCCGATAATGTATTTTTGTCTAGGAAGACCATTGATTTGAATTGCGTCATTCAGTCTCTTAGAGCTTCCCATTAGAACTAGAACAATATTGTTTGCGAATGGAATTCCAATTAGAACTTCCACTAGCAAATGATATTCTTAAAGGCAAGAAAAGATTTAATATAACATTAAATCTACGAAAAAATAACACTTTTAAGTATGTAAAATGATGCAAAATTTTATTTGATACTTCATATTTGAACCGGAATCATCTTTTAAACATAATATTTTCCAGAAATATTCTAAAAAATATTTTTCATATTTGAGTATGTTAATCAGAGAAATCTGTTAATCAATAACATTCTGAATATTCTTAGTTTTCAGAGTTTAAGTAAAACTTTTAAATATTCTTTCGAAAAATATTTGTCTAGTTTTTTCTAACAGAAATATTGTTTGAAATATCCTACGTAGTCTCTTAGAAATTTTTTAAGGTCCACAGAAATCTTTTTTAATGGAGATTTAGAAAGAGAGATTTTGGAAAATCAAAATGAAAGAATCATAAAAAATTATACCCATTAGGAGCATGTTTTTTACTATTCATTTAACTGGGTTTTTTTTTTAATGATCCAAATAAATTAGACGAAAAGAAATTATTAATTTAATAACCCTACACATTTGTTATAATAATTGCTTATAATTAATTTAATTAAATAAAATAACTCATTTGTTTGTTTTCTTTTAGATGTAAAGAATTATAATTAAATATTTGCCTAGAAAAATCAACTGAAATTAAATGAATTTTATATATGTGGCTTGCAATATTTTTTCTTTTAACTGAAAAGTTGAAAAAGTTTGGTCATGAACATTTGTCAACAGCGCTCACTTTTGTATTTTGTGCAATTAATGAGACAGTAAGTTATAATAAACTAGTTATAAAATTAATTATAATAGAAACTAGTTATAAAACTAGTTACAAATTCTGGGCATAAAACAACTTAAACTATCGACCAAACATGTATTTTGTTAATAGTTTGAGCTGTTTTATGTTATGAAATCCATGTAAACATTGTGCCATTTTATGACTTTGTCTCGGAGCATTTCTAACAATGCGAAGTTACTTTATTGTGGAGTAGAAATCTTGCATCTCGTTGACGTCAGAAAGCAATGCTGTTGTTGTACAAGGAAAGTTAATCTGAGGATCTTATAAAGTATTGTAAAGTATCACAAAAAAAGCTTTGTTAATCGATTGGTACAGGCTTCTTTTTTTGGGGGGAAAGAAATATTGTTTTGTTAAACAACATGATATATTTTTGTGTTTTTTTAACGCTGAATATATCTGAGTGAGAATATAGAAGTTTTTTATTTATTGCGTTTCCACTTCTTTTATTCATTAAGTTAGCATCAGCGCTACACAACATAGTAAAGATTAATATACAATTATGCCTCATATCAAAAATGAAATCTATAATTATTTCACGTAACTTTCGAAGGCTTAAAAAATGTGATAATTATAACCTACATGGCATATACTTCAGCGATGATTAATAACTATAAAACTTTCCGGAAAAATATAAAGCAAAATATGGAAATTATTTAATAAAATTTGAAATATATTCATGTACCACATGTTTTGAATATTTTTTTGTTTAATTCTATATTTTTCCTCTTTATTTTTATAAAAAAGCAACAATTTTTAAGTGCAAAGAGTCATGATCAATTTCTGAAAGTACCAGAATTGAGCTGCATTATTTTTTTAGTATCATTTTGTGTTTTCCTAATTTTTTTTAGTATATGTATGAAATCAAGTTCTTCTAATTTGATATTTATGTGACTTTTAAATGAATAAATAAAAACTTTCAATAGATACTTTCGCTCAACTGTCTGAAGAGAATCTTTTTTCCAGAAAAATCGATTTCATAAAAAAAATATATCTCTGGGTATCAAACTTTCGACTTGAGTTTTCAGTAAATTTTTGAGTAACAGTACACCTGCCACTGTCACATAGAAAAATTACACAATTCTTTAAAATGCCAGAATTTAATTGTGGATTTCACATGTGATTATATGTTTTTATAAGAAGTTAATAACGGGTACATTATCACTTATACAGCCCTTGCAAGTGATATCGCGCTTTCTTGGCAAGAAATACTCACTTTATAATAATTATATGGGAGTTGAAGTGCTTACATTCCTTTTTTTTAAGTCTACCTTTTTTTTGTAAATTGCTTATATCTTGTAAATAAAACTTGTTATGTTATCCATAGTAAAACAAATATGTTCACTAGTTGATCCAAATAATGGTTGATCACATTATTTTTGATTTCAAAGTTGACTTCGTCACATCAATATTGGACTTCGTGGATTTTGTAATAACTGCACATTAAATAATAGTTTAAAGTTATTGAAAACGAGGAAAATAAATCAGTAGATTTTCTTTGCACAAAAACTTTTAATACATTTTTGAATGTACAGTATAAAAAAGACACTAACATAAAAAAATTTTTTTACTCGTTAAATTTATTATAGTATACATATTTAACAATAGAAAAATAATATTCTAAACGTTACATATGATTTGAATATTTATTATTTAAATAAAAAGGAAAGAAATTTGATAAAAAAATGACTCGAATTTATTAAAAAAATAAAAATGGTTATTAAAATCCTCTTCAAAACCTGCATTTTGAAAACAACAATCAGATTAAAAAGCATCTATGTAGATGCATTTTATAATTTTATTTTCCAGATTCTTGTTTTAGGCGTACATTTTTACATATTTATACAAACATTTAATTCCTGTCTGTTCTGATTTTTTTTTTCGAATTGAACTTATTTTATAGATGATGAAGATATGAAAAATTAAATACCTTACCATTAAAGTGAATTTAAGCAAAATTAAATCCTGCATAGGAAAGGTAATATCCAATTTTGTTAATGAGAGTTAATGCAAATTTTATTCCCTGGGCTTCTATGTCATAAATTTAAACGCAAGTTTGTAATAAAAAGTAAACATTGCTTTTAAATTGGTTGAAAATAAGCAAACTGCAAACGGCTATGGCATGCTGATAGTTTGATAATACTGCCATTAATGTAAAACGAACTGAATTACTGAAATTAGTTTGAAATTCAATTGAAGTAAATTTAATATGGAATCAAATGATAACATAGAAATTAATTATTTCCAATTACACTTTTAAAAGAACTGCCTTATATTTTATTTTCATAATTAAAACTAAGATTTCTGTGTGGAGTATGTAATTTATATAAAATTTTATGCAAATGTATACATAGTTACTAAATTTTATCACTATATTTAATATTATAATTAAATAATTTATTATTATGTATATAGTACTTTTTTACTGTAAATTTACGATGAAAACTTTTTTATTTTGCAAATAGGTCACCAAAAAATGTCTTATTTTAGGGATTTTTTTAAACAATAACGGATAAATTAAACTAAGATTCGGAGTAATTTAATCAAATACAATTAATTAAATTAAGAGAATTAAAGATTAACTTTAGTTTTCAGAATTTTCATTTTTAGGTATTACTACAATTGCACCAAGCAAATATTGTAATTAATGAATTTATTTGAAATTTTTTGCTGCATGTATGAAATTAATTGTGCAAATGTCATTAATAAAATTCAATTTTAAACTTGAGATTATAATGCATTCTTTATTTCATGATATTTAATCGCTGTCTGGGCTTTTATGATTTGCTGAGACAAAAAAAAATAAAAAATTTTAAAAGCGGAACTCGATAAACAACTGCGGAAGACTATTTTTGAGGAAACGTAAAAACCATTTGGATGAATTTTTGACCATTGAAGACTAAAAGAAAAAAGAAAACTATACTATTCTTTTTCAATAATATTAAGGAATGAAAGCACAAAATTGGAAAAATATTTTCAATATAAATATTTTTGTAGAAAGGAACAGAATATAAATTCTCCGTAGTGCTGAAAAGAATGCCTATTTTATGACATGTTTTTGTGACAGGATACAAAATTAAAAGTATCTATAATGGAATCATCACAGTAAATGTTTGATAATATTAAAATAATATGTAAATTAAAAATTTTAAGCAGAAAAAAGCACGATGTTTAAAGTTTTACTACAAAAATTCATATTTTGTTCAAATTTATAAATTTTGATTACTCATCTGTTTCATTTGTAATCTTGTGCATATTTTTCGACCCGCAAATTAATTAGATCGATACCTATAGTTTAGAAATATTATTCCAAACCATTTAAGAAAAATTTTACCCTTTTGGTAGGATTCAAACCCTCAAATTACTGATCTCATAACGAAAATACTCCTTACTCATTCATTACCTCACCCTGGTCTTTCATCTGATTTTACATAAACGTTATACATTTTTTGGAATACCTAACTGTTTAGACAGGAGTTAAACCTACAAATTTCCGAACTGAATACCAAAATATTCATCCCTCATTTTTATTCATATCTTATTTAACATTACATTTAAAACATAATTATTATTTCAATGATTGTAAGTGCTAATTAAAATGTAAAGGAGGATTTGATTTTTTTTTACATTTAGAGTGTAAAATGAATTATAATCTGTTGTTGTTGTGGCTTATCCTCTTTAAAGATCTGACATTTGTCAGATCAATTCCAATAAATTGTTGACAGTCAAAAAGTCGATGACTAGCAGGGGATCTGAGGATAAATCCTCCAGGGAAAGTCCGACGCAATCCAGAATATGCTTCGGTGAGGCTGGATGGCCACAGCATTTTTTACAATAGGAATAATTTTTTGTACCACTTTCAAACGATACACATTTTAGATGTTCACTTGAGAATCTGGCCAAGGCAGTCTGAGATTTTCGATCACATTTTATTTCCAGAAGAGTTCCAGAGTACTATTGGTGCGTGGGTGGAATTTGCTAGATTGAATTTAGTCTAGATTTTTCATTAGTTCCTGGTATGTAAATGATGAACTAGTGGATGTATGAATTATTATCTAATTATTAACTATAATGCATGTAATCTCCACTTGATGCTAAAAGAAATTGGTGAGGAGCAAAGAAATACGGTAATAAACAAATATAAGTATTTTATGACATAAATACTCACAATATATCTTATGGCTTCACTGTCAAACTGCTCATAATGAACGAATAGGAGAAGCGTGTTTCAGTCTTATTTATTGTAATTGTCAGAAGTTTGGTTTGGCAAACAATGAATGATTTTTACAATTAAAGATATATTATGCTTAAATAATTTTTAATGATAATCTTTATCAAACTGAAGCCAAATTAAAGAAAAATACCATTTTAATATCGAAGTAAGCTAAGCGTTTGTAGATATTAAGTATTTTTTTGTAAATATAAATATCAAACGAAGAAGAGGAATTGAGTGGATCTTCAGTAAATCGCACATACTTAATCTAACCTCAGTTACCAAATAAATAAGTGAGAAATCATATTTTATGAGGATTTCATGTGAATTAACTGTGTAGTTTTGATAATGAATGGTGTTTTTACTGTCAAAATGTGTATATTACATGTACCATGGGAATAAAACTGATAATTGGTTTTGTAATTTCTTTTGTGAAAAACAAGTTTTATTTAATTTATTTACATTTTAGTGATATAATTCTATATGCTTATTTATATTCTAATTCCTCAGTCAGCTATGTAGAATTCTGCATTTTTTGAAAAAATGTTGCCAAGATGACGTATTGTGTCGTGCGTGATGACAATAATACTAGGGTTGCCAAAATAAAATTTTCTGCATAACTCTTATTGGTCTCCATATCTATGACGTAATAAAAACCAGGTGGCTATATACATAAAAAAATCCGCCAAAAAATCCTCGAACTCAGAATTTGACACCCTGTCATCAGTTATTGTGCATAAATTCTTGTTTGCTGATTCATAATTTTAAAAACTGAGTTTATATTTACATAATAATAAACTTATAGTGCCAGTTACATATATTTTTGACATTGACATATTTCAATCTAATATTTAAAATTGATGTAAGTTGTAAATTTTGTTTTTGATAACATAAATTTTTAATTAAATTCTTTACACTTTTATTTATTCAACTGTCACATTATGTCTAATTTTATTCCGAGAAGTTATTTTCATTATTGAACCTGCTTAAATGTTTGACGAAGAATAATTTCCCATACATTTTTACAAATGTTCTCCATAAAAAAAGAAAGAAAATCAGTCATTTAATTGTTTTTAAATTCTTCGTTTACCGTATTTATTTGATTTAATTGTATAACATTCTTTTTTATCAGTTGAACGAAAACATTTATCAAAACAAATCAAAAACTTAATTAAATTGAGTACACGCCAATACGTAATTCTTTATAGTCAATTCTCATTATTTAAACCACAATGAAAAATAAATTCATGAACTTTCGGCCTGAAAAAATATCTTTTTTCCCTCGATAATTCAATTTACTTAATTCACTTAGCTTAACACATTTTAGATTAATTTTGATTGAACAGTATGAAAAAAGAAATTAAAACATTTTCTTTTAAAAACCATGATTGTAACGTCATGATTTCAGGCAGGTGTTTGAACACAAAGCAGAGCAACAACAATTGATATCGTAATGACTTTTTCATCCTGTTGCCTTGGAAAACCTCCTCGGTTTGTAATTATTGTAAGTCATTAAATAAAATGTGTGACCTGTATATTGAAAACAGGCGCGGCATAATAACTAAAACTAGAATTTAACTGCAATTTATTTATATGTTTTATTGTTAACAAAATAAAAAAATTCATTTATTTATTACTGCGCTTTAATTGAGAATTTGATCTTATAATATAAATCAATTATTTTCAAAACGCTTCTCATAACAATTTCTTAATAAAATGAAAATTAATCATATGCACATCTAATTTTAATTGTAAGGAAATGTTAAAGCACAAAAATAAATATTCCTCTTTTATTATAGCTTTATATACAGCTTATGATATTTTGATTGGGTTTAATAAAATTATTCCTAAAATTAAAAATATTTAATTATACTAAATATACGTAGAATCTGCTAAAAGAAGTGCGTGACCTAAAAAACAATCACACATATTTCAAAATAATTCAGTAACAAAATAAATCAAATTAAAGTAAATTATTTACAATATAACATTTTAATAATTCGTGATTCGATCCTTAATGCTGTTTTTAACGATTATTACATTTGACGAATCCGTATTAACTTATGACATACATCGACATTCATTTTTATTCTTGTTTCAAAATTTTAAATGGTTTTGTAATGGTTTTAGTGATCGATGTTTGATCGGACGGATTAATGTCCTGAAACTTTGCCAGCTTGTTTGAGAGGCCAATCGTATTTTGATGGATCTGCAAAGCTGAAGTACTCGATATATGACATGGTGACTTATCTTGATGTAACATGACACTATCATTATCTAAATGACAAAAAAACGTACTGTATATTTATTTAAATGTTTTGCTGAGGAATTAATGTGCTTTTTGTTTAAGGACATTTACAGTTTTTAAACTTCACCTGCACTATATGCTGACGACGCATGCAGTCATTAAATATTATTTTTATCTCACTATAATTAACGCCTAGGCCATGCATTGTATATAGCAGTATAAACTCCTGCCTCGTTATTCATGCTAAATACAATGTGCCAAACATACGAAAATTCTTTAGAAAAGTATTAATTTTCATGACTACTTAATTTTTTTATATGTTTATTCCGTAATTATTTTGTTAAATTGAAGCAGTTAGAAAATCATTTGGAATAAAAATTATAAAGTTTTGATCAGTTTTCCTTTCTGAAACATTAATGTGCAAAAGCACCTTTTTCGTACGAATGAAGGTAAAAATAATATTCCTGCATACTTGTTAGAAATTCCAAGAAATTTTTCGAATTTCTAATTTAATAATTTCTTAATATAAGTATGTTTTGTACGGTTTTAACGTTAATTGAGTAATCAACGTGATATAATAGTTCTGAATGTATTAGAAGCACTATTAACATCGATTGAGATTCGAATTAAATTTTTATCCTCATATTCTTATCACAGCTACGTGTTTTCTTAGTTGTCCTTATATGTGACTCGGTTTATCAAAACTCTTATAAAAACGTATCGTAAAGAAAATCACAACTACTCAATGAATTGGATGCTTAGAGTTTGTCTTTACAAAAATTTAAGAACTTGAAATTTATCTCTTGCTTGAAAATATTAGTGTTCTAGGATAGCCTATTATTTATTTTTCGGCATTTTATTCAACAAAACCATCTAGACTAATAAAAATGATCTCACTCAAGTAAAATAGTTGCCGTTAATGTTAAATAAAGAGCGAAACGATTCTAATGATTAACTTTTTTCAAGGGATGGCAATATGAGAAATTACTTCATTTTTTGCTATTTAAATAAGCTTTAAACTCTTACAAATTCTAATTTTTTTAGTAATAAGAAAAATACTAAAAAAAATAATAATAAGCATTTACATAACTTAAAAATACTTACTTATACTTACTATATGTTTGTGGATGCTATACAAATAATACAATGATTATACAAAGAAAAAAATAATTTTAAGTGACATTTTTTATTGTAAACGTATGTGTGTAATGTAATTAATTATACATAGTTTACTAATATATATATATATTGACTGCGGATAGGAAGGTCCTGGGTTCGAATCCCAGTTCGGGCATGGATGTACTCGCTCTCTCTATATATATATATCTAACCTATCTTTGTCCTTTCTTTGTATGAAGGGTTTGTGACTGGTTGCCTAAACCTATAAACGGGTACCTATGGCATGTGTGTACTGAGGAAGTCCGACTCCACACCAAAACATGGTTCAGTTGGAAAAATGGAGCAGCACTCCCCATAATGTCAGCCTAGCTGGCAAAAGACAACAACAATATATATATATATATATATATATATATATATATATATATATATATATATATATATATATATATATATATATATATATATATATATATGTTAATAAGGAAACCTAATTCTAAAATCATTTTTATTTAACAATATTCTTAACTAATTTAATTAAAATGACTGAACTATTATAAAGCTTCCCTACTCGAAAAATATCAGGATACAATATACTTATTTATTAATAAACTTAATATTGCATGAATTAATTATTCAATTTCTAACTTTTCTTTTTAATAATTAAAAAATAGAAATTATTGTTGTTAATTGGGAGAATTGCTAGTGTAGAATATCGAATCCGTATTGAATGCCCTAAAGTAGATCAACGGCTTAATTATATTGAGGTGTCGGACTATGAGTGCCAAGATAGGTATTTAATTGCATCTTCGACACATCATCAAACCATGATTGGATAAATCCCGCTGGATTAATAGATGCATTTTCTTAGGAAATTCCATCTCCAGAAGAAACAAAGCCTGGATGGACTCTTCTTCTCAGTGGCCCTTTTCAGATTTACGATTGGTTCAACAGAAAACTACGACATGGCTGATCATATCATGATAGATCCATCTTCACTGACAGATGGAAGAAGATGATCTGAAACTGTGCGGGCAAATCCAGGATTGTACCTTAATGTTAATTAATTAAGAATACTTGCCACCAACGCCTCGTAATTTTGAGTCGTGGTCTGGTGACATGGTCACGCCTTAACTGGCACCCTCCTCTTCACATCCACGCCACACCAGAGGAAGAACTTTGGACGTCAAAGATTATCGTGGACTCGTCCCCAGTCCACGGAGTTCTAGCAAATTCAGTGGGGTATTCAATATACCGGGTGACATCGAATACAACAATATGATTTCAACGTAATCAGAATTTATGTCACACCCATTTGTAAACTTTTGCACTGGACCTTTTGAAGCAAATGAGTTTAATTGAGCATAACTCACACAACCTCTTTACAACATATGATTCATTACTTGATTCTTTTTTCTGAATTTCGTGAAAATGTTATTAACCAATGAATTCCATAATCGACTTGACAGAAAGAATTACAGCAGCTGAGATCCGTGAAATGTCAGAGACCTTTGAAAACATTCCTCAATCAATATCACATAAGAGTAAAGATGGCATCAGTGACAATAGGTATTATTTGGAACATCTCTTTTGGTGCTTTAAAACATTTTTATTCTTTAAAACACATGTTTTTCTATATCGCTGTATAATTATTTAAAATTATATAATTTCTATTATTATATTAATCCTAAGTTTCTATCTCTAATTACCACGAGTGCGGTTTAAGTTCCAACCACACTATCCTTTATAATTATGATACTTGATACGATTTTATGTACCAGCGCCCAAGATTATCGTGAAATGCTATTGTATATGCGAATATACAAACGAAACTCCATATAACGACCGTCTATAAAAGGTGTTCAGAATAAATTGTCACTATATTGAATATAATTAAAAAATGTACACATAAGTTCTTAAAAGTTCCTAAAAATAAACTATTTTCAAAGATAATTCAAATTAATACTCAATTTGTTTTATGTTGAAATAAAATTTTGTCAATCATATTATTTCTTAAGCATATTTTAAAGTAAAACATAAGAGGAAAAAGGGGTGTACTTATAAAATATTTATTTTCCAAGGAAAACTCCAGAAAGTTTATTTACCTTTTCTGCATTATTGATTTTTGCAAAACATAATTTTTCATTTCATTTAAAGATGATAAATAACGTTCTGTATTTTTTTCTCGTCTTTTCAAAAAGCATTTTAAAAAGCTTCAACTACACTTGAAACAGTTTTTATGCTAGAAAGTTTAGGCACCATGTCTTCATCTTCTTCATCCTATGTTGATGCAGTTTCTTTTTGTGAACAATAATGGGAAATCAATTAATTTTCGGTCAGATTTTCGATGCATTGTAGATCATAATCAATTGTAGCATATTCGTCAAAACAAAAGTCTTTCTTTTTTATTCTTCGAAGCATTTTCGTTTTTTTTATTTCATTAATTATTTTAGCAGTAGATTTCATTTCTGGTAGCTTTATGAAACTAGCATAAACAAACAATTCTTAAAGCTATTTTCTGTCACATCATTCCATGTTATTTCCGAGAGGTACAAAGCCGTAAGAATAAGTACTATATAATCTTCATCTTCATCCAATGCAGAAACAATTATTAGCAAAAGCAATTTCATGTAATTAAGTTTGAAGCTCAGAATGATTCCTTGGTCTAAAATCAATAATGAAAGTATCATTATGTGGAAAATATTCCACGATAATTGACTTCAAGACTTTTATTTAGGGATGCCCTGTACAGTTATTAGTTATTAAGACAATTTATCTGTATTTAAATGGATGATCCGAGCAACGTAACCATCCTCAAAAATTCGAGATGTCATCCACCATTTAGCATTGTTTTTATAAGTAACTAATGAAGTTTTGATACTTTTAAAAACTACTACTTTTTCGATAACTTATGGCTAAGAGAGGAAATTTTTCGGTGTTGGACACATTTGCGCACGGAAGAACAATACTTTCGATTTGTGGCTGTCCCTCCACTTACAGATTCGTGTTTGAAAACGAAATATGTGTCAGGTTTCATCTTACAAAATATTCCAGCTTCACCTGCATTAAAAATATTGTCTGGAGCACAATTATCCGTAGTATATTGCAATTTTTTTCTTTCTATTTCTCGATTGTTTCTTTGTTGACAGCAACACTTTACTCTCAATGCTTCCGGAAAGAAACACCGGAAATCATCACTTGATGCTTTGAATGCAATTTCGTCAATGTCCCTTTGTTGAGCAAAATTTAGTACTTTGGACTTTAATAAACTTCCATCTGTTGGAATGCTTTTGATATTATTTTTAACTCTTCGCATAATCCATCTTCAAGCTTCTGAAATTTTTCATCACTAAATCGATTTCTAGATTGCTTAACATTTAATTTTATTTCCGATATCAAATTCCGACAGTTAACTATGCCAAATAATGTGCTTTCAAAAATTTTAAACAAGTTTGCTAACTGAATTTTTTTAATCTACCTCTTTGTAAGAACGTCAAGATCTTAAGTGGCGCTGGTACGCCACTTGTTCTTTCTCTAAAAGAAACTTGAGAAATAGACCAAGAAAATACGTAGATAAGTAATATCATGGCCGCACTTAGAGCATAAATACGCTGTTAAAACTTTCTTGCCCGCATATTGCGGAATTTATTGTAAATGTGTAAATACTTTTAAAACTTTCCATTAAAATTTGAATTAAATATCAGGCTTGAATTATTTAAATAACTTGAAAAGGAAATTTGAATTCTGTCTTGAACAAACAATAATTGTGATCATATGGATAATTTCTCTCCCACCGCGCACTCTTTTTTAAGATTTTTATTTTAATTTCAAGCGATATCTCTGCTTTTATGTGAGGCTTCTATCTTGTTTAGTGATGGAGACGTGATTTTTGTTTGCAAGTTGATTTGCATCAAGAAAGAACAAATCAAAATGTTCACTTCACCATTTCTTCTCCTGGAGAAAGACATCCCCTTTTCTTAGCAATATGCCGCAAAGTACTTGTGTGACGATAAATAATCCTATGTTTTAATTTTTTGAGTAAAGAGAATATGACGTTTCTACCAATTCTCTCATCACTGGAAGCAGAATTTCAGCTATGACTTCTGGACAGACATCAAGACTCCTGTTATATAATAGAATATTATTGTTAGCTATGTAATTCCACCCTATCCGCAAAAGTTGAACAAAAGTGCTGAAGATTCCACATCCATAAATCTTGAAAATACAATAGTAAAATTTATTTTCAGTTACATTATTCGAAGCAATTTCTCTTTGTAAAAATACCGGAATCGATATTTTCTGAATTCGGAATTTGTATTGAGATTAGATGATATTGGATGGTCATTTTGTTGGAAGCAAAATTATGTAGAGTGGATAGGAAAAGAATTGGGGATTATCGCTGTTTGTTACAATGAAAAGTTCTTAATAACGTCGGATCTTTATAACGAGCTTCGTCTATATATGTGTGTTTTTTTCTAGTTATATTATTAAATATTCCCCTATAAGAGGCGTCAGCTGTACATAAGCTGATTGACACTAATTTAGTGCATGAAAAATATATTAGATGGGTTCAAGGAATTAAAAAATTGTTTTTCCTTCAAAAGTGTTCATTAGAGAATGATTTATATAGAAAAATTAAATATTATAAAGAAAATGGTCAATATAGAATTCACAACAATTTGTATATTTACTATCTAAAATTCAAATATCATATGATTGAATTATATTAAATTAAGTGGAGAAGTTAATAAGATTATACGATAGTGCTGTTGAAAATCAATGTGGCCTCTGTCATCTACCATATATAATTGTGATGCTGGACAGAGTGTTTATAATAGATCATCACTGATCTAAGATTTCAAACATTCAACCTAGAGAAGTTCAACAAACCAAGTAACTTCAAGAGCGGGACCCTACTTAGTCTAATTGGGGTCAGGGACAAAAAATTCTTTAGAAAGCCCCCTCTACTTCACAACAACAAATTACTTACATTCTGTTAAGAATACGAATTGCAAATGCGCATTGTGGCATGTTTAAATTGATTATTTGTTGCTTCTGGTGGACGTTGTGTTTGGAAAAACAAAATGCACCAGACATTTTCGGACAGTGTTTTCAAAAACACTTATCATTCGCTAGATAACACGAGTATCATTGCTTTCATATCTAAATGTGTGAAGACAACTTTCTAAGGGTCGACAATAACCACCGGAGAGACAGTTTAAAGGACTTTTTCATGTTCAATTGTTAAATTTTTTATATTTTCATTCTCAAGACCTTTTCTGCTTACATTATTCTAAGGCGCAAATGCTTTGGACACCGAAATTCATAAACTGAATCACAAATACGAAAACTTTATTTCGTCTGTTCAACAGTGAATTCTCCTAAGAATTTTATTATTCTTGATTTTGAAGATGAAACTTAAAATGATATATTTGTAATCAAATTTCGAATAAACTGATATTAATGGAGAATTTGGCAATGGTTTTAATTTATACTGTGTATTATATTATTAATATCTAAAAAATTATGTACATTCAATTAAAGTTGCAATATTTATAAATACAGTTCATGTTTTCTCTATTATTTATCTCCAATTTGTTTTAATCATTTCTAGTTTTCAAAAATTGCATACATATTACAAAAGAGATCCCTGAATCATCCAAAAATTCCAGGAATTATAACTGAGCCAGTTTTAATTAAATAAAATATTCTAAAGTTCTTAAATGAAAGGAACAATGAAAAAATGTAAGATACAAGGATTTCTTTTAGATGTGCGCATGAAATCCTTAATATTCCCCATTATTAAATAAATTAGCATTTAGAAAAACTTAAATATTATAAAATTTTATTGAAATATTCCATAAATTACGGGATAAGCAAATAATTTACCAAAAAAAAAAAAAGGATGTACACATAATGAATTAAAAATTTCGAACAATTCGAAGGTTGAAAAAGTAGTTCAATATCACTAAGGCATTACAGAATGTATTTTCATATTGTTTTATCACGCATCTAAATTAGTTTTTTATTTATGTAATAATTTTTATTCGAGGTATTTAAAGCAATAAGTTCTCTTATGATTTCTCTCTAGTTCCGTCTGGGCCACATGCTACCTACACTGTTAATATGTAAATAACCTAAACTGCTAAATTTTATTAACTAACTACACAAATTGTCATTTTTATTTACAAACTAATCTAATACTTTTATTTGCGAGAGGGATAAAGCACCAAAAAGCATCCAAAAATTCCACTAATAACAAAAATATTTACTATTATAATATTTTAATATGCCCCTATATTTATTTATTTTCCCATGCCCAGTTGGTCTGTCTATATTTATTATATACATTATTATTATATCAACAAATATATAAAAATTAATTTTGCATAAATTTGCTATGATAAAAATATTTGTTAAATTAAGATAGAATCACATTTAGATATAACATTAGGTCTAATTTTTAAAATTCGACTTAAAATTTTAAATTAATCCGCAGAAACCATGTATAATATTTATTGTTCAATTCTAAAAGAGAAGTTTTGATTTCACGGATTTTATTGTTGCAGGAGAAAGTAAAGTATAAGTTTCAGAAACTTTATAAGACAAATAAATTTACGAAAATCGAATTCATAATCACTTAAAGAAAATGGAAGCGTAGTTCATTTTACGAATGCTGCTTTCTGAGCCACATTTTCACAGTGTTGGCACGTTGGAATATAATAAAGTGCAAATAATTTTAAACAAACAATTGTTTTATTGTGCATTATAATTTTAATTGAACTTTTATTAATAATTCTTGATGTTTGACTTGATTGAGAGCTTAGGTCTTGTCTCTAGTAAGGAAAGATAAGCAATATTTATTTTCAATTCCCTTCCCAGCAAATTCCAAAATATGTTCTAATTGCATAATTATTGAAAAGCATTTATTATTTTAGAGGACAAGAGGCGTGATGTTTAATCACATAAATTCAGCTTAATGATTTTTCTTCAAAATTTAGTGGAGAATGCTAATTTAGACGTATGATTTTTTGAAAATGTAAGACTTCATGTGCTTGGGAATAATTTCTTTTATTTCTATCCAAATTAAATAATTAGACAGGAATAATAAATTTCAATTGATTTAGATTTTGAGTAATCTTATATTAATTCATCTAATAAGATCTTTTATTATTTGTGTTGCTACATTTGCCTTAATTGGAAAGAATAATTCCAAATGTACAAAACATATAAAATAACACAAAAGAAAATAAAGCTCTAAAAATAACAAATATTTAAAGTAATAACCTGAAAAAAAGCATGAGAACAGAAGTAAAAAAAATTAAAAATATCTATATTATTCCTTTTTTTCATGGCATTCTTATAAGTATTTCATAAATAAGCACTGTCAAGCAAAAAATATTGGAATTTTTTTAAAGGCATGCAACAATAAAAATTGCATTATAAATTTTAAGACAAAGGATAAAAATAATTATTTCTTAATAAAAAGTTAGTTGAGATTGTTATGAACTACAACATTGTTAAATGGGCAATCTTTGCCTTTAAACCTCTAAAAAGCCCAGGGCCTGATGGAATTATGCCCATCATGATCCAGAAGGCAGAAGAGGTTATCATACCAATGCTAACTAGAATTTACAGAAGTAGCTTAGCACTGGGTTACATACCAAATATATGGCAGAAGACCAGGATTGTTTTAATTCCTAAACCTGGTAAGGACACCTATGACCAGGCCAAGTCTTACAGACCTATCAGTCTTTCTTCATTCTTCCTTAAAATTATGGAGAAAATCATCTATCGGCATATTAGAGATTACTTGGGTAGTAACAGTCCCTTGCATGCTCTTCAACTTCCCTATCAACCCGGCAAATCTACTGAAACTGCTTTACATCAGCTAGTTTCTAAGATTGAAACTACTTTGGATCAAAAAGAAATTGCCTTGGCATCTTTCCTCGACATCCAATGTGCCTTTGATAACACTTCCCATCTATCCATCCTCAATGCACTTAGAGGGGCAGGGATTAATTAGACCCTGTGTACTTGGATTGAGGCCTTGATTTCGGATATATGTAAACGAATGAACATCTTCGATGAATCATTTGAAAAAAAGACTACTAGAGGTTGTTCTCAAGGAGGTGTTCTCTCACCATTACTTTGGAACCTAGTTGTTAATAGCCTTATAAAACATCTAAATGATAGGGGCTATTATACGCAAGGATATGCTGATGACATTATCATCCTTATCCTTGGCAAAGATTTCAACATAACTTGTCATCTCATGCAGGATGCTCTAAGTTATGTAAGTCAATGGTGCATAGATAGGGACCTGATTGCTAATCCTCAGAAAACCTACCTTGTACCTTTTACAAAGGAAATGGAAGGGTTTTTTTCATACCAAGACTTTTTGATGTTGAAATCAATGTGGCTTCAGAGGTGAAGTATCTGGGCATTTATTTAGACCAGAAACTCACCTGGAATAAGCACATTGATGATAAAATTAACCTAGCAAAGAAAAGCATTATGATTTGCAGGCGAATGCTTGGTAAAAACTGGGGTTTATATCCAAAACTGATCTTATGGATGTACACAGCTATTGTCAGGCCGATTCTCACATATGCCTGTGTGATCTGGTAGCGTAAGGTGGAACAGAAGATTGTGACTTACAGACTAGGAGGTCTACAAAAACTGGCCTGTCTCTGCATCACAGGAGCAATGTCCACCGCGCCAACCAGAGCATTGGAAGTTATATTGGATCTGACTCCCTTAGACATCTTCATCTGCAGCACTGCCAGAATGACTGCATACAGAATGAAGCTACAAAACCAATGGTACGAACAACCTGTTGCCAAAGGGCACAGGGGTATTACCAGGAAAATTCAAGATCCTACTTTCTTGATGCCCTCGGACATCATGGAAAAATCATACATATTTGATAGGACATTTGAAATAGTTTTTCCAACTAGAGATGAATGGTATAACAACATGTTTGAAACTAAAACAGGAGATCTAATCTGGTATACAGATGGATCACTGAAAAACAGCCTCTCAGGACTGGGAGTATGTGGCGTGTCACCAAGAACCAGCCTATCTGTAAGCCTTGGGCGATACGCTACGGTCTTCCAGGCAGACGTTTTGGCCATTATTCACTGTCTGCGACTAAATATGAGGAAGGGCTAACATGGTAAGCGGACTCTCATTTTTAGTGACAATCAAGCCGCTTTAAAAGTGCTAAATTCTTTCGAAATCAAATCTAAAATGATTTTGGAATGTAGAAACCTTCTTACAGAACTGGCAACTAGAAACAAGGTGTTCCTTGTATGGGTGCCAGGGCACAAAGGTATCGAAGGTAATGAAAGGGCTGATGAGCTTGCTAAACAAGGATCGTCTTTTGTTCCCATTGGTGCAGAATCTTTTTGTGGGATCAGTTTGAAGACCGAAAAAAACCAATGTTCTTAGATGGGAAAAACGGAAGATGTATGAAGCTTGGCTCAACACTCTTGGTCAAACCCACGCTAAAAGCATGATCTGTGGATCATCAGCGAGGATTGCCTCTGAAATTCTAAGATGCTCTAGGCAGAAGATACGTTTAATCCTAGGCTTCATAACTGGGCACTACTATTTCAGAAAAGACCTCCATAAAATGGGAGTTTCAACAAGACCCTATCTTCTGGAATTGTCATACGCAAGAGGAAATGGCAAAGCATATCATTTACGAATGCGAAGCTCTTGCCCTCCCTACATTAACTTCTTTAGGCATTATCCACACTAGAGAGTTACACCTAGACTCCATTAAAGAGTTATCGGACATAAAGTGGGTGACCCAAGTAACTGGAATTAGGAAACATTGGGTTTGGAGTTAATGGTACAAAATGCTGATTAAAGCAGAGGTGCCAATGACATACAAACCCAACCTTGAGGAGAAGAAGAAGAAGATGCATTACAAACATAAAAATATTCCGTTTGTATTGAAGACTAGCGCCCTCTATCAACAGTTTATTCCATTTACTGTTTTAATATTTTTATCATATTTATTTGCTTTATTAATTAAGTGTCCAAATTTTTTTCTATTTTTGATTTTTTATGTATAAAAACATACTTTTGCTTTACTTATAATTTTTTATTGGTTATTCTATAAGATCAGCCTTTTCTAAATTTCAAATATAATTATTTAAAGTAAATTTAATTTAGTGGCATCATTGATGGGAAAAGTGTCGGCTTAATATCTTGTTTCATTTTTTCACGTTAAATTTAAATCATCTTTAAATTAAAAGTAAGTTATTTAATCAATATTGTAGAGGTGAGTATACTTAATTTTTGTTCTTTCCAGAGGTTTGTTTAAGAAAATTATTTACGAATATAATTTTAAATCATGTGTTTATTTTTAAGTTAATATTATTTAAATTTTTAGAGTAAGAAGTTTTATGTTATGTTCTCATATAAAAAATCTTTCAAATTATTACTATTATTAAAATTTTAACTGATCAAAAAGTTTAGAATTGCAAATTAATTTTGTAGTTTACTTTTATATATCATATATGATTATTTTGCCGTTTAGTAAACCTAAATATTACTTTAATTTTATTATATCCATTTAATTCCTTTTGTTTATGTCTTCTGATTTATGCGATGCTTAACAATGTTTTTTTTCCATATACATAAGTACTTTATATTATGCTTAACGTTTATTTAGTTATCTGTTTGTATAGTTTATTTTTACAGTTTTCTGTAGATATGTGATCATTATTTATGGCATAGTTTATTTTAGCCGTATACTACGCATTTTTATCTTTAATCTTAGCTTAAAACCAAAATGCTGTTATCATTTATTTAGTTTTCAGATTGTTTAACCATGCCGGAGGCAAGATCTTCAATGATAGACATAAAAGTTGATCCATCTATTCTCTTAGATGCAGGTATTAAATACGATCTTATATTTAATTATTAAATGTGTGTTTATTTTTAATTCATTGATATAGTAAGTAATTTACCAAACTTAAGGTCTCTTAATTTTAAAGGAATATGAGGATAAAATTTTATCTGAAAATATGATAGTGAATAACTTAATATTTGCACATTATCTTCTTGAAGATACTCATCAAGTATGTTGTCAGATGTTACAAATTTTAATAATTTTTTTTAAATGAGGGAAATGAACATAGCCCTTAACTTATATCTCCATTGAAACATATAGATTGAAACTTTGTATTTAACTTTTTTATTCATAAATTTTAAATTTGCATGCACTAAAATTATGAAATATAAGTTTAAATATAATAAATTATGTGCCCATTTACTAAACTGTAACGTTTGACTCAAAATCACAACATATGATATTTTTTATAGAAATGATTGATAGAATGATTTTTTATAGAAATGATAATATCTAAACAACAATAAATTATTGACTAATAAATATTACCAATTTATATTTGCATTAGTAATCATTTGCATACTGTACATCTGAGATATTGATTTGATATTAATTCAAAGATTGTCTAAAATAACTATAAAATATAAAATTTAGGTTAATACTTGACATAATGTGATCCTTAATGGATACAACTTATATAGTGTTAAAATCTTATTCATATAATTAATATAAAAATCAATATTGTTTTAACCATTCAAATAAATAATATGATATAGTGGCTGCATCTAATAGCTTCTTTAAAATTTAACAAGTCTTTGTTGTACCTGTAATTTTATAGTTGTAACTGCATCACAATCGATTATCTCATGAATAATATTTTGATCAAAAAGAAAATTCATTCAACAGGATAACTTAATTTTTCTTCTGGGATAAACTACTATAATAATTTTTTAACTGCTCTTTTGTTAAATTAATATTCAAGTCTCACAAAATTTTTTGTGTAATATTTATCTCGTATCTTAATATGTCTCCAATTATTATTGTTCCTTCTCAATCTATTTAAATTATTGTAATACATCCAATGAATTTAAAGTTATTTTTACATTCGGAAAAAAATGCAAAATATACTGTTACTTGGCTACAGTAAAAATACTTATAGTTGAAAATATTGGATAAAATTCAGTATGTATCAGCATTTCTTGCATGACAGTTAAGTGTTAAAATAAATTTATGCTTCTGACAAAAAATTATAGGAATAAATTCAGATATATTACTTCAAACATTCAAAGATTATCAAATATTTAATATTTTTTTATGATGATGAAGAAAAAGTATTAACTATATATCAGCTAAAACCTGAGTCCAAATACAAAATTTTATTAAATTTAATCAACTATATTAACAAATAATACAGGATATTTATTTTTCAATTTCTAATAAGTTAAAGAATTTGTAAAATTACAAAATTTGTATTTAGTATAAACATTATTCACTTATTATAAATTATTTCTTTAAAAGACCCTATCAATCTCTCTGTTCTGCAGCAGTAATATCTCAACTACCAAATCATCACTATATTAATTTCATAAAAATATATCCAGTAAAATCCCTTTAGAATATTGTTTAATGTTGCATCTTAATAATTTAAAATAAAATTTTCAAAGAAATAAATTAAGAAATATATTTTATTTTGGCAAAATATAAATAAAAAAAAATCAAAATTTAAGATTTCAAACATTAGATTTAATGGAAAAATTTTTTAATAAGAAATAAATTGTTGTAAAATTATGTATCTTTAAAAAATATTTTTATTTTAAGACAAGCTGAAACTAGGAAGACAAAAGGAAAAACAAACATGTTAGGAGAGTGTTAATTTTTGTCTATATTTATATGTGTTATAAACTGTTATTGAAGATAGTAATATCTATTTCATAATTGAAGACTTTTAATGATATTTAGTTTTACTGGAAAAATGGTGTAGAATGTAAAGTTTCATTATAGAATACTTCTGATATGAAAAATATTTTTTTTAATAACTTTGCTTAAAGTATTCATCATTATCATTCACATTCATTTTATTAGGATTAGAATAATCGACAAACCTTTTTCTGACAAACTATTGTTAAATTGTTTTAAAAAAGTTAAACATTTTAAGCAAATCTTTATTTTGTTAAATCACCTAGTAATAAAAACTCTTTTACAGAGTATTGCGAAGAAACATACTCTTAATAATATCTGTTATTGTATATTTAAAAGTATCTAATTTGAATATTACAAATTATGCATTCCAAAGTATCTTTAAAAGGATTAAGAGTGTAATGAACTTAATCCCTTTAAAAAAGTGAGTTACTAGTGAATCCAAGCTTAAATGTTATCACTATTAAAAAAAACTTTTATAAATAGTGATATAACTATTTGCAAAAACATTTGTATAAAATTAGTCATCACTTTGATATAAATCTTTTTATAAACAGTCATATTCAAAAATTTAATGGAAGAAAGTAATTTTAAACTGGAAACTCAGAGTAAAGAACTGGGAATTTTATTTTTGGCTGGGTGTTCTACATCTTATCCACAGTAGATTATATAATCTTTTATCTTATTTTGTTGTAGATAATTCTCACGGTTATTGTAATAATTGTAAATAAATATATAGAATTGCTTATTATTGTAAATAAATATGCAAAGTTGCATATTGTATATAAATATGCAAAAACAGGAAAATCAAGGAAAACAGGAAAATCAAGTTCAAACAGGCATGGGGGTTTCATGTATAGCGGATTTATCTGCTTGATAAATATCACAGTGGTTCTCAGAATCCACTGAATAGCATTGTGAATGTAAATAATTAAGACTGTGTGAACAAATGGTAATTATTTCCCATCATTTATGATTGCTATATTTTTTCCTGGATTATTATTAATTCAGTTTATTATTTGACTTTGATTTTTATATTTATTATCCATTAAATTTTAAACTCATTTTTTGTATTGTTTTTTTTTTTTAATCCTTATCAGCTTCATGTTTATCTAAATGTTTGACCATAAGTTACTTATGTAAATTATGTAAAAAATTTACAAACAGGTATTCCTTGATTTTTTTTTATGTCAAGATATGAGTAACAAAATGGCTGCTGAAGTTACAAAAACCTGTAAGAAGCATTGTTACCAGAAATTAAGTTTTATTGCCAAACCAAGGGGTACCCACTTCTACACTGAACTCATTATATTTTTATAAAATCTGTGAACAACCATCTGATATTTATATTTGTAACTTAAATCTATTCTGTAAATCAAATAAACCCATGAAATATTGTTGGTGTTAGAATAGTTTTGTCTAGTATTGGAATTTTTTATAGATTATGAGAATGTTTACATACATGAATT
This sequence comes from Latrodectus hesperus, assembly GCA_037975125.1. Lineage (NCBI taxonomy): Eukaryota > Metazoa > Arthropoda > Arachnida > Araneae > Theridiidae > Latrodectus > Latrodectus hesperus. The sequence continues at coordinate 15,531,139 of JAJQOW010000014.1, read as the reverse complement.
ATAATTTTAATTGATAAGCTTCCATTAAAATTTTCTGAAAGCATTTTTTAATGCTAATGAAGATAAAAATTTAATTAAATTTTTATTTCTATAATGTAAATTTGCTTGTTTTCATAGAGAAACGTTCAAAAGTCGTAAAAGGAGTAGAAGAGGTACTTCAGCCTTTATTTGTCTCAAAAAATATGAAACAGTATTAGGAGAATCTTATTTAGTAATTTTTAGCAATGAAGAAGGAAGGTGAGTTATATTGAATAATGTAAAATTTTATTATATGAAAGCTTTATCTTTTGTAACATTAAATTACAAACTTTTCAGACTAATTTCTTTTAATTTTTGCCTTTCAATTAGTGTTTGGATATGCAACAGAAATTTTAATGAATTCATGATTGAAATATTTATCAATTCATAATTATTAGTAATAAAAATGTCGTCCAAGACATTAGTTTGTAATTAGTTTGCTAACTTACACAAAGTTTTTGTCAGTAGAGTAATAAAAATACTTTAAAATCCTTTATTATTAAATATTTTCAAATAATGTTTTGCTAAAAAAATTCTATAAATAATTTCTTTTTTTCTGATTGTAAATAATTTAGATGTTACTAACAATATCTACTGTGGATCAACCTTTTATTAGGATTGATGTACTAAATACAATTTAATTTTTTTAAGGATGTAATTGTTTATTTGATATAAAAAGTGATTCCAAATTAGAACTTAATAGCTGCTAACATTTTTAAAAAAAATTATAGAAATTTTTCATTTAAATTTTTTGTTTTTTTTTATCTTCTAATTTTCTGGGTGTTTCAAATAATATTCAGTGCATCTGAGGGGAGAAAGAAAAGTCAGTGTATTTTCACAATAAAGAAAATATGCTACTATAAAAATAGATTGACATTATTTTTTTAATTTTTAAAAAGAAAATAAACATAAATTCGGAAAAATCAAATATATGCAAAAATTTTATTATTTGATATGGCTTGCAATCATATCAATATAATGCTTTTTGTAATATCAGTTCTGATATGAGACTCAACTAACTAATGTGATCTTTGGTGATATAATAGATGTTTGGATAGGATTTATCTCATTTACTTGCCCATCTGGTAATTCAATAGTCAACTTTTTAGCTTAAGAGTCAACCAGTTATGTTTCAAACTTGTAATCTTGATTGTAAATGTTTGTTGTAGTTTTAAACCTTGGGTCTCAATAAAATTAGCCCCTTTTTATAAAAAGTGTCTGTAAATCAATAAAGCAATTGCCAAATTTTCTAAATATTTGCTTTGGATGAACGTGTGTCCAATGATTCTACTTAATAGTTGCCGAGCTGGCAGCCGAATGGTTAGCGCTCTTGCTTTCGGTTCAACAGTTCGTGGGTTCGAATCCCTCCTTGGGCATGGATGTTTGTAGTGGTTCGGATTCCACTTTAAACCGTAAGTCCCGGTCTAATTTGCCCTCGTGTGCAAAAAAATAACCGTTGAGCGACAAACAAAACCAAAATCTACTTAATAGTTTTCAGACATAATTTAGGAAAACATGGAAAAATTCTGATTTAATATCTATATTTCATTAATCATTAAATTAATCATTTTCATTAATATCTATTTATCATTTATATTTAAATATAAATGTTTGTCAATAAATTTAGAAGTTCCTTGAAAAAATGTTTTCATATTATTATAAGTAATCTTATTTAAGTTTATAACATTACAATAATCTTATTAGTCAGTTTTATTTAAAGTTATATAATTCATATGTAAGATCAATTAATGTAAGATCTTTCTTTGTAAAACATCTAATTTGAAGGGAAAGAATATTTAGGAACTATTTAAAAAATTAATATAAATTTTTTTTTATTTCATATTTAAACTTTGTCATGTTTGCTAAGGACTACTGATTCATACAAAATAGATCAGTCACAATATCCTTTAGATGAAATGATATTTCTGAGGGTGGCAAATCAAATCTGAGTTTCTTCTATTGTTTGGTCCCTGATTATAAATTATGAGTACCTACCCACTTTTGGGGCTATGATGATGTATCTACTTTGTGACCCTCTATATAAATACCCCTTTCTTTCCCTTGTGTCAAAAAGAAGGACCCATTGGCAATGTCAATTGTCTTGTATTTGAAATAAATATCTAAATTCCAGATGCCTGTTTAAATAAAAATACAGTACAGTTTAAGTACAAATCACCTGTTCCATAGAAATTTTTTATTTAAAGTTTTGAAAATATGAATTACTATTCAGCTTAAACATAGCTTAATATTTGGTTTTTGATATTCAGGCAAATGAGTATTCACCACTTCTCTAATAAATACTGTTTCTTACTATATTTTCATGCATATAATCTACTCTGGCCTATTATCTTGAAGGGCTTTTCCAAGAAATAAAAAAAGAGCATTGCATAACCCATGATGGCATATAATCACATCAGTTTTTTTGGCAAATAATTTAAAATACATGTTGATGATAATGTGGTCTTATATAAAATAAAAATACATGGTATGATTAAAAATACAATAAATTGTACAAAAAAAACATTTGGTTGGGTTGTATTTGAATCCATCTCATTGACATGTGCAATAAATTGAGAGGAAAGCACCTGATTAATTGCAAAGAGCAATAGTTCTGGGATGATTGTAGTAAAACTTATCACTTTTAATTTTTAATGATTTTTAAAATGAAATGATAAAAAATTAAAAAAATTTCTTAACTGAATGAAAAAATGGATTATTTTCGAACTGCACATTGAATACATTTTTTTTGTACTGTCCATGCTTTGTCTTTCTCTTTATGTTAGCTTGTTTGTTGCTGCCAATTTTTTAATTGCCTTCTCTTAGTTTAAATTTTGCTGTGTAATTTAGATGCTTTCACTTCCACATGACAATATTGGAATTTGAATATCTTCAGAATAAAACAGCTCAGATCAAAACAAAATGTGGGGGGGAAAAAACCCAATTTGTTCTTGGGTGGAATTTGTCAAAACTGGTTATATCTGAAACACATTAATCAGTTGGTGAAAGCTTTCTGTGCCACCTGTTATTTATTTTACAAAATATAAATGGCACTTCAAAACTTCACTGTTAGCTTATTTGATGGAGAATATTTTTATCAAATTATCTTCAACACTGTATGATACACATGACAAACTTCGAAACTTCAACACATAATCCACTGATTATATGCAAGAAAATATGATAATTAGATTTTAATGTCAAAGCACCTCTGCTAAAACCATCTTGTACTAAATCACTTGTTCTTAAGAATGAAAAAATTATTTGAAATTAGTATATAAAAATTACATTTTAATGTGAATGTCATTATTATTTATTGTCTTTTCTTCAAATATTAAATGCTACTAATTAAAAAACATGGCTTTCTTTGAGAATATTATTGATTATAATAACTATTAAATTGCTAGTGTCATATTTTTAGAGTAATCATTTGTAATAAGTTCTTCTTCTTCTTCTTAGAATTGGGTTTGTATGTCATTGGGCACCTCTGCTTTTATCAGCATTTTGTACCATTAACTCCAAACCCAATGTTTCCTAGTTCCAGTTGCTCGGGTCACCCACTTTATTAATAAAGTCCAATAACCCTTTAATGGAGTCTAGGTTTAACTGTCTAGTATCGATGATGCCTAAAGAGGTTAATCTAGGGAGGGCAAGAGCCTGGCATTCATAAATGATATGCTCTGCCGTTTCCTCTTGCGTATGACATTTCCAGCAGATAGGGTCTTGCTGAAATAGTCCCATCTGGTCAGAGAGTCAGTCATACTAGAGATAGCTTCCTGACTTTCACCAGAAGATGGTTTGGAGGTCATTTCTACCTCAAGTGAAGGATTCATTACTGCCCCTTTACAAGACAGCCTCTGAGTTCACTTGTCTTTTTCAGCAAGGTCAACTTCAGAGGCATCACCTGTAGATGCAGGAAGGATTGTTATTTCTTGTGTCTTTTCAGCCACAAGATAACAATTTATAAGCTCAGGTAATATAAGTCCACCCAGCATTGCCTGAGATACTGGGCAAGGCAAATTACTCTAGAAGTTTGCCAGGCAACTAGAGGCTCCGTTAAGACACCAATACCGCGGTGCCAATTAGCCCTAGGCACGGAACGCATAACACCAGGGTTTACGGGAGCTGGTTCGCGGCCTCTGATTCTATATTCAAGGCTATCCTGTCATTCCTACAGGACGTTTGGTGATCCACCGCCTACCGACGCGCCTGGTAGCTGCTCAGGCCCCAGGTTTGTAATAAGTTACTGGAAAAAGAAAAATAACTAACTCAGTTGTATTTCGTTATAATATAGAAAATAGGTCACAATAATAACAAAATCTTTAACTTCGCAAATGTTTTTAAGTATCCACTGTCGTACTTTATATTTATGTAATATTTTTTCTGCATATTTATCATGTTAATGATTGATTGATTAAAAGATAAAGAGAGATGCAATATAATTTAATAGAATTAAAGGGTTCTTTTTAAAACCTTGCAAAAGGAAATTGTTCATCAGTATAATTTCTAATTTATAATTCTCTTTTTCATATGTTTTGGGATAATAAATTTTCTATGACAAATCTATCTAAACAAATAGCATCTAAAGTTGTACAATTGATAATATTTTTAAATACAGTTTTATAATTATCTGTTGATTTATTTATCATTAAAATTAAAATGTAACATAAAAGAGCACAAATCTCAGGATTAAATTTCTAATAAATTTTATTATTTTAACATATTTATAAAGACTAAATCTGAAACATTGAAGCTATATTAAAAATAATACAAAACAAGCACCTAAGACACATTTGTTCCCTACAAAATCAGGCTTCACTCTGCAGTAAGTTTTCAATGTTGGCCAATAGGTTAGCTGTTCTTTGTCTGTTGCTATTGCCATATCCATTAAAAAAATCCTCCTCTGGTTCCTGAAAGTCGTCCTGAATCAGGAACCTGCAAGGCATAATTGAAGTTAGTATTCCTTGGTTGAACATGTTTTCTAATAGGCATTACTGGGATTGTATTGTCACTATAGAAATGAAAAGTAGATATATGATAGGGTCCAATAGTCTCATAGGATTATCAGGTATGATCCATCTACTTTTGGTATAAATTTTGTTATTTTCTTAGCAGCATTGGTAAAAGGGTGACTTTAAACCTACAATTGATCCCAGATTGGAACTGAGGTTATTTATGTCATTTATCAGCAGAAAAAAAATTAGTGTCTTCAAATAGTGTGATTTTAGGCACAAAATGTTTGCTTACGATTACATTAAAGTCATGTGTTTATTTAAAATCTCCTTTGGTTGGTATATGTGATAAGGTGTTACAGCAATAGAAATGTGATCACCAGTATCTATACGGTTTTAAATGTAAGTTGTAGGCTTTCCCTCTGATTCGAATTAACTCTGGTAATTTTGAAGTAAATAATTGAATTTGTTACATTGTATCTCATTTTCTTTCTATCATCTCTCCAACAAGACAGTGTCAGGAATAATAGTTGATATAGAAATGATCACTGTATTTCCAGTTTTTTTTTTTAAAAAAAGAAAAGAAACTTTTAGAAGATTTTTGCAAAAATGCTATTTTTTACCCTGTGGACATCAAATAGGATTCCAACTCCATAAAGAAAATCCATTCCTAATTAATGCTTTGTTTCCTTTTGCTTTAGGTAGAAAAGGAAGTTCTGTTTTCATTATTGTCCCCCCCCTTCTATGTACATATTTACAACAGTACTTAAAGCAATTGGGGATTGTTAAGTTCTATTAACCACCATAAATGACATTTTCAACAACTTTATGTGCTTTTAAAAACTTATGAAACTTTGCTCCAGTGTTGGAATGTGAGTCACTTATATCAACACATATGACAATTTTCTCTCCAAAACCTTGTAAGGCAATTAAACTTGAATAAATGACTGAGTTTATGTTAAATAAATGAATTATATTGTTTCTTCTTTTGGCTTTCTGCAATTTGCACACTCATCTTATGATACCAGGTATTCCATATCTGAAAATTTGACAACTTTTCTTTCAGCTTTGAAATCTAGAAGTGAATTGAATGTTCTTGTTGATCTTGCCTGGAATTCAGGTCAGGTTTTCCTTTCTAGTATGGATTTCTTATTTTCTTCTTTTGAATGTTTGTTAATTTATAACATTCAAAAAATTTTATTTTTTTAGTTTTTCATTTCTTAAACTGTTATAAGTATCAATTTTTTAGCTACTTCTAAGATCATTTAATTCTGTCAACAAATCCAAGAAGTCATCCTTGACATTTGCCTGTGTTTTTTTCTTCATTTGATCAGCAATGGTCAATTTCATAAGTTTTGAAGCTTTTAATTTTTAATTCTTTTATCCATCCATTGGAGTAGTATTCTAATTCAAAGAAAAAATCTCTCCTTGTAGCATCAGGATTTTTCCTTTGTTGCAAACAATATTGTTTTAATTTATCAATAGTAACTTTAAATCTTTTTAGAACTATTTCTTTGACCTTTTCATAATTTTTGAGCATCTTCCTCTATTTCAATGAATTGAACTATCTATGGTAATGATCAGATTAAATATGGGACCCATGCATTTTCAATAATATTCATATATTTTAATTGGCATTCAAAAATGGTGAGGTAAAGTCTAATCTATTCTCTTTTGGGTTAAATTTCGGAATGATTATGTTGAGTTCAAATTTAGGTTGATCCATGTTTTGAATTACTGCAGTTGATTTTGAAAGTCATTGTGCCTCTAATTGAATTTTAAAATTTTTAAATTTGATCAATTTTTCTTCTTTTTTTTAATTGTAAGTGGTCTACTATAAAACTCATCATGTCTTTTACAAATTCTACCTTGTAATCATATTCTTAAGTTCAATTACCATCTCAAGCTAATGTGTAAAAGTATAATTATACAGAGAAACTTTGATAATTTATTTTATATTGTTTAATTTATATCTGTTCTTGCCTTGCACAAAGGTCTGAATGATATATGAAATATGAAAGTTACATTAAAACTAATTTGTGTGAAGTAAATTTTGCTTAATTATAAGCTAGCTTGATTGTATTATTTTAAATAATTAAAATTATTTTATATGATTGTTAACAATTATACATTTTATAATTATATGTATATTAGTCTGCATATTTTTATTAATTTGTTATTTTTTGTTATTGATATGTTTAAATTTTACTCAATATCTATTAAAATGATTTTAAAAATTTTTTTTAATGATTTAAAAAATTAAAGTGCTAAATTGATAAAATTGGAATTTTTTTTTCCTAGCTTAACTTGCATATTTAAAAGTTATCCTTTTGGTTTGGTCACATTAACATTTGAAGATTGCTTAGAGGCTTCTGAAGAGTTTACTAACCCAGTAAGTTTGATGTTTATGTCTTCTTATTCTTGTGTGAAAGAAACTGTAATTTAAAATAATTTATTGCTTTTTAGAAATTAGAAGATATAAGGAAAAGTCTTCATCAACGTTTGAAATGTAGAGCTGAAAAGTATGTCTTATTTTAATACTAGCCCATTAAACCTATACAAAAAGTGGCACAGTTATGTAATGACAAATTTACTTTATTTCTTGTTCGACAAAGATTTTATAAATAATTTGAATTTGTTTAAGGACAACATTTAATTGAATGATATAATATTTTTCTCTTAAATTTTTAGACAAGTTTTATAAACTATTGATAAATTCAGTATCAAAACTTAATATAATGTTCATTTTACTGTTTACTTTAATATAAAATGAAAATAATAATAATAATAAAAAAATAAAAAAATTGAAGCATGATTGATCTTTATAAAACTTTATGAATTCTTTTTAAATTTGGATAGAACTAGCCAAGCTGGCAGCTGAATGATTAAGTTGTATTATATACTAAAGTCAATTCTGCACCATACTAATATTGTTAAAGAATTCTTTGTAAATCTTGTGTTTCCATCATTTTTATAACCACCTCTATATTCTGATGCTTATTCTCAAACTTAAAATTATTCAATTTAATAAACATCTTATTTGGGGAAATAATTAAATTTTTTATAAAATAACAGAATTTTGTAACTAATCATTGGTAATTGTAATATACCAAAAAATAAAAAGAGAAAAAAGTAAGAAAAATATTTCAAAGCATTGAAATAAAATGTTATAAAAATATTTGAAAATATATCAATTAATACAGTTTTTATTTACTTTGTTCTATGTCAATTAAAACATTGTTATTTCAGTTGTTACCTTTATCATATTCTGCCGTTTTATAAAAATGTGTGTTTTTAAACTCTCCCCCTAAAATCCACAAAACCCTGAAATCTTCAAAACCTCTTCCCCATGCTATGAACATTTTTGCAAGTTCTCCAGGTACCATATTCTCCTAATTATTGAATTGAATAATATTGTTAACCATCAACATAAAATAACATTTTATAACTTTCTTCTATTAGTTAAATTACTTAATTTGTTTTATTCTGAAATTCATTGAAATATTTTAATGTCAATTTTCTGAGTTAAGATTATGAGGTTTTGTAAATCAATCTGAATTTGAAATATTTGCATTCTGTATTATCAGTAAAAAATTTTCAAAATTTGAAACTTATTCATATCTTTATTTTATATTTTTATTTGTGTAAAAGAATATAAAAATTTAAGCTGCTTTTTGTTATAAAGTATGTATTAGGAACTTAAATTTTTTAATTTGAGTAAATTATAATTGATTTTGTAAACAAATAAGTTATTAAAAATGATTTTTCCAATATGTTGAAGCTATATGGAACTAAGTTTTATTGGATATAATTTTTTTAAAATATTAAGTCTGACTAAACTATTGTCAAGAAACTGATTGTAATCACATTCTGATTTATAAAAGTAATGACCATAGTATTTTGAGTTTTTTTTTTTTTTTTTTTTTGTGGGACTACAGATATTTATTGGATTTTCCATCTATATCTGAAACTTGATGTTGATATTTTAGAAACTAATTGACATCATTTTTTTTAAATGAATGCTATAACAAGTTTCATTGATAAGTTCAACATGTAAGAACAAAGAATAAAAACTTTTTTGAATTAATGAATAAAGAAAGATGGTTTAATTTTTAAAGCACCTGAACATGCATATGTGTATGTGTTTACAAACTACCAAAAGCTCAATTAATATAAATTTTATTTATATAATATATATACATAAACTATTTTACTTTTATTACTTTATATTACATGAAATTTCTTTCACGTCACATTACTCAACATATTACTTAAGCATATTTTTATTTATCGTAAATCAATTATTTTAAATTGTTAACACAAATTGTATCTAACTCTTCATTATCCAATTTTCACTCTTATTTGTTTTGAAGCATATATAACACATGTTCCGGTGTATAATCTGCAGATTATGTGTTCAAAAGTTTCGAATTTTGTTGTTTCTATTGTATGCTGCCATGGATAATCTGATAAAAAAGCATTCTCCATCAGAAAAGTTTACAATAAAATTTTGAAAAAATGCTGTTTGTTTCATAAAATAAATAACAGATGGTGCCATGACTCATCTGAATTATTTCATCTATAATCAATTTTGTGCAATTACATTCAAGTACAAATTTGGTTTTTAAGATACTATAGTTGCAAGAACTTTTGCTATCATTATTTTGTATTTGTCTCCATCCAAGTTGTTTCATTCTGAAAGTTTTCAAGTTTGTATATTGTCATGTGTAAACAAAAACTTAAGTTGTACAGCAAATTTTAAACTAAAAGCTATAGAGAAGGCAAATAAAAAATGGCAACAAACATATTAACATCAGATAAAAAACAAAGCATATGCAGTACAAAAGAAAATATTTATGCAATGCACAATTCAAAAATAATCCATTTCTTTCATTATTAATGAAACAAATTTTATTTTTAAGAAATATGTTTAACTTTGTCTTATAAGATATTAAAAAATAAAAAGTGACAAGTTTAATTAGCATTTTTAGAAGTACCGTTCTTGATCGATTTCATACTATTATTTCAGATCAACGCACTTTGCAATGAAGTGGAGTCAAAGTATTTTGCATTTGTCTTTTTCATCATCTTTTTCATAATTTTTTTGTGCAATTTATTATATTTTAAATCATATTGTGTATTTTTTATTTTATGTGACACATTATTAGCAGTATATTTTTGACAATTTGCTGGAAAAATAGCAGCAGATTATACGCTGCTGCTGATTATCCAACACTATTTTCTTTTTCTTGAAAAAAGGTCTTGTGGATAATACACCAATGCAGATTATATACAAGGAAATACAGTATATATATTATTGTGAAAATCCAAAATTGGAGAATGTTGACATTCACTGGTAAATGTCAACACACACCAAATACCTTGGTGACAAGTTTTATTCAAGAAAGATTAATATTTCATTACACACTTGTATATTTGAACCTTCATGGGTGCATGTTCACAATCAGAAATATGCTGTGGTGGAAATTGAAAAGAGAGGAGGGGAAGTCAACAAAGAGGTGACTTGCGATATTCTGCCAAATCTTTTTTTCTGCCAGAAGTCAGTCTTACGCAGGATTTAACAGTACAAGCAATGTTTTTTAATATTTTTCCTATACTCTAATTTATACTGAATGAATACTGCAGTGAATCGTGATCTTTTTCTTGGAAAGTTAAATGCATTAATTGTGTGTAAATAAGAAGACAATTGTTTTTATTTTTCTCAAAAGTATCCTAAAATACTTTCTGAAGTGGTTTCTGCTAAAACTAAGTGCAACAGATATTTGGTTTACAGACGGTTAAAATATTGTCATGTTTTAAAAATTAATGATGAAAAAAATTAATTTTGCCATTAAAACCAGGAGAAATGAATATGCAGTATTATGTTAAAAATGAAGAGTTGTTCTGTATACTATATGAAAATCATACCAGAATTAAGCCACTGAAGAACATGTATGCTTGAAGAGTTGCAGGTTAAATACAAAGATATTACATATGAAGTTGTAATGTTGATTTTAAATTTATGCAAATGGTGTCAAATAAAACACAGTGCATCTAAGTAAAGTATTCTTGTGAAACCAATGGTCATTTCTGAGTTAAATTAAAGATGTCAAGTTGATCTGATAGGTCTGCAGTCAAACAGATGGCGAATATAAGTTCATAAAGGTGTATAAAAATCATTCAACTAAGTTTGTCCAGCTGCAAACTTGAAAACTGAAAGAGCTGAAGAAGTAACGTATTACGTTCTTTCAATACCTTTAACGTTTGGTGCTTCAGCAACATTGCAATCTGTAATGGTTGAGAATTCAGTAACCAAGTCATATCCAAAATATGCACTATGTGGAAAGATGCTAAGATAGTTCATGGAAAGCCTTGTCGCAGTCAAACACAAGGCTCAGTTGAAAGGGCTAATCAGGATATATAGAATATGCTAACAGCATGATTGAATGATAACAATACAAATAAGTGTTCAGTTTGCCAAAAATGCTACATACCATGAAGGAATGCACCCAAGTCCTTATGAAGCCATTTTGGTTATAAAGCAAAAAGAAGAGCATCATAGCTTTTGCTGAAACTAAAACTGCTTAAATGGAATAAATTAAACTTTAAATAAAATAATGATATATAATTGGCAATATCTATGCAAATCATTATTCTCTTATAATCTTTGTAATACCATGCATATATAAATAATTGCTTATCTCGATTGCACACTCTTTTCCCAAGTACATAACATATCCAGCAATCCTTTTCCGCCTAGCAAACGAATCGCAAATTTTTATACCGAAGAACTACTCAAAGAAATTGCTAATACTTTTGAAATCGCAGAACACTTTGAAGAAACTGTTAATTCTTCTGAAAAAATTTGAGCGGTAGTCATACTGAACACTGTAATCCAAAGAAAAATGTTGAAGATTTCAAGTTCAGACTGAAAAATACTAATTAATTTCTATAAAAAGTGTGGCCATGAAAGAGAATCTTCTACTGCAAGGAACAAAAATATTATGAACCTCACAAAAACAATTTCCTCCTGTTCAAATTGGTCATATTGTACTAATACAAGTCCCTGAAGTTTAGCATGGCTGTACAGATAGCCGAAATGTGTTATCAATTTGTTGGAATAGAAGACTCTGACTTCTAAAACCAGCAAATGAAAATGGTACCATCAAGCAGCTTTACACACATAATCAGTTTGTAATTTATAAAGAAAAGTTACTTTCCATAAAGGTGATTTCTTCTTAAGAGATGTCGGTGAGAAAAGTAGCTGCATCTAATTCGAGAAGCTGGGGTCTAGGCTATACACGTTTTTATTGCAAAAAGAAGTATTCCTCAAATGAAATGCAATTTTAAAAGCAAGGGACTTATGCAATTCAAAGTGTTACAATAGTTTCAGTTGTTACAATAAATAAGGTTTGAATCACATAATTAAGTAAGTTTTTAATTTCTATTATTTTTATTTATTTATTTAGAATGTACTGTTTGTTTTAAGTTCTTGGTCACTCTTCTCAGAAAGAAAGGCAAAAAAGTTATGTCACCCTTGTGACGTCTTATCTCGACTGAAAAACAAAGAAGAAAATTTAACTCTTCAACATTCATTATTATTACATGGTGAATGATGACATTTGCCAATGTGAGTCACAAATAAGGGTATATAGCAAATATATTGTGCATACACCAAGTGACTGTGTGAAAGTTGACATTTACCAGATTTCAATCTTTCACTGTAACATATACATTGTATATAAAGAACTTAAAAAGTAATCATTTGTGGAAATTAAAATTATTTTACACAGTAAAAAAAAAATCTACATCTAAACTTCCATGTTTGAATTATTTCAAAGGTTTTATTATATTTTTTGAAGAATTAAGTGGTATATGTTTGAATGTTTTATGATTTTATTGAAGGTTTGATGCATTACAATGTTCTAAAAGATAATTCAGTGCTGAATCATTAAATAAGATATTTTGAATAATTATTGTCAAGAATTATTTACTAGTAGTTTTAATTGATAGTTTTATTTCTACAAAAATAAATCTTTATTTGGAAATGTATTTGAATTTTTTGTTAACTGCACCAGTCCAATAAATGGATTACAAAATAAAAACATTTTAAGAAAAACATAAATTGTGATTAAAATATTACTTTATTATAATCACAATGCAAATATTACTTTATTATAATTTTTAAAAATATACTAGTATTACTTAATATTCAGTAATTTATGTTTGAATTATTTAAACAAAAAACTTTTACATTTTGAAGAATCACTGAGTTGCTAATATTAATATGAATATTGTTTAACTTTAAGAAGAGCTATATATTTTTTTCTCATTTGATGATAACTTGACATGATATTTAAAATTTATGTCAAGTTGAATGTATTTAAAAAATAAGCTGATAATATTTAAAATTTATTCAGCTGTAACAATCATTGTAAATATTTCAAACATTGTAACAGCTGTGTAATATTTTTTATAAATTAATTAGAATGGCCTTACCACTAGGCCTCAGTGAATTCAATCCTACTAATTTGATCTAGTATTGTACCTTACAGCTAAAAATTATTGTAAGACTTTATAATATTCACCATTTATTACTACATTCCAAAAGAACTTTTCATGGATAGTGAACCATATTCATGTATCACTTTGAAAAAAAAATGTGAGAAACTTCCACCGTTACAAATATTCAGACAGAAAAACCAAACACACTTCTCATCTTTTGTTCAACATGATTGGAATCAAATCTGGTTCTGTTATTTTGATGAACAGTCTTATCATGTATATGATGTGTATGCCTAATATTTATAATTATAATGGATTTTTTGAGAATAATATCTATTTAATTCAAAATAAACATATATAAAAATAAACTAGTAAAAAAATCATTTTGATCTCAATTTATGATATGAGCCGTTTTTCTCTTTAGTTAGAAATAAGTCTAAAGAAAAAATATTTGACATCAATCACATTAGTAATAAATTTTTTCACTTGCCTGGTTTTAAGAAAAATAAATTAGCTATTAATAGAGATTCCTTGTTTATTTTTTTATCCAAAGAATTGTCTTTATAAGCAAATAGGTATCTTATTTCATTTCTAAAAATTCCCAAGAATTTCTTCTAGATAGATAAGACAATTGAGAGGCCTGATTTTTTATGAGCCACAATAGAGTATCAAATTTCATTTGTCATTGTAAGAGTGCTATTTTACTAACAAATTAGTAATTTTCCAAATTTTAGAAAAATGTATTACTCTTAATAAATGATTTATTTTTATTGATTATGTATTTAAAGCTAATTGTTCTTTAAAATTTTATATTCTGTAATTATTTTATTACTTAAGTTTGTCTTTCATAGTAATGAAATGGCCATTCTAAATAATAAACAGTATTAAAAATCATTAAAATTATAAAAACTATTTGTATTATTTTTAAAAAATTAAATGGTCATTATCGATATCAATAAAAATTTAGTCTAAATATTATAATATAAGAAAAAGTAATTAAAATTTGCTATAGAATTACTATTATATTTACTAATAAAAATTAAAAGTCCTCTTTCTGTAGTATATTCTGTATAATATATTGAAAATAATAAAGATAAATTTAGTAATTTTTCTGTGTGTTAGCTAATGTTTAAATAAATTGATGGATTTATTATATTTTTAAAATAGAAAATTTAACATTATGTGAAAAGTCCTAGTAAGTTTTAAAATAATGTTTACATAGCTTAATATTAAAAAATAACTTTTTAAAATTAAAGTTCAGATTTGTAAATATTGATAAATATGTATAAAAAGTGATAGTTTAGTTATTTTTCATATTTTATTTTATTTTACTTTATCTTTTTAAGTAAATATTTCTTTAAAATGTATAAAGAAAGCTGAATAGGAATATATAACATTTTATTAATATTCTAATGATATTCACGAAATGTTATATAGAGCTATTTGTATGCCTTAAAGATTATTTTACATAATTTTCTGTTTTTACCAAATTACTATTCAAAAAGTTTTCTTAAGCATTTGAAATGTTATCAACGTTTGTGTAACTTGATTAACATTATGTTTATAATAAAACACACACACACAATGAACTTAAGTTAGATTGTTTTAATTAAAATTATATTCACAAATATTTACGAAAAACTGAAGTTTATGATTTTTCTATGATGCTAGCTGTAGCCCATAAGATTAATTGAATTTTTACTGAACAAAACAGTGAATATCAGTTAGTTTACAAAATGTTGAAAATCCTAGCAGTACAAGTTTGGTTATATTTGATGATAAATCTGAGGATAAGGAGCACATTATAATGATTTTCAATTTATAATTCTCCTTGTAGAATATTTTGTTTTTCTTTTACATTTAATTAAGATTTTTAGTATTCTTTTGTTCAATATTGCAGTTATTTCATTATGAAATGTGTTACAAACTGAGATTGTTATGCCATGGTTCTTCTTTGATTGCATGTTATTTAATTCAGTTAATTATTTTTTCTAATTTGTCTGTATTTGTGATTTATGTAATTATGTTTATTTATGTTACAAGTTATATTTTCATAGTGTATTGCAAAAATGTAACACTTAAAATTATTATTTATCTTTTTTAAATTGATTTCAAAGACTGTAAGCTTATTATTTCTGATTTCTTTATTTTTATGATTTATTTCTTTAGGTGTAACGAGGAGAAATCATCAAAATTAAATGATTTTAATATTAAAAGGTATTTATGTTGTGAAAATTATGAAACTATTACATTTTTTGAATTCTTCATTCCATGTAAATTTTATTATAATATTGTTTCATTTATTTTTGATTGATCAAAAAGGGAAAAATTGCTTTAATATACTGTAGATTCCTTATATTGCAAATTCTTAATTGTGGTTCTGCATATTCCAAACCTTGGGATATAATCGAGTTGAATACTCTTAAGGATAATGAAACATTAATCAATTAAATTCTTCTTAAAGGGAACTAAATGTAGCTGATATTATATTTGTTGTAGAAATTCTTTGTTTAATATTAATTTCTTGCTTCTTACAAAAGTCATTATTTGACAATTCATATTCAAGGTTTAATTTAATAGAAAATTCAGCCTAATTTCTTTTAACAATTTTTTAAAATTTTTTTATATAATAAAACATTGGCTTAAAACAGTGTCATTTCTTGTACTGCAGTTCATAATTATAAAACCATCTATGTAAAGCAAATAATAAAAGTTTTTTTCATTGATATTATGTATCTTTAAAGTGACCACAAAGTAGAGTCAAGGAAAGCTTCACATTATTTATGTATGTGTATGTATATATGTATGCACACATTTATATACAATAGATGTAAAATATTCTGGTATTAAATTTTAAGGATACCAAGATTAGCTTTAATATGTAATGACTAGAGTATAATTGATAATTAGTTGCACTTTCAGAGATTGTGTCATTTTTTTATTATAATCCTTTCAAATATTTTTTCATAATTTATTCTAATTAAGAGCTTTCTTAACATTTGCAATGACGTTTAGATCAGAAGAATTCAATGGCTGTGTCAAGTATTAATAATTCAAATTTTTATTCTTACTATTTGCACTTTTTGAGGCCTGAAATTATTAAAATAGGAAGTTTAAACATTCTAGTATTTAGTATACTAACAGCTATTAATAAAATAATAATCAGCAATTAAAAATTAATATCTAATTATATCAATTTAAATACTTCATTTATAACAATACAGGGTTTAATTATGACTTCTTTGGAAATGAGAATTCCAATCAATGTCTCTATCTCTGTAAAGAACAAGCAGGAACTGACATCAACTGTTTCAACTATATTAAAGCTTTCCTCCAGAAAATGTCACTCTTCTAATTTATGTTTTTTGTGAACATGTATAATAATTTATGTCAATTTATTCTAGTTTTTATTATTTTTTACTAATTTGGTGACATTACTGTTCTTAGGAAAATTCCAAATAGTTTGTTTAGAAATACATTATGTTTTTGTGATTTATTATTTAACTAATATTTCATTTAATAAAGTCTCAAAATTAATTAATGTCATCAATTAAATGTATTTTATTTACTAAAATCACAACTTCCGAAATGGAATATTTATGCATTCAGTTTTATGCTGAAATTTTTAATAATTTATTTTGCATAAAGTATTTCTGTAAAATACTGTGTAAGTTAGATTGAATTTGAAAGATAATGTTTATTTTACATTACTCAGTTATTTTCAATTTGTATTTCTTTTCGAGTAGAAAATGTGATTCTGCAGATTAAAGAAAAGTTATAAAGGATTTCAATATCTGTAGTTTTTTTTTTTTATTAAATATTTGCTGTATTTTTTCATGTGAGATTATTAATTTATTTAGAACTTGATAAATTATTTATATATTGTATATTCAATAGAAATTCCTTAACATATAACTTCCACTCTTACTCCTGTAACATTTTCTTTTCCTTAACATATAGTAATTCATACTAATATTAACTTTCTTTGTTGATTTTAAAAAGATTATTATTGCTGTGTGTGTGTCTGTGTGACTAGAATTATTAACATTACTTATGTTGTGCTAAAATGTAAAATATTTTTAATCATTTTATATATAGGATACCTATAGTTAAAAGAGGAACTGCAGTTCCTTTATATTTTACTACTGCAGATGAAAGAATTTTGGAATATGATTTTGATAAAGTTATTTTCCTGGAAGATTCCATATACCAAAACATTAAAATACTTCATTCTCCAACTCTTGGAAATTGTCTTATTTTGGATGATTTACAAAGTGAGTAAAGATTTATTTAAGAAATTAGTTTTATTGTTCTTATGATACTTAACTGATTTTTATTGCTATTTTTAATTACTTTATACAAAACTTAATCTAAAATGAAAATTCATTTTTGAAAACTTATTGTATAAAGATTTCATTAATTTGATATAAAAATTTATGATTTCATCATTTATTGGGCATTTTTTTTTCATTTTAGTTTCAAAAATACTTCAAATTTTAATATTTCTAAGTGTGTATCAAAGTCATTTGTACTTAGATTTGCATTAAAATAAAATTATATGTTGTCTTTTTTTAGATCTTGCTGAAAGTGACTTAAGTTATACTCAAGGCTTGATGAAATATGGAATTATTTCATATACTGGCAAAGAAGTACTGATTCTTGGTGGTGGAGATGGTGGTTTGTTGCATGAATTATTAAAAGAAAATCCGAAATTTGTGACAATGGTTGATATATCCTTTTAGATTTTCTTCCAATTTTTTTATTGATTCTTGGGATTATTAACTCATATTTAAAAAATATTTTTTTACTTAATAAGGAAATTAAATTACTCTGCATCAGTAATTCAAAATTTATCTTTTATTGCCTTTAATTATGTTCGACTTTCTTTTTTTAATATCAGATAATGACCATTTCTTTTTTCTCCATATTCTTTATTAGAATTTTTATATATTTGTAACATTTTCTTTTCTACTTACACTTAATTGTTGTAATTATTTGTTAGTCAATATTCTATATTTTACTGTATGATTTACATTTTACTGTAAATTAATATAAATGTTTTTTTCTTATTTTTCATTTATAGATTACATTGATTATTTTAAAGACTTTATTGTAAAATTGATTGGTTTTGTAGAATACTTTAGATTTTAAAATCTTAACTTTAAATCTAAAATATTCTATTTTAGATTTAAAGTTAATAGAGCTAAGATGTAAAATTTAATAGAGCTAAGAATGACCAAAAATTGCAATATGTATCTATATAGTTTCATGTTGAAAAATTAATTCTTAATATAAAACATTTTCTGTTCATGTTAGAAAATTATTTTTCAATTTAATATTCTTCCACAAAGTGATTTGATTTTTCATATAAGGAAAAAACAATGTAATTAATTATAAAACTTCAATTCTGTCACTAATTTAGTGGTTTTATTATCTGAATTTATGCCTTTAAATTTCAGCAGTAATGATAACAGTATATACATTTTAATTCAGTTACTCAGATAGTTAAATGCATCCCATTTCTGTTCGATTGAAAAAAAAAATAACTAACCATTTACATCAATATGGCATATCCAATATTGTATAAAAATTTTGGAAAAATATTTCTAATGCATTAGTTGAATGCTTTTAAGAAATGGTATTATAATAGTGCTTGTAAAAAATTAAGATCTTTTTAAATATCCTCTTATTTTGCCTTAATTATTTAAGTAATGGCGTTTCTTAATTAGATACCTTACATGTTTGACCCACTAATTTTCATTTTCTCTATTTATGTTTAAAAAAATATTCTGCATATTAACAGAACATGGCATGCGGTTATTGCAGCAGGTACGTCATCCTGCATTTGATGTTATAAAGTTCTAAAACCACTATTTACATTTCTGATATTTTCATCTAAAATTTCGATCGGTAACATATATTGAATGATACCAATAAACCTGAATTTTCATCAGATTCTTATGATTCTTTAATGTTGCTGTTTCAATACTAAGTTGTTCAATTATAATTATTTTTGTATTGTGGTAAAGAGAAATTTTTTTGTTAAGTACTGAAAGTGGTAGAAAAATCTTAAGTATTTTAAAGAGAGATCAAATGAAGTTAAAAAATTTTTTTGTACATGTTTTTTACTTTTTCTTAATTGTATTACATAGATCAAATGGTCATAGATGCATGTAGATTACATTTAAGAGGCTGTTGTGGAGATTCTTTAGATAAATTAGAAGGTCCAAATTACAAAGTAAGCAATATCTTGAAGTTTATGCAGTTACATATTAGTATGATTTAATTTTATTTAGTTGTTTTCAAAAAATATCAAGGATAATATCAAAAATATTAGTATTTATTTCTAATATGTATGGATTATTTCTGAATACTTAAATTCACAATGGTTTTTTAAGGTTGTTTCTTATTTAAATTTTTTAAGTAAAAGCCTTATATATTTATATTTTTCTTCCAAGGCACTACAACCTGTTACAGGCTAAGGCTGTACCTAATATTTGTTACCATTTGATGCTATCCATTGCAAGGCTCCTCCTGTTTCCTTTATTTATCAGATTAAAGTACTTTTCAACTGTGAATCAAGCCACTTAATTGGTGGTCTTCCTCGTCTTCTGTTTCCCAAGGGATTAGTGAAAGCGACCTTTTTTACTGGGTTTGCATTGTCAGATCAGAACAAATGCCTGAGTCATTGTAGTCTATTGCATTTTATAATTTTAACAATATCAGGTTGCTTGTACTTTTGAGTTTTCAAAATTAAACAAGGGTTTCCAGCTATTATTCTCATGGACTGCACCAAAAAATTTTTCATATTTATATTAATAAAGCATTAAATACAAAAAAATTGTTTAAACTATTTTATTTATAAACAAATTGCATGTACTATTTAGTACCTTATAATGAATAGCTGAGTGCTGCTGTAAAATTTTTAATATTTATCATGCATTATTGTCATTTGAAAAGATTTCTGAACAGGTAAGCTATATTCATGTCACAAGGGACAAAATTTATAAAACTTTTAAGCACCAATGCAGTAAATATGAGTGTTTCTGAATTCTAACCTGGGTCTATTCTTGAATAATGTAGTTTTACTCTTATACCATAAATTTTCTATTCATTATTATTTTGACATATTGTAGTTGACTGTCTAAACTAATTAAATTGTTATAACATTTAGATATGTTAAAGTCCTTACTGATAAGTATGATTGTCATAATGATTTACTTACAAGCATTCACTAACTTTATTTTTAATAACATGATAAATTTTATCTGACTTCAATATAATTTTATCTATTAATTACATTTTAGTGTATTTTTTCTCATGTTTAGGTTATTATTGACGATTGCATTAAGATGTTAAATGAATATAAAAAGGACGGCAAAAAATTTGATATTGTAATCAATGATTTAACTGATATTCCTATAGCCACATCACCACAAGGTAAATCAGTTGCATTAAACTATTATAAAAATACAATTATATTACTATTGTTGTTAAATTTTTAATATACATTAACAATTTATTGATTTTATAATTTCAAAATAATTTTTCAATTTGTTTTTGATATGTTTAACTAATAATTTCAACTGACTCACATGGTGAGAATTTAATTTGCCATGTTTTTTATGTTACTATAATTTATCCATACCTCATAGTTTAAAATTTCTGACTAGTTTTCTTGATTTTCAAATATTTTGGAGAAATGAATTCTCAAAATTTTATTAGCATATAAAAAATTATCTGTTTTAAAATCTTTGATTGCATTTTTTTCTTTTTAATAATTGGGAGGTAAGAACTGTTTACTTATATCTTCATATAAGATAAGTTACAGTATTACTTACATGTTAAATAGTATTAAAATACAAGCAAAAATTATTTTAAACATTTCAAATGAAAAAATGTCTTTGAGTCACTATGAAGTATTATGTTATTAATAGCTTTCTAATTGAAGAAAGCCGAGCTGGCAGCCGAATGGTTAGCGCTCTTGCCTTCGGTTCAACAGTTCTTGGGTTCAAATCCCACCTTGGGCATGGATGTTTGTAGTGGTTCGGAAACCACTTTAAACCGTAGGTCCTGGTCTAATTAGCCCTCGTGTGCAAAAAATGACCGTTGAGCGACAAACAAACAAATTGAAGAAACTAACAAATTTATCAATAGCAGGGGTTTGTGCTCCGGGTATTTTGAACTTCGATACCCGGAAATTCCAGGGATCGTCGTTCAAAAGGAAGTAAGAATAATAATGAATTATTTATTTTGATCTGGGTGATTTTGTTTGCTTTGAAAGCAGAAAACGCAATAATTAGGTCATTCAATACTTCATAATTGTAATTTTTCATTTCTCCCCCCTTCTCAAAACTCCAAAATGTCGGTAGTAAGTCCGTAATAGTTTCCGGGGATTTTTTGGGGTCCCACAAACACCCCTGCAATAGTAAAAATGAATTTTCTTACAGCACTTCATGTTTTCTTTTATTTCTTAATTAATTAAAATTAAAAATTTTATTAATTAGGAATATATTTTCTTATTATATTAATTGCTTTCATAATTGTAATTTCTTAAGAAATTAATGTTTCAAAAGCTAGTTATGTCAAAAGGGGATTTTAATCCAAACATTTGTTTTGAGGAAAGTGATATTTTTCATTATTTTAGTTAAAAAAATTAGTAAATGAAATGTTGAAGAATGTGACATACCTGATGAATGATAAATATTTCTTTGAATTTTCAAAATTAATAAATTTGCTTATATGTAATCAACATTGTATTCACTTGTTATCTTATTGTAAAATCTAAATTTTGTTATTTTCAGGAATAAATAAAATAACCATTTCTTACTCATAGACTTAATTCTTTATGTATTTTATTAGTAAAAATTCTATTGGGTTCTCACCTGAGTTACATCAGAAAATATACTTTTTCAATATTTACAAACTGTGTATGTTATTTTCAAATGATTTATATGATACTAAAATCAGGTTTCATTAAAAATAATTCAAGTTTATTTTATTTCTTTTTGTATTTATATTGTTATAAGTAATATTCATATAAAGCCCTCAGTAAGTAAGTCTGCAGAAATTTATGACACTTTAGTAATTTCCAACATTTCTGAATGCTTATCTCTCAGATCTTCAATAATTTCTGTTTTTCAATTTTCATGTAATAAGTTTGGAATCCAGATTAAATTATAGGTCCCTATCTAGCTAGCTCTTGTTAGTAAAAAAAAAAAAAAAAAAATAAATTAATTAAAAAAACATAGAATATTAACCAAATATTAAACATTTTGAAATTTTGCCATATGTTATACAGTTACTATTTTTGCCGACATACTCTTATATGATCTCATGAAAATAAATCTACACTACTGATCATCCAAAATGCAACTGTCTGTGAGAAGCATTGAAGTGATGTAAAAATTTACATCATGTGTTTGAGTCATTAGCATTACAGTCAACATGGGTTGACTGTAGTGCTTCCTGCAAGAGCTATATAAAGAAGAAGAGATTGTCCATTCGAAGTATTGCAATTATTTTTTCGCATGATTTGTTTAAGTATCCCTTGCAGAAGATATCAGTCTTCTTTTAAGTAAGTTTCTGAATTAGATGGAGCAAGAATAGTAGCCTATGGAGATTGTAGATTATCCTTCTGAGAAATTGGTAATGGTGTTGAACTAAACCAAGCAAGTGTGATGTAGATCTGTAATTGCTTATGCTGAAGTGAATAACAAATTGACAGAACCAATCGCATCCACCTCATTTCACTAGTGTACATGATGACTTGCATATTGTGCTGATGGCAATGATGGATCGCTCAGCCACATCAGGAACCATTGCACAACAGATTCAGTCTGTTAATTATTTAGTGTCAGCTCTTACCATTTGACAGTGTTTGCAGCTGAATGGAATGTACACAAGGCATACATTTATTTGCTTACTTTTGACTCAAAACCACAATCATTTGCCCTGCTATTAGGGTCTCAAATTATTAACAGTGACAACAGAATGGAATTGCATTTTCTTTAGTAATGAGTCCCACAACACTATGATGATCAGATTCAAATCTGGAAAAACTGGTGAACTGTTGTTTTATGAAGCATGACACTGATCCTATACCTTATATCAGGATTTGGAGTAATTTTATATTTCCCCCTGCCTCTCTATACATATTGCTGGTACATTGAACTGTCAGTATTAGCTTTGGATGTACATATACTAAAATTGGAATATTGTGGAAAAGATTAACTTATGGTTGCAGTGTCCTGAGAGTGATTGTTCAAATACTTGAGGGCCTTCTGCTTGGGCAAAACTTCTAAATTTCAAAGAATCCCACCCAGTAACTTCCACTTAACTGGTAAAGCCCAACTCTTGGCTAGGTGTAGATGTGTATACTAGTGCTCACTCACACTGAATATTCAGTGATAAATCTCTGAAAGATTGGAGCCTGTAGTTATCCTATACTTTCAGCATTTGCCATCAGCCATATAATTACTAGATAATGTGCAACCATATTTGGCACCCATTGTTCTGGAGTTCTTTATTCATCAGAAGGAAATGTTTTCATGGTCTCTTTATTCTCCCAATTTGTCACTAATCAAAAACATGTTGTCTGTGGTTACATAACAACTGGTTTGGAATATGCTACCTTTTGCCTTTAAGCTGTAGGTCCTGGTCTAATTAGCCCTCTTGTGCAGAAAATGACCATTGAGTGACAAACCAACCATGCTGCCTGTTGCCTCTCCAAATCAACTTTGGTAATATGTGAAAACTGCATGGCCTATTATACCCCAAACTTCTTTGATTCTATGCTGAGGCAAATAGAAGCAGTTTTAACAAGCAATGTCAGTTTCATTAATTACTGATTATCTAATCATTTGCTCTTCCTAAGAGATTGTAATTTCAATCATTTGATCATTGTATAAGAAATAATCGGGCAAATAAATTTTGCTGTGATCTCTCTGGCCTTTCTTGGTGTTGCATTTTGAGTAGCCAGTATGTAGATTATTCTAGAATGATCTGTTTTATTCTGGAATTTTTTTTGTTGCACAAGATCTTTGTAAAATCTGAAATATGTATGGTGTTGCCCTCTTTAGGGTTGCCTTATTATTATTAAAATGTTCAAAAATCACAAAAATTTTGAAAATATTTTTTAAACAATTATTTTTGATTTTCTTAAAAAAATGTGAAAAGAGAATTTTAATACACGTTTCAAAACAAACAATAAAATTTTAACTAAGAAAATATTATTTTTCAGATAAAATAAGTCATTACAAAATACCTTTCAGTGTTCTAGAAATTAGCTTTTTTAAATTTTGTCAAAAATCGCATAAATATGATGACCAAAGCAATATCTGAGCAGCTTGTATCTTAGAACAAAATGTTTTTGACCAATAATATTTTAATTGTTATGGAAGAAAACAAATGCAATTACCATATTTCTTTGACAATTTATACGCTATAAATTTGAAAACATCTGAGATTACCGTGAATAACTCTCTTGCCTGAATCGTTATGGGCTATATCATTATACAATTGTAATTTGTTTTTATTTCTGAATTATGTAATACTTTGAAAATGTTCTTTATTTTATTACAAAATGTTTTGAAATTTATTTATATTTTATAATGAATAAATCAATATTTTAACTGTGCTATTCATATTAATGCTATGAAAAAAATAACAAAGCATATTTTACTAAAATATAATACCAAAACTATATGCAATTATATATATCATCAATTTCCAGTTCCAATTTTAAAAAAGCATGTAAATATTGTAGTTACATTGATGAGAATAAGCAAAAAGTACTCAATTGTAACATAAATCTTATAAAAAAATTAAGTCTTTGCAAAACTATTTACCTGATTAATATTTTTTAAGAAAAAAAATGTTTTTTGTAAATTTTTATGTATAAAAATGATATTAATTTGTTTAATTTATGTTTATGATCATCAATAAAATATAATATCAAAATAATTAAAGAATTATGTTAACACTTTAAAATTTATTGACATGCAAAAAGTTAAATTTGGAGCATCTTCATTGATATCAAATAATTTGATCATGTTCTAATTTATTTAACCATTGTATTATATATTGTTTAACTGTTATGATTGACTATTTTAGTGACATACAGAAACACAGTCATTCCTCAACATGTTATAGTTACTTGCTGTTAAATCATTAAAATATTATATTTCTAGAGTTATGCATTTAATTTATAGTTTTCATATTATATCATATTGTTGAAATGATAAAAAAAAAATGCTACTAAAATATTTTTATTCTAAGGACTGTTAGGAAATAGGCTTATTGTTGTTGCGAATGTCACTAAATTTTAGGTTTCAAATTAATGATTCGGTTTATTCTAAATATTATCTTAAGGAAAAAATACATTGTCTAATGCACGTTTTGCTATTATTTCTTCTTCTCTTTGCGAGTATTAGCAATTGGATATGATTTATTAAAAATCCAGATTAATAGGGGACAATAATTCTATTTGTTAGGATACTGAAACTTTGTATTCTTTGATACTGATAATTTTATACTTTTTTTTAAAATAAATTGTGTGCAATTATCTAATAAAAATAGGTATAAATGTATGTAATTATTGTTACAACTTGTACCTGTTCAACTATTGGCAACTCACTTAAGCTTGAAATTTTGTTAAATTGATATTTATCAAACTGAAATATTATACAATTGCACAATACATACAATTTTATTCATATTAGAAAAAATCATATTCTAAAGAAAAAATAGAAGAAATTCTGTACAAAATTAAAAGCTAGATTTTTTCAGGGGAATTATGGGATTTTGTGAAGAAGATAATTTTGATGTCTTTTGATGTTCTGAAAGATGATGGAAGCTACCTAAATCATGTGAGACAATTTGTTTAATTCATAATATCATGTCATTGACTTAATAATTTAAATAGTTATTACTAAAAATATTTATTTGTAGCAAGTATTTTAATTTTTTAAATATTTTATAACTAAATTTTAATCTTAACAATTAATTTTAATATTGCAACAATAACAGCTTGTATTTGCGATTTTATGATCAATTTATTTACTATGTACTTAACATAAAAATTGCACTATATTTTTAATTGAACAATTTAATGTTTAAACAGTTTTTAAATTTCCTCATATATCAATAAATGAAATGTTAATATTCCTTGATATAATAGGAATTATTTAAAAATAACTGCTCGACCATTAAGTTGCTTTAAAATGTTGGCAAACTTTTATTTTCAGTATTTTTGTAGCATAATAGGGCTCCTAGAACTCCTTAAAACTCCTGGAATTTGAAAATTTTTTAAGGGCCCTTGAAACTCTTGTAATTTTGACTTGATTCCTTGAAAATCGTGAATTACTCCTGGAGTTTTTACTTATCTTGATGTATTTATGTTTTGTTGGAAATTATTATAGTTTTTTTGTTTTAATATTTTAAAATTTTCAATGAAATTGTTCAAAAACTAAATTCAATATTAGCCCCTAATGTTCTCACCAGATGGCAGCACTATCGATATTAGATCCTGCTTATAATTGTTGACTAAAACAAAGATCTAGTTCAGGCCCAATAGTTTCATGGTAATCCAGTTTAGTTGGGAATGGGTGTAGTATTTAAATTTATGAGTGTGAAGTGAATTGAAGAGTAACCAATAAGATTGTCATTTGCAGACAGAGCAGGCTATTTTAATTGATCCTTTTTTTTTTTGTGCTCCAGTCTTTTATATTGTATAAAACTGACTGAATATTAATATTTAAATATAAAATTGTTGAGTTAAGATATACTTTCCATATCTTTCACTGTGAAAATTGCATATCATTTCAATGAAAAGGGATAATTTTTTGTTTGTCAGTGAAATAAAGAATGAAATTAATGCTTTAATATGCCTGGTGTCTTCTCTGACTGGGTAAATAAGTTTTTTTCTTTAGTTTTAATAATAGATTATGAAGAACTTTGAATTTTTTTTTGTTTTATATATACTTAAAGAACTGTTATTTCCAACAATATTTTTTAAATTTGTGGTTTACTTTTACTAACACACTATTTTGTTGATTTTCTACTGTAAGGACTATTTAGCATTTTAGATTCATGAAAATTGCAAATTAACATTGAACACTAAATTATATGATCAGTCTGCATTCATACCTTTTTTTAAAATTACTGAAAATCAATTTTAATTCATGTTTAGTAAAATTCGTAATATATATATATATATATATATATATATATATATATATATATATATATATATATATATATATAATTTAATGTAGTATTTTTTAAAAATTAGAATACACTAATTAACAAAAAATTCTCTTTTTATAGTATTATATTTTTATTGGAATAATTATCTTATAAGCAACATTTCACGAACATTAATAATATTTAAATTCATATTGAAACTCATTAATTCATAAAAAATTCATAATTAAATTCATAAAAAAACTCATATTGAAAAATCTCAAGAAGTAAATTATTGGCAGATAAAGTCTGAAAGCCAGATCTGAAAATTGATTTGAAGAGCATGAAAGAAATGTAAAATTTTTATTGAATATTTATATGGAAAACTGTTTGAAACCCAGTTAAACTCATGATTATTAATCCTGTGGAGCTAAAAATATGAGGAAAATTGTTAAGTAAATTTATAATATCAAATAAAACATTGAAATCAAAGAAGTTGTGCAGAAACATACAAAACATTTCCTTGGCTAAATTCAAATAAATTGCTTAGTCACTGGCTTCCATTCGATTGTTATGCCAAGAGAAAGATTTAATAAAAATTACATAAAAAATGCAAGATAAGACTTTAATTTAAACCTAAATTAATAATTTAAAAGAAACTAATAAAACCAAACTTAAATATATGTATTTAATTGACATTAAAGGAAATTTATCACATGTCAAGCTGACAACTGAATTGTTAGTATTCTGTCTTTGGTTTACCAGTTCAAATTCTATCTGAAATGTTGATGTTTACAATGATTCAAAATCTGTTTTAAATTATAGACCCCATTTAAACTAGTTTTTAAAAAAATAATTAGATCAACAAACTAAATTATTGGTTGCATTTAATTGCAAACAAAATGTTTAAATAGATTTATTTTAAATCTTTTTGTATTCAAAGATAAAAGATTTAAAATGTGCATTTGAAAATTTTGTTGTACTGTAGAAATATATATAACTCTTAAAAAATTTTAAAAGTTTTTAGGAATTTAACTTGAAAATTGTTCTAAAAAAGTATTTAGTAACAAAAGTAACAAGTAACTAAAAAAGTAACAAGTAGGAAGAGCTAAGCTAGTAATATTTTAATGTAATTAAATTTATATCATATTCAAATCATAAAAATATATATAAATTTATTGCAGTGCTTTCAAGAAATTTAAAAATATGTAAAAATAAAACCATCTTAAATTTATATTTTATCTAGGTGAAGTGAATCAAGAAAACAAAGGTATTATAACATGCAATTGTTCTTTCTTATATTAATTGAAAATGACAGAATTTTTTAAATAATTTATTTTTCTTGCCTTCATTTAAATTGAAATGATTTGTTCTTATGAGAATTAGATGAAATCAAATCAATGAATATCAAATAATATATCCAATATAATTTTCATTGCTGTTTTGATCCTACTTACCAAAAAGAAAATTTGTGCAATATTGAATTAAATTCACTATAGCATATAAAAGGACATCTAATATTATGTTTACAATTTAACTGTGAAGTTTTCTTTTAATCCCCTCTTTTAACAATGATGATAAATTTTACTGCCCAGCTAGTTTTCTTATATATATATGAAAGTTACATAATGTTATTATCTCTCAATCAAAAAATATATCTTAAGGTTGCTCTGAATATATTAAATATGCAATCTGTTCCAGAACTTTGTGTACCTAGGGGAATTAAAGAACTTTATAAGCCTAATTACATAGGAAAGCCTGGGTGGAAGCATCACCTTAACTTGATAAAGAAACAAGGGCATAACACAAATAGTGAAGCAAAATAGTATAATGAATGACTTTCAAACATTACATGTGTTCTAAATGACTGCCCTTGACGTGGGTGTAATCATGACACCTTGCACCACAAAATCCAACCAGCTGAATCACACCTATGTGACATGGATTATTGAACATTTTCAAGAGTACCTGGCATTTTTTATATGCTTGCAGAAACTAGTAGAGATACATTCCTGCCATCTGGTCCTCTTCAAAATTTATGGACATGTTGTACACAATACTCTTCATGCCATACAAGAGGAAAAAGTATTTGAGGTGGTAAGATGTTTTCATGATACCCACTCATACTTTTCTATGATGATGCCTCGTGATAACCTCCTACAAGTTTTGTTGTGTAGCTTGTGATAGGGTTTTCTAAGGATTATCTGAAACTCCCATGTATGTATTGACAATGTATGTATAGAATACCACTTCACATGAAAAGATTGCTTCAACACTGAATATAACTCAGCAGGAAATTTGTATGCTGACTGCACTTTGGTGTTGAAGTACTGTGTTAATGTGATGCATCATGGGTGATCAAAGGTCTGCAAGAACTGAATTCTCTAAAGATAAAAGGAGTTTAAGGCATTGCGCTCTGCTGTACATAGTGGATTGAAACATTTGTAGCATGGCAAGTGGTATATAATGTTGCTAGATTTTATTCCTCATTATCCAATAGGCTTTTGTATGAATTTTCTTCTTTTTCATGTCTGCCCCGTGTCCTTCAAAATAATTGTGAAGACTGTTACTTGTTCCACAATGTTCTGATGTACGGAAACAAACATTTAATGATTTGATATGTGTTCATTTGGATATCTTTTCAGATATAACTGAACAGCAGAATATCCATTTTCTTTCACTTGGCCATGAATGCAGTGAATGTTTTTCAACTCTTCATGTTTGTTGCTTGCTGTCGATGTCAACAATTAAGAAATCACACTTTACAATCCTCCTCTCTTATCAACACTTACTTACATGCATCAATATTTATTATTGAGAAATGTTTTGCATTTCTATGTTTTTCAAATTTTTATTTTCTTATGTTTAAGCAAAATTATTCTTACACACATTATATTTTAGGCACTTGGTGAAGGCTGTGTTGAACCATTAAAAACTTATGAAAACATGCTGTCTGCTTTACCTATGAAAGTAAAATTTGAAAGCCATTGCGCTTATGTACCATCATTTATGGAAAAGTATCCTTTTGTTTTTATTTCAGTGTTCCTTCCTTATACTATCATTTGAATAAATAAATTTTCTTATGTGTGATGGAAAGTGTAAGTTTATTTTTATTATTAAAAAATTTCCAAGTATCAAATCATATTACATTGTACATATAGATTGATCAAATTTTCTCTTTTAAAAAATCATATAATGTGCTTACATTAAAATGAAATATTAATGTTGAACAGCAGGAGAAGTGCTTAAGAGTAAGTTTAACATTTCTGCATTCTGTAGAAAGCAGATTCTATAAAAAATTTTAAAAACATTAATTTGGTTATTAATTGAAGCTTAAAATGTAGTCACTTACTATAAGAATTGATATTAATTAGTAATAACATCCTAGATTACCATAACTGCGACTCAATTGATTTTATCAGGAAACTCCTTAATTTTCATAATTTTTCTCGATTTCCTGATAATGTATGAAAATCTACTCATTTTTTGGCAATTTCAGTGAAAAATTTAAAAACAGCCGAAATTTTGCCGGAAAAAGGTCTAGTGAGTTGTTTTTAATTTAAACAGTTAAAAGATGGAGGACTAATATAATGATTATAATATATGTATATATTAAATATATTCCTTTAAGTTTTTAACACAACCTGTCCGTCGTGGGAGAAAGACGCTCTAACCACTAGGCTAACAAGACTTCTAGGAGTTGGCAGTCATAATTAACATTCAGAGCAGACATCAGATGCTTGTTTACAGAAGCAGTTCAATTAGGAGGGATATTACTAGTTTTTAATAATTTAATTAGAAAAGTATTTCTGTCAAAGTATTTGTCACTGAATTAAATTTATTTAGTAATATATTTTATGTTTTTATGTAATTTTATAAGTTTAATATTTATAAATTGCACTAGTGTAGTTAAAGTTGCCCTATAAAATAAATATTGGGACATAAATGTTGATATTCAATTTTTACATGTAGTATATTTTATTTTTCATAGTTCCTTTATGAGGTTGATTGTGAAGTTCATAGTTCCTTTATGAGGTGTTAGTCTTTAAAATTTTATTAAAATATTTAAAGACTAACACAAATATCACTAGTGGTGTCTCCTAGTCTAGTGGTGTCTTTTTTCTTTCAAAATCAGTAGAGAATCTACAAATTTTTTCCCTTCAAGATTTGCAGGTATGGATTACATATTCTGAGGTCTCATGCTGTCAAGAACTTAATTTTTTTAAGAAAAAGGAACTGCAATCTGTTAATAGTTCAGATATGTAAATTGTTCTTTTGTTTAATGATTTGAATCCCCTGCTGGAAAATAAAACTACATATTTAAACTTCTCAAAGATTATTTGGAAACTTCTATGGGTTTCATATGTTTTTAAAATGTTGCAACTTTTACTTATGCTGATATCTAATATTACTGATTTGATTATTCAGCATGGATTTAAAGAGAATCTCCCTTGCTAGTGATATCACTAACTTTGTCTCTTATTTCTTAAACATTCAAATTATGATGGATCTCATCACACACATAGATTCATTTCTTCTATAAGTTCTTGTAACAATTACCAGATTGTGAGGGTCATTATCTATCTTCATCTAGATGTTCAATTCATACAGTGTAAATTATTGACTGATTAAAGAACAGTTAATAAATATTGCAAAAGTAAATATTGTTACTTTCTTATATAATAAAATTTTTATATGTGATATAGTTTGGTTATTCAAAAAATTATGTATTGTAATTATGATCTTAAAGTTTAAAAAGAATATAGCTTTCAATAGAGTTTTATTACTTAAAATTCCAAATCTTAAATTTCATCAAATAAATGCTTATTTTTATCTTTTACAAATAGTGTTTGTTTAAACTATCAAGAAAAAAGTAAGAAATACTTATATGGTTTAAAATATTCATTAGAATCTCTTAATGATTAAACATTGTATCAAACATTTTTGCTATGTTCAAACTGTGATATTTTAAATTATGTTAACTAATTTTATTTATTAAATTTGCATAAAGTATACATATTTTTAAATATATATATTTTGAAAAATACTTTATAAGAAATTAAATAAGATTCCTTAACGATTTTAGTTGGGTTTTTTATGAAGTCAAGAAAGTTTGACAGAGCAGTCTTTCATCTTTAACAAAATTTAGACAACTTTTAAACATTTTCCTTCACCAGAACAAACAATTAGCTTATGAAATTTGTTATCTTGGAGTAATTTTATAGCATTAATTTATTTGTAGTAATATATATTACTAATTCATGAGATAGTATGGAACTGCATTTATGTTCTTAATAAATATGCATAGTATGCATACATGTTGTTTAGTTATTTATATTTTATAAAAAATTTTAATGAATCACTTAAAATTATGTTTAAATTGTTTGATTGTTTTTATATTTAAAAACTGTGATAAGCAATCATGTTACTTAAAGATTCTATTTTCATGAAGTAATTTGTGAACTTGTAAAAAATTATCAAGGATTTTTTGAGGTATTTTTAAGTACATTTTTTTGAGATTTTTTTCTCCTTGAATAAAATAAATTTAAAATGTTTGATGCAAATCAAAATGCAGTTCCACTAACTGTTTCTATTTTATGAAATTAAAATTTGCATGTTTGAAATTAAAATCAATTCTTGTTTATGATATTTTCTTTTTGACATTATATATTTAGTGCCAAATTTATTCTTTGACATGTTTCATATTAAGAAAGTAATTTCATATTTTTGTTCTTTTTATAAGCTGTTTGAATTAAATTTTGATTTTAATTATAATGAATTAAACTCTATTTTAAGACATTTATTTTATATATTAACATTTTTTCTATTAATTATTTAATTGCTTTCACTCTCTACTTAGTATTATAAATTAATAGCAGCAATCATTTTATAACTACTTGAAAAATTTATGCTACAAATACTATAGAAATGAATGTACAAATTTTAATTCTAGTCGGTAATATATTATTGCCTGTCAGTCATTTACAATATTTTTATCTTACAAATATATTTCTGTAATGAAAGTCATGAGGTAGATTTATGAGGTTTTCATTTATAATAAATTATTAATGCAAAAAAGTTAATATTAATTTTTTCAAATTCATAATTATATTTTGATTTTTAATATATTTTCCTTCTAAATTGTTATGACTTCACATACCAATTAAATGTATAAGTCATATTAAATGTGTGTGTTACTTATTAAATAAATTATATATTTTTTCTACTTAATTTTATTCAGTAGTTAAGTTCCATTTTTTGTTTAATGCATTTCCTTACAATTATTTGCCTTTTGTAGTCTTTATAATGATCTGGATTGTTTTGTTTTTCTAACATTAGTGCTGTATCAACTTTATATCTTAATCCCTTTGCACATATTATTAAATTGATTGTTTCATTTATGAGTATTTGTGATAATGTTTTATAAAATCATTTTGTTTATTGTCTTGTAATTATGTAATTGCCCAATTCACTTTTTTAAATTACAAGTGATATTTTTAATCATTTTTATATCAATGTTTTAAAAAGCAATATTGATTGCTTTTATATATTTAGTATTATCATAACTAAATGTTGTGGTAAACCATTTTTCCTTATGACAGCTTAATAATTGGATTTATGTAGAATTTTTTATTTGGATTCATGTAGAAAGCAAAGAATTATTTTTTATTTGTGCAAAAAGTGTATTGCCTTTTTTTAAAATTTCATCAAGCCAAATCAGATTTTTACTTTTTTTGTCTTTAGTTTTAGATTTTTAATCTAAAAATGGTAGATTTTTAATTTTTTAAAAATCTTAATTTATAAAACTAACCATTAAGTAAGGAGTAAGCATAAACTTTAGTCCTTTTTTTAAATCTAAAACTTATTTTATTTGCTTATATTTATTCATTTTAAATTTAAAAAAAATTCTGAGCAAATTTATTAATAAAAGTAAATTTTCCACTCAAAATCAATGCAAACATATTATTTATGTTACTAAAGCATATTCATTTAATTAAAATTGTCTAAAATTTTGTTTTAATATTTTATTGAATTTTTATTTTCAATATTAAATTTCTTTGACATATCAAAATAACAGTTATATTAAAGAAAGCTTTATTATTTCTCTCTCGAAAATTCCTTGTCATTAATATTTCTAAAATTATTTAATGTTGTTTCGTCTTAAATGTTTGCATTATTAAATAAGAAAACTATAATTTGTATTTAGTCTATACTGGTGCTAAACAGTATTGCCAAATTCTAATTTGGCTTGTTACATTTTTATGTATTTAATTTCTGTTACCCATCAGACAAGTTGATTTTATCACATATGAGGGAGTTTTTATTGTATTTTTAAGAATTTCTATTACTTCTGGGTAATAAATTTCAAGAAAGGAAGCTATTACCATCAATCTTGACAAGATTAAATTGTATAATTTTTAACATGTAAAGTTTAATTTCCTGTTCAGTATATGATCATTGCTTTTTCATAAGTATTTTCTAGTCATCACTGAAATTTAAATTTGATTGTGTATTTAATTTTTTCTGTTTAAAAGCACACTGTGATTGCTTTATTAAACTTATTATCTAAATTTTTTTATTTCATAATATTACAATTTATGAAAATTCATCTTAACTTACTTGGTGCTTGTAATTGCACAATTTTAACTTAATTATATGGTTGGCATTTGAAAATCATTAAAATTGTTGACTATTTACAGTTATATTTGAGTGGTTTGTGTTTTATTTCAGATTTAAATGCACTTCCTTATTCTTTGTCATTCCTTTATTATTGAATGTTCCATGTTTATAAAATTAAGGTTCCTTACTTACATTTTAAAAATGTGTTCCTCTTTTTTTACAATGCTTTTATATGTGCATATCCTTTATATTATTTCTCCCACTTTCCACCAGTTTTTCAGTTCACAAAATTTGTATGTTTCAAAAAATTTTCAGTCATTTAAATGTTGGAATAACTTTATAAACAAGTATAAAGATATGTAATACTGTGATTTTCCTTAATAAAACAATTCTTAATGATTGTTGCTTTCTTTTGTTGATAAGTTAGTCTTTTATTGTATTATAATTGTATTGATTCTTACTAAGCAGTTGTTGGAATATTGTTATGGTTTTATTTTAAAGTAGTGTATAGATTTAGTTTTCATGGTTTTTCAAAGATATCAATTTTATATTTGAAAGTATCACACAAAATTTTTTATCAAAAATCTCAGAAGTTTTTCAAATTTTTTCCTGTTTTTATAGTTTTGAAAGCTAATTTTTTTAAGCATCTTAAGTAAATTAATAATGATGACATAATTTGATGTATAATGTTAACAAAATGCATAAATAAAAATTTCTACCAACTAAATGAAACAAAATACTACTACTTAAAATTGATAAATTTTCATGAAAATGAAAAAATATATATATTAAGAAAATTCAAAATAAACATAATTCATATATGAAATGTTTGAAATTTAAAATATTAATTTTAATAGTTTTGAAAGTTTAAAATATATTAAGTTGTAAAATATTTTTTAAAAAATTACAGGTCTTTTTATTATATGTAATAATGTGAATTTATATAGAATTATATAATATGTATAAAATCTGTTACATATATTTAATACCCATCTGTTACATTTACTTTAAAAAGAAATTATAACCAATTCAAAATTTATATTATAAAATTTACATTGAAAAAAATGATTTTTTAAAAATTAGAATAATTAGAATTTAAGAAAAGATATTTAATTCTTATTTCAATTTTAAACAGTTCCATTTTTTCATTAAAATAATGTGTGTAGTAAACTCCTTATACAGATTATTCGCAATGTCTAAATTCCTAAGAAAATTGAATTCCTAATAAGAGGAAAGTATTTTAATATGAAGAAATATAAATTTTTTAACGTTTTATGTTTATGAAGTAAATTTGTATGAATAATTTTATAAAAAGAGAGAATAATTTTATTTCTCAGATAATAAATATGTTTATATTATCGATTTTGTTTATATAAATTGTTTAAATGCAAATTTGTATTCATTTGTTCCCATATTTTCATATTGTTGTGCATCATCCATGAAATCGGCTTATCTCAATTCTGTAAATAATTAGGAATTTACTTATTTGTAAATATATAAAGAAAAATTTTCTACTGGGCAGTTTTGTTTAGAGGAGATTAAATTTTAACTGAAACGAAATTATTACATTTTATGAAAATTTCTTGGAAATTTAGTCATGCTTTATTGAAAAACTAGTTGTTAGATTTAACAAAAAAATAAATAAATAAAAAAAAAAAAAAAAAGATAAAGTCATATGGGAAATGTAACATCTCACTTCTATGTATGGAAACATTAAAATATTTTTATTAATAAGAGCATAATTCCTGTTAGTGCTTTTATTTTTTAAAATTAAGCATGTATATTTGGTGTTACACTTAAATTTGCATTCTCTATAAAAAGAAAAACCTGGAAAATGCTAGAATTGAAATATTTCTATAATTTTCCTATGTGTTGAATATTGTGTGAAATAATTTCTAAGGAAAATCCTTTGTAATTTATGTTAATAATTTATTATTAATTAGTAATTAATAAATTAGATAAATTACTAAATAATTTATGATTAATTAGTAATTTATCTTTATTTATTAAAAAATCCTTAATTTGTGGTGTAATTGAAATTGTTGAGATTCTTACTTTACTTGTGCAGCAATGACATTGAAGTCTGTGTGGATTCATCATACCAAATTTTTTATTTAAAGCATTTCAATTATATTACTTGCATAGTTGAATCCATTTCACTCACCTTAATATGTTATATTGCAAATCAATCATATTAAACTCAAATGGCGTTCGTGACTAATACTTTCATTACAGCTTTTTGCTGTATGTGTAATTGCACAAATTACTAAGCCAACATAACTTGTCTTCCGTAACTTTACAGTCAGTCTGAGCTCAAACTTGTAGCAGGAACCACAGTTCAAACCCAAGAATGTTGAACTGAAAGCACTATTGCTTTCGGTTCAACAGTTCTTGGGTTCGAATCCCAACTTGGACATGGATATACAACCTTCAGCTGTTAGACTATCAACAATACTAGTATAAAAGTTATTTGGGATAGCTGCAGTTAGAAACTTAAATATTGTTCCGAATAATCTGGAAAATTGGTTGGAAGAGCATTGTGGTTGGTATCTTAATATAGTCAAGAGACTGAATATAATTTTTATTAATCATGAGAAACCTAGTAAAATCGATGTGTTCAACGGTGGAGGATTCAGAGTTTGATACCAACTACTGCTGAACACTCCTTGATGGCCTTTACAACAGAATTTAACTATTAGGATAATTGGCATGTCCTTGTGCCAATAATATATTAAAAAAACACTTATGAGAATTTAAAAAAAAATTACTTTTGCTTACTCTTTCATGGTATAGTCGAGAACTTAACATACCTTTTGTATGTAAATATTGACTTCGTATTACAAGGTTGCTTACGTTATACAATCTGTGGCCATAAAGTTCGGTGAATGAATTATTATTTCAAATACAGTATCAAATACAATTTTAAAATCTCCATGGATGGTAATGCGCTGTTGAGAATGAGTATACAAGTCCTGGAAACTCCTACAAAACAGCTTTCAGCTCGGCCGTCACATCGCAAGGCTTCTGGAATCTTCTCCACGAAAATGCCCGGCCACACACCGCCTTGGTTGTACGGCAGTTCCTGGCCGCGAATGGAGTTGTGATCAACCCCTTATTTACCTGATTTG
Organism: Latrodectus hesperus; assembly: GCA_037975125.1. NCBI lineage: Eukaryota > Metazoa > Arthropoda > Arachnida > Araneae > Theridiidae > Latrodectus > Latrodectus hesperus. The sequence continues at coordinate 15,492,735 of JAJQOW010000014.1, read as the reverse complement.
GCACACCACCAGACTTCTTCCTCAGATTGAAATCAGCCATGAAGGGAAAGTGATTTACGGACATCACCGACATTCAACGCAACTTGACGGCCGAACTGAAAGCCATTCCGAAAGAACTGTTTTGCAGGAGCTTCCAGGACTTGTATACTCATTCTCAACAGCGCATTACCGTCCATGGAGATTATTTGGAAGGACAGTAAATTGTATTTATGCTGTACGATACTGTATTTGAAATAAAAATTCGTTCACCGAACTTTCTGGCCACAGGTTGTATATATACCGTTCATATATTGCTAAAAAATGTCATGAAATAATTATTTGGTGAATATTTAATCCAAACTTAATTTGTCTTGCTTAGGAAATTTCAAGATATTGTTTCCTGTTTAAATATTGAGTATTTTGTTATTTTACGCTAATGTTTTTAGATACCAATTATTATGTCTAATATGTACAGGGTTAGCAAGAAATAAGTTTTCCACTTCAGAGGGCTGTAGAATACGTTCTATTTGTCCAAATGAGATAAAATTTGAACTACAGATAAATCAAATAATGCGCTTGACATTTATTGAAAAAATAAATAGTACATAATTTCGCCGAAAGATGGCACTGTAATATTAATGGTACTTATTTGCATATACTGAAAATAGGAAAAGTCATTTGCTTTACAGCGCATGCCTATTAGCATTATCTTTGGGTAAAAAGAAGGTGGATTCTGAACGAGCATTAGTTACTTCTCTGCACATCATGCCTTCTTTGCAAGAAAAAGCGCTACTTGTAAAATTGTTCTACCAGAACCAGCAGAACTCCGTTGCAGCTGTAAAAGAATTTCGCCGTATGAAGCAGATACGAAGAGGTCCAATGTTTCTATGTGTGTTACGCAAAATGATGCAGAAATTTGAAAGAACTGGACAATTTGCAATTCTTCCCGGTAGAGGACGAAAACCAATCCAGTCTTCTAGCCTCGAAAATGTGGCTACCGCGGTCGTTGAAGCCAGCAGTCAGTTGCTGGATGGTAATGTGAGTGTGCCAGTTGTTTCCCGTGTATTGGATATGCCGTATTCCACTGTACGAAAAGTCTTACGGTGGATTTTGCTTTTTTATCCCAACAAAATCAAGCCTCTGCACTTGTTGCAAGACGGGGACTCAGAGGTTCGTAAAACTTTTGCACTTCAGTTCCTTGCTCGAATGGTGGTTGACGTCATTTGGCCATTGAATATTCTGTGGACTGATGAAGCTCTTTTTCAACTTAATGGGCAAGTCAACGCCCACAATTGTCGAATTTGGGCAGCAGAAAACCCTCGCGCTATCCAGAAAAACCCCTTGCACCCTGAAAAAGTGACAGTATGGTGTGGGTTTACGGCTACTTTTGTGATTGGGCCGTATTTTTTTGAAGAGATAACTGCAAATGGAATCAAAACCTGTTCTATCACAGGACAATGGTACCAAGATATGCTGAGGAATTTTGTAACCTTCAGCAGCGCTTCATCATTTTGTAACCTTCCCACAACTTCAGCAGCGTGGATGCTTTCAGGACATCATTTTCATGCAGAATGGCGCACCTCCTCATATTGATCGTCGTGTAGAGCAACTGCTAAGACAGCATTTTACTGAGGCACGGGTTATCAGCCGTCATTTCCCTACGGCATGGCCTCCTCGTTCGCCGGATATCACCCCCTGCGACATTTGGTTGTGGGGTTTTTGAAGGCTACCTTAAAAGGCCAGCATCTGTACCAGATCTGAAGGACAGCATTCGGCGCCATATCCTTGATATTCCGACAGACTCACTCCAGTCTGCTGTCGAAAATATGGTTCTGTGATTAGAGCACATTGTTGAAAATGAAGAGGGGCATATTGAACAGCTGTAATGCTACTTTTTAATTATTATTATTTAACATTTATAAAACATATCAAAGGTTTTTATGTGTATTACAGTGCCATCTATCGGCAAAATTTTGTACTGTTTTTTCTTTTACTAAATGTCAAGCGCATCATTTGAATTACTTGTAGTTCAAATTTTATCTCATTTGGACAAATAGAACGTATTCTACAGCCCTCTGAAGTGGGAAACTTATTTCTTGCTAACCCTGTATTTTCCTTTTTCTCAACAGAAAATCATCCAATATTGTGAATTTAATTGTTCGCAGGTGACTTTCAATTTCAAGAAAATTCATAAAAAATAAGAGTTTTTTCATAGTGCTGACTTAAATTCTGAGATTATTGGATATTCATAATTTGTCATACAATTGAAGATTTAAAATTAAGTGTAGAGAAAATTAAATTAGTAAATATTGTAAAATTATGCTTTTCTTACATAAAACTTCCAAAATTCACTAAAAAAATTGCTGAGATAAAATACGATAAATTTTATCCATAAATTTTTTTTAAAAAATTGTATACACTAAAAGTTAATCTTAAAGTATTTAATTTTAAAACAAATAGCGTGATAAAGTAAAATAAACATGTTTTTCTATTTTATTTCATGAAACAGAGACGGCAAATACATTTAAAAAAATAATTTGTAATTGAAGTAAGTTTACTTTTGAATTTTTAAATAATACAGAATTTATTTTTAATTTATTGCAGTCTTAATCGCAAATATATTTAACTGTTTTTCATAAATTATTTGTGGCACCATTGTCAATGTAATTTTTCAAAGTCTGTTATAAATACCAAAACTAGAAATTTTTATTTGAAAGAAATAGAATTCTCAAATCTTTTATGAAAACCTGGTTAAAATTTCACCTTTTTTAGAAGCGATGACAATAATTTGTATTCATAAGTCTTATAAAGAATCAAACATAAAATTTGATACATGAGTTAATTTTGTGATATATGACTCGGTACCAAAAACAATTTTCGAAAATTTAGCTTTTGTTTGACCTTAAACTGATAAGCACATTTTCCAATTATTTCCATTTTGAAAAGAACTAAAAAAATTGATGTATACCTTTTAAAATATTCTTATAAAGAGGATGTCACTAAGTTCCCCCTGGGCCGCGGTGGCCTGGTTAGTTAGGGTGTTCGTTCTTGTTATTGGAAGCTAGCGAGTTCGAATCCCGACCCAATCAAACCCCTCGACTTCGCCAATGGCGGCTGCTACATGTGAAACATGTCGCGATATCCTCCATGTGAAATGAAACCTCCGGGGGTAGTGCAGGTCAAATAGTTTGGGTCTGGACCCTGCTTTTAAACTACTAAGACTCCCACCCAGCTGCTTCTATCTAACTGGGAGAGCCCATCTCAGGCCTTAGTATAGAAAAACGTGCTGATGCCACAGTAAAAATTCTGCAGAAGTTGTTATATTAATTGAATTCTTAAATTTGCACATTTAAGGGATTTTTAAAAAATCATTGGTTTAAGACCATACTACAGCCTTCATTTAAAGACCATTGTAGCCTGGTTGGCTCGGGCATTGCTCTTATTATCGGCAGATGGTGAGTTCGTATTTACTAAAGGCTGCTGGGGAACGTTTAATAGGTCGAAATCGCATTGACCACTAAGTGAAATGATACCCGAGGGGATGGCAGGTCAAGTATTGGAAAGTGTTTTGCTTAATCCCTGCTTCTAAATTACAAACACTTCCATTTAAGTGGTGGACCCCAATTCTGGGCTTTGTGCAAGGAAGTATGCTGGTACAACAACAGCTCCCTGTATGTTCAACTCTATACACCTCCTGAGTTTGGTAATGTCTAATTCTTTTTGGATGCATACATATTTTCATTTGTATACCGCCAAAAAAGTGCACTTTTTAGTGTGTTTATCTACAAAAATTACTTATAAGTAATAGAAAATTAGTAAAAAGAATTTTTATTAGACATTTGACATATAAGGTTTATTTTTAATAGTATTTGACACACAACCTAGCAGTTTAAAACTGTTGTGAGTCACTTACTCGAACATACGAGGTTTGTCCGGAAAATACGTATAAAAGTTGAATAATAACTTTATTTTACATTTATTCAGGTATTACAATATGGTCTCTTTCAAAGTACTCACCCTGAGACGAGATACACTTCTGCCAACGCCGTTTCCACTGTTGATAACATTGCTGAAAGTCTTCATTTGTGATGCTGTTCAGTTGCCGTGTCGTTTCTGCCTTGATGCCTTCCACATCTCCCAAGTGCCGCCCCCGAAGCACCATTTTGCATTTCGGGAATAAGAAGTCACAAGGGCTAAATCGGGTGAATAAGGCGCGTGCTCTGTCACTTTTATTGAGCTTCGGGCCAAAAATTCATGCACAACGAGCGACGTGTGAGCAGGTGCATTGTCTTGATGAAGGATCCACCTGCCCCCTTTTGGCCATTCTTGCCCAGCTTTGCAAGAAACTTGGTGTTGATGCGCGTTCCTCAATCATAGAGAACTTCATGCCGACGGCAGGTGAAAAAGGGTAACTTTCAACAAGCAGCCGCACATTCCTATTTACACACAGAGCGGTCTGATTCGAACTGAGCGTTGATGGGATTGGTACAACAGTAATGCCACCTGGCGGTGACTGCAAACTAAAATAAAGTTTTTATTTGACTTTTATACGTATTTTCCGTACAAACCTCGTACATTATGCCTTCTAGGAGGAAGTTTCATAAATAGTGAGCAACATTCACTTGTCGCGGAAGAGGAAATATGAAAAATTCCCGACAATTGTGCGCGCAGAAATCCTAAGTGAGCCATCTCCTATTCAAAGGTAACTGATTTCTAACCGGAAATCTCACTTCGAAGTAGTGTTTTGTCTTACATTTTAAAGTCATTACAAATTATTGCTTTTTTTTCAGTACAGTGTTTTTAGTTTTTCTCAAATAGATCATTGTGGTTGAAGCTAATTGGGCAACTTTTATTCCGATGATAATATGCAAATTAATTCTTGAAGTAGGATGAATTTTAACTGAATACTTACAGAGCATATTGTTGACTATAATAATAAGACTTATTAGACAGGCCACACGTGTGGCTTTATTTTTCTTGTCTTTTAAATAAAATTTGTGAGAAACCATGTATTTTTGAAAGAACAATAAAAATTTCTTTTTCGAAACTACAATGTCAATTTTTTTTTCGGCATTCTAGAGATTAGAGTCTGAAACCTGGTCTTGTTTCATTATTCTTACATAAGTTATCTGTATGAATATGAATACAAAAATTATTTTAAGTTGTATTCTTTAATTCATTTACATTTGCTTTACCATACTTCATCTTATAACTGATGCATACATATGTCAATCTACAAAAATAAAATGTGGATATTTTCGAAACATAATAGCATGAAATTTTAAGCTTTTTTTATAACCTGTATGATATTGGTCGCGATCATTAATTTTTGGCTGTTGCACATGTTATTCCAAATATGGAAGTTGGATCCAAATTGCTCTTGTCACAAAACCCCACCTGTAAAAAAAAAAAAAAAAAGAATCAATCGTTCAGAAAACCACCTCCAATTACCTTTCGTGACAAAATGAACGTATTCGTTCCGACTTTATATCGTATTTGATGATTATAGCTTGGGACATAATTTAAACCTGCGGGTAGGTCTTCAATTGGGAAAAAGCTTGGAGAGAGAGAAAAAAAGAAAGAAACAATTGGATAGAAATTACATACCGGGATTGAATGCTGCAAGAGAGGCAATGCATGTAAGCACAAGGGAAAGGGCTTGGCCCTGGCGGAACGACATCTGTGTTTCTGTAATCGTCAATCATTAAATCCGTTTCCTTTAAGAGGACAGTTCGAATCCAACACAAACAGAGGCTAATTGACACGGCCACACCTCTCTCTCCCCTTCGCCAAGTGGAGAAGGACAGACATTTATCGTGGCACCCCTTGCAGCAAATTACCTTCCAGCAATTACCTTCGTCATTTAGTCCCCTCTTTGCTTTTCTTCACTCCACCACTAGTCGCAATTTGCCATCTTCAACAACGCCAATCTTCTGGAATGGGTGCGTTTCCCCCCACAAAACCGCCCGTTTGCGGTGAATTCAGATTTGTATTAACAAGCACAGTGCAGAAACGATTACTTATTTTTTGTGCCTTCTTTTGTCATTGTTTTCTAAATAAGCAACTATGGATTTTGGTCATTAGCGCTGGTTTTGTTCGAGAGGCTGTTAACTTTTTCATTCTTCCAAATTGCTGTCTTACCTCTACCGGCTTCTTTTCACTCGTATCTGATTTCAGGATTAAGATGAACATATCGATAAGAAGTCGGATTATTTAATTTTTAATTCTCTTAGGAATATAATATGTCTAGTGATTCGTTTGTGCCCTATTGAGATAATTTCCTATCGATCTGAATCTCTAAGTATCTACTAGCGTAAATGTACTCCTTGCAATTATTAATTGCAATTGTACTCTTTACATTTATCAATAATTGTTATATATATGTTTTCCTCCCACAATTTCCTTAGATAAGAATGTATCAATGTTTGAAGATATAATTTGTCGAATGCCTATGAGCATTTGACATGCACACGTATGTCTGTTGCAGACATGAAAACAGAAAATCGAAAAAGGAACATTTTCTAAATGGAAAAATCTGACATGAGGCAGAATTTTAACTTACAAATAATAAAATTCTGATGAAAAAATTTTATAACTATAAAGAGAGTGCAAAATATTTTAATATTCTCCTAAAGATAAGGAATATGCGTAAGAAAATGCAGAGTTTATAAATACTACTTCATTTTTAAAAACTTCAATAAAATAAAAAGTAATCACACGATTTTATAAAACTTGGTAATAGTTTACTAGAAATCGTGAGCTCTTATTTTCAGCTAAGGAATTTATAAAATGTCACAATTTGATTAAGAAGTGCATTTTATGCAATATTATAGGAAATAAGACATAACGGTCCCAAATTTAATTTTTCTAATGCTGAAATACATTATCCTCAATTTTTTAGAATTAAGTTAAATCGCATTGCTTCAGCAAAAAATAAAATATAAGATATAATGCTACGGTCATATAATGCATCGTCCTTTCAATTACTTGAAGCTACTTGTGTTATAAACGGCAGTTTTGTGAGGTATCTTAATTTTACCTTAATATTAAACAAAATTTTTTACGAATTTATTTTTTAACACAAAGGCGGGCACTGGGAGATTCAACCTTCGCCACAACAAGGCCGGAAACTGCTACTCATTCCTTACGATATGGTTTAATAGTATTGCAGATAATATCATTCTTTACTCCTGTTTTAATTTTTTACATTTATGGAAATATGAAATTTTATTGTTTCCCATGAGCTATCATCAATACAATCACAAAAGTTTTACATTATTTGTTCCAATAGTTTTCTTTTTATGGTATTTCGAATTAAAATTTTTACTATAAAGACTCTGTATACTTAAATAATTTTAGCGATTTTAAAAGGGCTCCTCTTTTGTATTACTATAATAATATGGAAATCAAAACAATGTTTACTTCCTACTATTTAAAACCACACTTAATTGTGAAAACAGAAAGAAATAGAACGAAACTTTTTTCTGTGCAAAAAATTGGCGCATAACCTCGCAATCAGAAATCAGCCAGTTTGTGGTCAGGTGATTGTAGAGGCCTTACCATCTCGATCGGTCACTCTGTTTTGACCAAAGATTTGCAAAAGGAATCGTTTCTTTCGATTGGCATAGTGAAACAGCGCGCACCATCTTCACACAAAGCTGATTTAGGTACCGTTACTCTTCGATTTAATGCAGGGATAAATTTACCGCGCAAAAGTGTGACATATTGTTCGCTGGTCTCTGATCTTTTATCAGCCAGATTTTGGACACGATTTTTCAAAGAAGAATGTGCTAACAATGAAAGAATTCGGATTTTGTGAGATGTTTGAAAACAAAATCCGACTTCTCTGTGACTTCTTTCTGGCTGGCAAATCTTATACATTTTAATCATTATTCCATTCTTTTTTTAATACAGTTTTAAAGAACTTTTCTTTCACCCCGTATATAAATATATGTGTATATATATGTATAGGTATATACATATATATATATATATATATATATATATATATGTATATAATGTATGCACTTTTGTATACAGTTAAATACTGCTATAATTTCTGTTTTATTTTAATTTTATAATAAAAAATATAAAATTATATTTTTTAAAATTTTATTAAAATTAAATTTTAAAATTAAAAATTAAATTTTAAAATTTATAAAAATTTATTAAAATTTTCAATTTTATAAAATTATATTTTTATAAAATAAATAAAATTATTTTATTTTATAAAAATAAAATTTTAAAGATCTGTGTTATAACACTTGTAACAAATATTTTTTCGATCGTGCATAAAACCTTCTTAGAGTTTCGTATAATACAAGAATTTATAAAAAATTGTTTCCTAGAGGAACATAATTTTTTAGTTTGGATGTTTATAGAATATTTTTTTTTTTTTACAAAATTAGAATCATTTGTCATATTTAGTACTCGATTAATAATTTTTTTTTGCTTTCTGCAAATATTTTTGACAGTAATGAATCACTTTTTGCGATGAAATGGTTAGTTAATGTAAGTATAATTAATGAGATGTGGTCATAAGATCTTTTGCTATCGATTAAAGAAATTCTTCTCTTCGGTATTAAGAAATTTTTCTGCAAATTCCTTTCATAATAAAATGGTTTTTTATAGTTACTGATGTAATCTGTTTCAACTGTAGAAATGTCAGAATAATAAGTATTATTAATTCCTTATTTCTGATCACGATTTTCATAAATTATGAAAATAAAATGCTTAATAATAGATATAAAACAGTTGAATTTTAAAATGTAAAAGACAATTTTATAGGAATTATTGTAAAATTTCAAAAATACATAATGCAAAATATTTTTTATAATTATAATGATATTATAAATATAAAATATAATTATAACTGTATACATATATATATTTTCATGCAGAAATATGTATACTAAAACTATTATTATTCTCTGTTATAAAATATTCCTACCTAATTTTGAAAGAATAAGTATATTAGCACAAAAACAAATAATTTTAAGTCTTCTATGTTAAAAATAGTGATTAATTACGCATAAATTTCATGAAAACCTAAAATGATGGTCTTATGATTACGATTATCATCTGAAGTCAATCGGTATTTGTTCTCAGAGTATAATAATTGGTTAGTAGTTTGCTGCAAATGAAATAGCATCTTGAATTTATTAAAATTCTTCTTGCGCAAATGAATAAAAATGATCGTAATAAACTTATAATCATTTCTTCGATATTTTAATGGTGAATGGGTAAATAGTAAATGTTATTTATAATCATGAGATGAGAGAGAGAGCTCGAATATTTGCAGCGGTTATTTCATACTTTCGAATAAAATCGACTAAAGTTAAATTTACTGATTTTTTTCTTTTTGGCTGAGTTATTTTAGCAAGACATTGACTATTAAATTTGCTGGAACCATAGTTTAGAGTTATTAAATATTCCACCTTCCATGCTCTCTGTCTAAATTTAATTTTAAACTATTTATCTACTTAATCTTTTCGCTGTAATAATGCGAGCATTTTTTTTTCTGTAAACACATTCCCTATTTTTTGGGAATTTAAAAAAAACATTTTTCTCATTTGTATTTACAATCGACTTATAGTACAAACATTTACATACTTATTATGTTTTAATGGTTTCATTTATTGCAATGGAGTAACCTAACTTCATCATTACAGTTGAAGTTTATTCTTATTTCAATTGAAAAAAATCATTGTATACACAGTTCAAAGATCAGATTATATTTTACTCTATTTGTGTATTGGTATTTACTTTTAGTGTTTATTAGGAATTTTTTCTAAGCCTTATCTGCCGAGCTGGCAGTAGAATGGTTAGCGCTCTTGCCTTCGGTTCAACAGCTCGTGGGTTCGAATCCCACCTTGGGTATGGATGTTTGTAGTGGTTCGGAATCCACTTCAAATCGTAAGTCCCGGTCTAATTAGCCCTCGTGTGCATAAAATGAGCGACAACTAAGCCTTCCAATCAATAATCACTTATTCGCTTATACTTCTTGGCCCTTTTCAAAATATAACGTGTTATTCTTAAGATCATTTTGGAGGGTATTGGGTTTATTTTTCGCTCAAAGGTCAACTTTTTTTGCAACCAGAGCTTGACCGATTTTTTTTTCGTGGGGGCATCTTCAACATATTACTTTACGATAAGATTTACCTTAGATAATGAGCCATATTTATTTACCTCTAGATAAGGAAACTTGCAGAATGCCTCAATACTTCTAATATCTATTTATGTGTATTTATTTCGAGGAAATGAACCAAAAATTGATAAATGAATAAAGAAGGATTAACTGTGCTGTGAAGTATAATTATTGGCAGAATTCGTTAATTAGTCACATTTAAAAAAGCATTTTCAAGAATTAATCATTAACTTTTATTTATAACGTATTCTTGATTAAGCTATAAAAATCGATTAATACATTCATATAATAGAAGTGGACTATTTGATGATTAAAATGAAAGAAAAATTTCACGATAACCATGCATGTAAAAGGAAGGCTAAATTAAAGGCAATACTTATCGTGGTAAATAACGTACAGAGTTTGTCGTACATTACGATTTTTTTTCCATGAAAGCTAACAACACATAAAATTCCCGAGATGAAAATGATAAATTGGTGAATGAATGCATGCTTAATCTTGGCAAACTAATTTTGTGTGTGTGTCCTCCTATTTCTTTCCCATAAGAATAGCTCAATTTTCTCCGTGTGCACAAGGGATGACCTAGCGTGCGAATAAAAAAAATTAAAAGCCTCTCAGATTGTCACATCTGACTGTCGGACATGAAATATGGCGCGAAAATACACGCCGAATGCGCCAAAATAATATCTCCGGCACGCACCGCATTCTCACGGTGCAGGGGCGAGGGAATAAAAAACTATATAATACAACATAACTTCCCTTTCATTTCCGGCACATAGACGGAGGAACAGATTCTAAACTATTTATAAACATGAACGGCACGGCTTTCTAATTAAGATAATCCTCGTAATCCACATAATGATTTAATCAGCTTTGTTTCAGGACGATAGATGTTCCACGAAGTCCTGATTGGGGGGGGGTGGAGATGGAAGATGCCAGAAATATGTCGAAATACAGGTGGTTATACAAGAGATGGAAATGAATAAAGATGACTTGTCCGAAAGACATTTTTCACAACGACTTCTGTTGTTTCAACCACGGCCACAAACAGAAGATATTTGCCCCAGAGTGTGTTCTCCCTTGTTAAAACGCGATTTTGACTGAAGATAAGTAGCACCCAATTAGTTGCGGGTTATATTTTCCCCATTAATGCCTCTGTAATTTTGACTACTGTTTCTTTTAGTACCTAAATGTAACGTGTTATTACCGAACGCCAAAAAAAGGTTTTATACTTTCATTCGGTTTTTCGATTTTAATTCTATGATTTTTAGTATTCCTATAAAATGGCTCAAAAAGAACATGTTTTATGCATTTTTCCAAAATTAAATTACAATTTAAAAGATTTCCAATATTCTATGAAAAGTATATAGCATAGATTTTTGTTGATAGTATGTATCGCGGTTATATATTATTCGACCGTTACACCCACACAAAAATTTTATATTACATTAAATCCATAGAAAATATTCCGTTATTTATTGTATACATAGGTTAGTATAAGAATATAAAACTAGGTAAAACATAATACAACGTAATACAATAGCTAATTAATGTGATGTGATGTGATTTATTGTCGTACTCTAAAATTTTTAATTTTAATCATAAATTGTATTATAACTCTAGTACAGGGGTTTTAAATTGTTCGTGATATCTTGATTTGAAAAATATAATTTGGATAGATTTACAATACATTTTAAAAAAACAATTTTTCTCATTAACTTTTAATTAATTTAAAAACAAAAAATATTTTTTTATATACAATAGATATAATGGAAGTTATCCTTACTCTTTTTAAAATGTCCGTCATTTCAAATATCTTACTTGGAAAAGATGCTTTCTATATAACTTATTTTTATGTAACTTTTTATTCACTATCACTAGAGAATGGAATTTTTTGTTTTAACTCACTTTCGTGCAAAAGAACCTAATTAAAATTCAGACCATCTATGCTACTTAGTATAAATAGAATATATAGTTAAATATGCTATATTGAGAGAGAACACATATTTATACTACATTAAAAATCGATACTATCAATTAATTTTCTGTATTATGGGTTCTAATTTGAGGTTACGATTGAATTTAAGGAAATATTTTTAAAAATAAAGCTATTTTATTGAAAAAAGAGATAAAATTAACTGTGTTCTTAAAATTCCTAAAAAAATGTAATTTTATATAATTTTTTATTTTAAAAATTGTTTGAGATTTTTGTTTACTTATCTGAGTTAAATAAAAAGTAGAAAGAAATGATACGGAATATTTAATAACAACAAATATAAAAGTATTTTTATCATCAGAATTTTCACCACATCAGAAATTGCATAGGAAAATAAACCATAAAGTTTGCAACAATAAAAATCAGTCTTTAATTTTTTGTATTCGTTTAATATTGGATGATAAAATATTGATCATACAATATCAAGTCACATTTTTTTTGATAATTTTATACACATAATTATTATTATTATTTTTTTGAAGACAAGATTCTATATTTTTTATAAAATAAGAAATAAAATTGACCTCAGTAAGACAGATTCCTAAATTCAATTTTAGGTATTCTGACAAAAGACAAACTTAATTTTTATTTTTAATACTTCCAAATTATTATTCTTGGTAAAAACTCAGTTTATAGAGGTGAAAAGTCTAAATATTGTATTTTTACCTTCATATATAAGTAAGGAATTAAAAAAAAGTTTCAAAGAATGCAAGATTTATGAAAATAACAATATTTCTGGCAATTATTTCCAAAATATTACTAATTATTTTATAATTTTTGCAAGTTATTTTGTTATGAAATAAATGTACTACAACAAACACATTATAACGTATATAAAATGGGTTAAAATTATCGCTTTAATAGAATTTTTGCTGTCCATTTATTTATACAAAGTTTGTCAACATTATTTTAAAAAATTCATTATATTTTTACACGTAAAATTACTTTAAAATAAGTGATATCAAAATTTAACTGACGATGAATAACTATTAAAATTTTCATTTCATTATTTTTAGCTTATCACTTTTTTATTGTATTTCAGTACAAATAGTGATTTTTTTTTTGCAATGAAAACAATTTGTTCCATCATAATATACTTCATTGAAATATTTAATTTTTTTCCTCCAACGAACTCGCTATTTTTAGATGTATTTTTCTCAGTGATCGTTATATTCTTCTTTCATTAGTTTGAAGTCTATTAATAATGATATATTTTTATATCCTGATTATATTACGAATATTAATGGAATAACTGGGGCAATTATTCAATTGTTCCTAAAATATGGATTCCAAATTCAAAAAAGTATTTTTTTATTATATTTATCAAGATATTTTCAAATAACGCTTTTATAGCGTATTTTCAAATTGGCTTCCAAAATAATTTTTTAAGCATTATAAACATGATGTATTTTCCACGTAGTGTTGTAATAAATGGCTTAACACGATATTCTATTCGATTTGTTTTGCTTTAAATAAATTAAAAAGAAAAAGTATAATTGGAAAGTTTTTGTTACTTAATGGAAAATATTTATCTGCCCAAACGACCTCATAACAGAGAAATCGTTGTTTTGAAGTTTAGTTCAACGGTATTTGGGTACGATTCTTAATTAGGGCGTGAATATTAGTATTTGTGTCTGGAAACCACTTTAAATCTTAAGTAGCAATTGAATTTGCTTTCAGGTGTAAATATGAAATCATAGAAAGATAAAGTTAACTTTTTTACTGGATCCTTTGCCTTAATTATATTGCATATAGAGAGACTTGTCATTTTAAATTAGGCTATTTCATAATGTTCAGCATTCGGGAAAATACACCAGTACTTAAATATTTATTTATATTGGAATTTAATTTCCTCATTCTCAAAATTTTCTTGTCACAACTTTAGAAATTATTTTACCCATTTTGATATCACACTAAGAATTATTTTTAATAAATATTTTTATATGATGGAATTTATAAATAATAAAAATACAGAATTCTTTCTGTTTCTAGATTATATTTTACTATTGAAACAAAATAATTCATATAGGAAAATTGATTATGAATAAAGTTACCCTTAAACTAGCAAAATCTTGGTTATGATAAAAATTTCATTTAGTAAAGAAATTCATTTAGTAAAGTATTTCACTGTGAGTATTTAGAGAATACTTTTGCATAAATTTATTTTTCTGTTATTTTTTTTACTGTTTTATTTTTAATCTTGTTAATTTTAACATGTACACTTTCCAAAAATTATGATACTGTGCAAGAGAAGGAATGAAAGTTATATAATTAATTATAGTAACAAGAAAAATAATAAACGGTTGGTTTCTAAAATAACTGTTTTGTTTAGCTGACTATAATGACTTCGATTGGGTAAAAATTTTCTCTGAGAAATCTGAATTGGAAACCAGATATGAAAATATTAGTTCTTAAGAATACCTAACTTATTTGACTGATTAGCACTGATTAAGTATAGTTAACTATAAAATTCGACTAAAAAACTATCTGAAGTTTCCAGAAAAAGACTTCCGTGAATACCTAACTTATTTCTAACTAATATACACCTAACTAACAGAAAAAGAATACCTAACTTATTTGACTGATTAGCACTGATTAAGTATAGTTAACTATAAAATTCGACTAAAAAACTATCTGAAGTTTCCAGAAAAAGACTTCCGTGAATACCTAACTTATTTCTAACTAATATATACCTAACTAACAGAAAAAGAATATTTAACTTATTTGACTGATTAGCACTGATTAAGTATAGTTAACTATAAAATTCGACTAAAAAACTATCTGAAGTTTCCAGAAAAGACTTCCGTGTTATCTGTCTATAGGGAAATAATCAGTTCCGTCATCCTGCTGCAAAAGCTTTCCCCGTAATCTCATCATAGTCCAGTGCCATTCTGAGTTATGATCTTTATTCTATTGGACAAAGGACGCAAACTGTGGGGCTTGAAATTTAATGCCTGCAACGTTTTATTTGTTGGTGGCAAGGGCTTTGTTCCTTGCCACCGACCAATGGCATCTGTCGAGTCATGGGTCGTAAAACATGGGTTTTGACACCTAGACGCAGTTCTTGACATGCGAGTGCACCAGGTGAGGTCTACGCCACACCTTTTAGTAATGCCTCAGGTATTAAGCGCCGCAAATAGAGTGCAGTACAAAATTCACTTCTACAGAAACTAGATCGTTCATTTCACAAAAAGCCAACACTAATTTACATAATTGGAAATGAATTATTTTTTAATTTTCGATTCAAATCTACTCTAATTGTTCAAAATTATTACCTTCTTAAATTTAAATTTATGAAAAATCCCGACAATAATATTAACTTAAATTTTTTTTTTTAGTTTTTCAGACGAGAATTAATTTTAATTGTTCAAAATTATCACTTATATTATATTTTAATCGTAATTTAACTTTATGATATTTCAAACGATTTTAAATTAAATGTCTTTCGATCCATTGAAATTTTGCGTTGATCATCGTCATCGCATTATTTAAATCGATAGAAATTATTCGAAATAATAATCTTTTTCAAATATTTTATATATAATCTAACTTAACGATATTTTCTAATTATTCTATATTAGTTCTTTATTTAAATATATATTTGAAATTTCTTTCAAACTTTGTGTAATAAAAAACACATAATGATAAAATTGCTATTAGACTTCGCGTAATAAATAAGTTTTTCACATAACATCTCAATATTTTTATGCTACAAAATAAAAAATAGGTTTTTAAAATATTTTGCTTTTGTACTTTTTTTAAAATTCTTAATGGCATTTTTAAAATTTGTAAATTTCTCTGACATATTTATAAATATGACGCTAGCTATTTAAAATGTAATTAAGACAAAAGAATGTACATCTGTTTTATAAATTCGATATGATATATTGAATTTATTAAATTTCATGAACTCAGTTTCAAATAATTTATGAATTTCTTTTTCCCATTTAATCACTTCGTGAAATAATGAAATCATAGATGCATTCGTTGAAAAAGATTCCACAACTACTTTGATACAACCATCATATGACTTTAAATGGAAAGACTTATATTATGAAAAATTCCTGTAATGAATTATGCTTCTTCTAATATTTTCTATTGGAAAAATTCATTTAAACTTATCATCATGACCTTGTAGAAGGACTAAAGTCTTCGGAGTGGAAAATCCTATCTTTGATGCCAGCCAAACAAAAGAAAATGAGTGTTGAATTATTGTTTTCTGTAGTATATATATCGTGATGTAAGTTTGGAGGAAATATTATATTGATGTGAGCATTGTAACTTGAAAAGTTCGTTCTTGCTTTAACTGGAAGTAAGGAGAACGAGCCAATTAAATATTTGATAAATGTGGGCAGTAGGACATGTCCAACATGAAAGCGACTATCTGATTGTGGAGTATGGCTATCCGAATTCCAATGGCTAATGGCTGAGAAAATAGATTTTGGTGCAGTATGTCCAATTCTTGCTTGAATTTTAAATTGGTGAAATTCAATCTGGATATTACTCCATCAAAAAAATTCTATGTTAAAAAATTACGTATGATTTATTTTCCATGAACACATAAAGTCATTCAATAATGAGACAAAGGGAAAAAGTGAATGATTATTATTTATAATTATTCTTTAAGCAATTTAAATATATTTTAAAAGAAATTGAGTGGTATTTTTCAGAACATCACGTTTATACGTAAATAGAAATTGTCAAAAACATGGTTTCTTCCAGAACGAACAAATATTCTAACTGAAATTCTTTTTATTTTAGAAATTCTTTTACGTGCATTTGGTGACTATAAATTTTGATTTGTGTAACATTAATCAAATTTTTGTATTCAAAAATAAAAGAAAATCAATATCAAAATCAGCAAAAGTAAAAAAATCAGTATTTGAAACAAATATTACATGATATTGAAATAAGCAGTAACTCGTCGAAACTTTATTGTGAATTTTTTGTTGATTTTCTTAAAGCTATTAGTCAACATTCCATCTTATTGCTTGAAATATTCAAAGAACCTATCTATTCTCATGATAAGTAAATAAATGTTTAAGGATTTTACTAAAAATAAGGATTTTTTTAAAAATATTATTTGAAAATGATTGCCAAAAGTATTGGTTGATTTTAGTGACCATTTTAAATATTTATAGAAGTACTCAATTCTTTTTTTACAAATGTAAATCATTTAGTAAACTGATGGACTTAAATTGTTCTTATATTTATATTAAGTTATTTTTGTCTATTCGTATATGGATCATTTATATGATATGCTGAATAGCAACTTGTTTTTTTTTTCTCCACATGATTTGCGTTTGAATCCTGGTATTAGTTATAAAAGTTGATCAGCGTCCTTTCATTTGTATCTAATTAAGTCTGCATATAAATAAATAGTTTGCTCATACGGAGTATTTTTGTCAAGTAAGTCACACTTATTATTAATTATGTAAAAAAAATTAAAAATATTATAAATATCAGCAAAAAAGTTTTTGCTGATAATAATAAATATTATGTTTATAGATGTTATTCTATATGTATAGAATAAACTTAATAGTTGTTCATTCTATGTTTGAGTCAAGCTAGTTAGAGATATCTAAGGGAATGAAGTCATCCACAAAAATAATGTTGAGCAATATTGTGCGATTCAGAAGAATAAATTAGTAACCATAGCAAACTATTAAAAGTTTATATTTCTAGAGGAAACCAGGATTTATTACGGAAATAATTTCTGAACGTGAAAAAATATAATTCCAATGCTTAATCTTTTCAAATATCAGAATTTATTTGATTTAGATTCTACAAAAATACTCCAATTATATTTTAAATGAGTTTTCGGATTAGTAAAGTAGATTTTAGAACATCATGAGTTAAGGACTAAGGTTTCATGTTTATATATTCTAAAATTAATAAATTTGGTTAAAAGACATCTATTCAAATTATTCATCAACTATGATTTTAATGTATTTAAGCTTATATAGTAGAACTCCAATTATCCCAATCAATTGAGATCGGACCTCATTCGGATTATCAAAAATTCGATTGGGTTTCAGTTGTCTGGAAAGAGTTCATTTTAATTAATTATTGTATGTTGAAAATGAGAGAAAAAAATTACATATTTTTATGAAGAAAAAGAATTAATCAATTGAATGAAAAGAACATGTTGTTATATGTTAAGGTACTTACATGTTGCTGTACTTATTTTATTTATTTTTTTTAATTTATTACATTACATATATTCAGACTTGTATGCTTGATTCTTGAGATCCGCTTGTAAGTATTCGTCGATATTAGGACAAATAGCACAATGATAGATGTACAACCGCAGAAGAATAACGAAGAAAACACCCAGGGCCACGGTGGGAATCGAACTCACACTCCTACGCTCTCAAGCGATTAGCAGTGATGCCTTTGACCACTCAGCCATGGAGCGCCCTGTTGCTGTACATTAATACAATATGTATATACAGTGCTGTAACTGAAAGTCATTGCCTATTGAACATACCCGGTTAGAGTGAGCTGTTTCATCGCCTTCATCCATTTTCGAGCAGCCAAATCAAGATCTTCCTAACATTGAAAATTTGCATGTGGTCACATTTAAGCTGAAGCTCCATCCACTTCAAGGCAAAATGCTTCACTAGCTGAAGGTCCCATTCTGCTTCAACTTGGACATTATGGTAATCTTCTTCCTCGACACTTTCGATAATTTTCAACTTGAAAACCAGTGTTTGACTAAATCCTAATCCATTCTCCTGTATCTTCAGCACTAACTTTTAAATACCCAGAAAAAAAAATGATTCTGAATTTTTTCAGGTGACACGATCATACTCTCTTTTCTCACCTTTCCTTTTCTAGAGACTTTTCCTTTTTGTGAGTTTCCTTCTCTTCTTCGGTCTAATTTATTTTTCTGAAATCGTGGAAGCGATTCGGATAATCAGTGACTTAGATAGATGGTGCTCGGATAACTGGAATTCTACTGTAACTTAGCAACCTTTGACATGTTGTAATGGGTCCATCCATCCATTTGGATAGTCAGCGATTAGGATAGATAGTGCTGGGATAACTGGAATTCTACTGTAACTTAGCAACCTTTGACATGTTGTAACGGGTCCATCCATCCATTTGGATAGTCAGCGACAAGGATAGATAGTGCTGGGATAACTGGAGTTCTACTGTAACTTAGCAACCTTTGACATGTTGTAATGGGTCCATCCATCCATTTGGATAGTCAGCGACAAGGATAGATAGTGCTGGGATAACTGGAATTCTACTGTAACTTAGCAACCTTTGACATGTTGTAACGGGTCCATCCATCCATTTGGATAGTCAGCGACAAGGATAGATAGTGCTGGGATAACTGGAGTTCTACTGTAACTTAGCAACCTTTGACATGTTGTAATGGGTCCATCCATCCATTTGGAGAGTCAGCGACAAGGATAGATAGTGCTGGGATAACTGGAGTTCTACTGTAACTTAGCAACCTTTGACATGTTGTAACGGGTCCATCCATCCATTTGGATAGTCAGCGATTAGGATAGATAGTGCTGGGATAACTGGAGTTTTACTGTAACTTAGCAACCTTTGACATGTTGTAATGGGTCCATCCATCCATTTGGATAGTCAGCGACAAGGATAGATAGTGCTGGGATAACTGGAGTTCTACTGTAACTTAGCAACCTTTGACATGTTGTAATGGGTCCATCCATCCATTTGGATAGTCAGCGACAAGGATAGATAGTGCTGGGATAACTGGAATTCTACTGTAACTTAGCAACCTTTGACATGTTGTAATGGGTCCATCCATCCATTTGGATAGTCAGCGACAAGGATAGATGGTGCTGGGATAACTGGAGTTTTACTGTAACTTAGCAACCTTTGACATGTTGTAATGGGTCCATCCATCCATTTGGATAGTCAGCGATTAGGATAGATAGTGCTGGGATAACTGGAGTTCTACTGTAACTTAGCAACCTTTGACATGTTGTAATGGGTCCATCCATCCATTTGGATAGTCAGTGACTAGGATAGATAATGCTGGGATAACTGGAGTTCTACTGTAACTTAGCAACCTTCGACATGTTATAATGGGTCCATCCATCCATTCATTCATCCATCCATCAATCCATCCAATGAATGAAATTTATTCCTTTTTACATTATTAAGTATATTTTCTGTATTATTATGCACTATATTTATTTGCGTCACACATGCATATGATATGTATTATACATGCATAAATTATTTAAATAAGTAAATGGCCAAACATTTTGCGTGAACATTTCTTAGTATAAATAAATAGGATTTTACATGCACTAACAATTTATTATTATTTATATCCCACTTCACTCATTTAATTATAGTTACGTAAGCAGTTGCAGAGAAAAACTTCAAAAATATAAGATCAAATGAATCAAAAGACAGATAAATACTATCACTTTAACAAACAATTTGCCTACAGAATGTTTCTCCTAAGAAACATTCTAAATCCTTACTTCATATGAATGGTAAAAGCCGATCCGGCAGACGAATTGTTGTCGTTTTAACCTTCGGGTCAACATTTGGATTGATACAACAGCTTGATTGTTTGCCGCAGTTTGAAATCCTCTTTAAATTGTAAGTTCCAATCAAATTAGCTCTCGTGTGCCAAATATAAAGTAAGAACCAAATATGTATGGTACAAAAGACTGCTCTATTGTTGGAGTCAAAAATAAAAATTGTAGCGACAAAGTAAACTGCCCAAAAATCGAACAATACGCCTTACTGCAATTCTAAATAGTATCTTTTTTGCTAATATTTCTTAAAACACAGATTCTATTACATTTCGTTTCCACATTTTATATCAGATATTCAGGGAATATCATAATGAGTATCTGATTCTTGAATTCAAATAAAGTTTGTTTTGATTAATGAGGGCTGCAGCATGATTCAGTTATGGATAAATTTCTTCCCTAAATTGATTTCTATGAACAGAATTGCATGTCAGACGAGAACAAGTTTTCATAAATAATAATTTACCTTTACACCCCTAAGAAACAACGATTGCTGCTTTATTTTTTTGACAAGGAGGAGAATCAAATCGATTAAAAATTTACATCACAGGATTCAACAATATTTTCTTCACATATTTTATTCAGCATAATCTTAAAAATATATATATATATATATATATATATATATATATATATATATATATATATATATATATATATATATATATATATATATATATATATATATATATATATATATATATATATATATATATATATATATATATATATATATATAATGAAATGTATCTAAAATTCAAAATTTACTTAACGAAAAACTAATAAAAATAGATTCCTACATATTTTCTGAAGAGAGAGAGAGAGAGAGAGAGAAATTTCTTTTTTTTTCACATTTATATTCTATAAATTTCTTCTACGGCAAAATTCTACTTAAGCAAAATTATTGTTTTCATTAAATTTTATTGCAAATTAGTAAAATGTTAACTCATTCTTAAATTGAAAAACAATCTGTTTTAAAGCATATAAGTAATTTTATTTTCATAAGTATTTTCTTTTGGAAATTTTATTAAAAACTGCATTTATTTAAAATTTCAAATAAGAATTTCTGTTTTTTGTATTGAAAATTTAAAACTTTCCTTACAGAATTTATCATATTTATTTCCTTATTTTTTTATACAGTGTCACACATATTTCTTTTATAATTTTTTATTATTTTTATTTATATGTAGGTTCTGACACGAATTCTGCTTATTGAATACCATATTTTCGAATCTCTTCTCTATATATATATCTATCTCTATATATATATATATATATATATATATATATATATATATATATATATATATATATATATATATATATATATATATATATATATATATATATATATATATATATATATATATATATATATATATATATATATATATATATATATATATATATAGAGATTCAAAATATATATATATATATATATATATGCATTTTCAAATAAATCATTTCAAATGATTTTTTATTAAGATAAATTATATATATTATTTTCATATAAATGCTTTTTTTTAATCATGGGCATGAAATTTTAGAGTTTCGTTTGCCTAAAGTAATCACGAGTTTTTTTTTTTAATTTATTAATAAAAAACTCGCGATTAGCACAATAGTAAGAATTTTTATAATTATTTAACAGCATGATAGTCAGTAAGATTTTACATTATTCATGCAATGAAATATTTTAATTACAAATGATGTTTGTTGTGTGCACTGAAGATTTAAATTTCCAAATAGTTGAACTGCATCTGCAGAATTTAAGTTGAAGAAATTTAGTAATTAATTTTCTTTGTGCACACACATTTACAAATCACAATCGTTGCTTGTTTTTCCAAAATAAAAAAGAAATTTTCTCAGTATCCGGACAAAATTATAATCCGTAAAACAAATAGCATGTCAAAAATATTTTGTGCTTATAATTAAAAAAGTTAAAGGGGAATTATTTTAATTTAAATGTGTTCTAATAATTTTATTTTTTACTGTGGCTCACACACACAGTGGGTCGGAATTTATATATTTTTAACTAGTTTTCCCCATTTCCTCACTGTACTCATGAGATATATATATTTTTTACCTAAATGGCATTTAATATTACATATTTATAAATTAATAATATAAGCAAATATTTTATTTTATTGAAATATAAATATGAGTACTTGTATGAAAGTATTTTTTATCGAGAGAAAAAAGTACAAATGATCAGTTTTATTTTTAAAGGGCTAGGAAAACATAAAGGAACAATAATTTATCAGTGCTGCATTTCTTCATGTTTTCCTTCGAATCATTTCCTAAAAAAGTGTTAATGAACTTCTGAAATATCACAAAAAATTTACGTAAATAGAGTAAAAATAAAAAGAAGTAAATCATTAAATTTAAATACCCATAATCCACAATTTTCGAAAAAATAACTTATTTTATTAAGAAAAAAATGATGTGTAATTTAAGATCTTTAAATTAAATTAGAAATAACTCATTTTTATGAATTAAAATTGGGTAAAATTATTCTGAAATTTTCACTCGATTTATTTATTAGTAACTGTACAATTGAAATCATTATCCAGTTTATTTCAAGGAATAATTTTTTTCAGGAATGTACATTCACACCAGTTATTTAGGAAATTTTTGTTTCCTATTGCTCATTTTTCGTTACAAAAATATATTAATCTACTCTTTATATTTATAGTATTTTATTTCAGAATAACAGAAAGCATCGACATTGGATTAATGTATTATTAAAAAAACTATATAAAGAAAATTGTTTTATTTAATTATCTTTTATACTTTAATAATACTAAAATGCAAAATTTGTTTAACACATCTTGCTCTTCATATTGCTTTCAAAATTTAAAATTTAAATAGCGTTTTAAGGTTTGAATTTCTTAATATGTTTTATTTATTCTTAATTCGTGTATTTTTGGCTATGATTAAAGAATCTGGAATAAAAATATCTCATTCATTTAAAAAAGTTAAAATTAGAATTAATATTTTTGGTATAAAAAGTTAAGATACTTTTGATGTAAATTAACAATACTTAGCATTAATAGTTTTCTATATAGATTAATTTGTTTCATTAATATCATAAATGTTTTACAATTTTAGTTTTATAATTTCTTTTTAATATTTTACATATTATATCATTTTTAGAAAACTATATTCTTTTACTTGTATTTCTTTTGATATATATTTTAAAATTAGTTCAATTGAGAACTTTAATTTTTTTAAATAAGTGACTACATTTAATTTAATTTTTTCTGATATAAAAATCTCGAAATTCGAGAAATTTTTTGGAGTTTGATTTTAATAAAATTTGAAATTTATGATCTTTATTTTCATAATTGTGAATCGATTTTCCCGCGAATAGATCTGTAACTACCGATAAATAAAGATAATCACTTGACTGCATTTCTAAAATCTGAGTATATTTCAATTATTTCAATTTGACGTGAATTTATTGTTTAAATCTCAATTTTTTAAAAAAAAAAAGTCTATCATTTTTTTTAAATACGTGTCACAATAAAATAAAGGTTTCAGATTGCAATGAGTAAAATGAATATTTCTGTCAATTTCAAAAGAAAAATGCTGTACTTAAATATATATATATATTTTATATAATTTCAAGAATTTCACATTTGAGTTGGGGGTATTTTTTTCGATGCATTAATTCGAATGAAGCAATGATTTAGCGCAGAAAAAGTTTAATTAACAAGACTCGGTGATTCATCATATGAGTTGCCCTTCTTCATCACTCTTTTCTGTCCGTCACCGCATACCTGTCCTGACATTTTCTTCCCATAGAACAAGCTTTCATTCCCTTTTCTGATTGGAGGGAAAGAAGCCGGTAACGCCTCTTAGTAAAGAGAATATTATTGGCAGTTTGGCATAGAGCACAGAACAGTAGCAGCGTTTATCATTCTCATTGGACGTAAGGTTTCCTTTTCATAGACAGGCACCCACGTCCGTGAGTTGTTATTTTAATGAACCGAAACATAAATTTGCATACGAATGGCGAATTTCCCCCCTTCCTTTAATGGTCATTACGCGTTCGCTACCCTTTATTTATCATCTTCAACACGAGAACCGTTTGCTCTCCCCCCCCCTTACTTGTTTTAATGAATGTAAGGGGAAAAAAAAAAAAAAAAACAAAGAAGGAGATAAAATTCGCTTTCTAAGAGAGATTTAAGTAATGAACCAATTGAATTTTCAAGCCTTTTTTTTTAAGCAAATGAATCGCTTCTGTATTCTCCTTATTTTGATTTCACTTGTAACGCTTCTTATGCTTATCGCCAATTAAAATTCGATAACAAAAGGAATAAGCCATAAAAAGGCCTGCGATGGGTTTGAAGCAGGATCTTTAATTCGCTTTCTAAAAAGTTAATTTAATTCGACAATAATAATGACTTTATATCCAAATTGAATGTACAAAAATAGTACTTCCATTCATTAATTTAAGTAGAAATATTTTGCAATTCATATTAAATGCAATAACAAGGTATTCATTTTAACTACAAAAAACGCTTAATTTAATCTATATTGATCTATCAAATTAGTGATTTGTATATTTTACTTAATAGAATCCGCAATTTATTTAAACTCATCTCTTTTTTCCTGTCTCGTTGATGACTTTTTTCTTTTTTTCTCTCTTTATACCCACATTTTTTTATCTAAAATAATTTATTAAATTTAATGAATACAAATGCCCTGATGCTATCAAAATCCAATTCGATTTTCTTTTTCCAAATACTCTTATAAATATCTGTTTTTTTACTTTTTGATTTCAAACTCAAGGAAAATTCAAACAATTGATTTATTGATTCAAACGATTTTTTTTTCTTATTTTATTGGTATTTTAATACTTTTCGGTGAATATTTTCCTACTTATAGTTCATTATTAATCCCATCTTTCCTTCCTATTGAAAGTGAAAGCTAAATTTACCTGTTGATCAAACATTGCCTAAACTACTCTTTTTAGAAAATATCTAAATCAACTCGCAGGTTATAATAATCTTAAAATGTTTATTTTAATCTTCAATCAATTCATATAAATACTACATTTAAATGTTTTAATAACAATAATAATATCAATCACATGTTATTATCATTAATGTAATCACTACAATGACAATATCTTATTAAAATATTATTTAATAAAAATATAATATTTCGATAATAATAATATGGTAAGAAGTTCAATATGTTTTATTGTAAACATTATTTATGTAGTTTTCTAACTTAACTTTGTATATCTTTAACCCCTTGCCAGTGTCGCCAGAATTCAGTTCGGGCAATTACTGCGTGCAGTATTTGTGATGCCCGAACTCAGTTCGGGCAGAAGAAAAATTAATGTTTCTATTTTGTGAAGTCCCAGCTGAGTTCGTTTCTACTTTAGGATACTTAATTCTTTATTTTCCTAATAAATGACACAAGTGGTCTTAGTGTTTTACCAATTCCAGCTCCATGACTACAACAACACTATGGGAGGTGATGTTAAAGTCGATCAACATCTTACAGACTTCCCGGTTGCTAGAAAAGGAGGTAAAAAATATTATTAGAAAATATTTTTCCATCTCCTACACCAGGCGTTATATAAATAACTCCTTTATTTTGCATACTTCAGCAGGAGGTGCGAAAAATATGAACTTCAGAAAATCAATTGTTGAACTAAATAAACCAAATGCTCAACTACCTGGACCATTGCGTCCTAGTGTAAGCTCACTGCGCCTCACAGGTCGACACTTTCCAGAACACATCCCATCAATGGGGAAAAAATCTACTCCAACCAGGCAGTGTTTTATATGCTGTCGTAAAACCGATAAACAAGGGAAGAGAATAAGGCATGAGACAAGAGTTTATTGTAAAATGTGCAATATATAGGCTTTTGAGCAGTACCTTGTTTTGGGGTATACCATACTGTAAAAGATTTGTAAAATTTATGTACTGAAAATCATATTGTTGTGTTTTTATATTATACTAGTTATATTTAGCTTCAAAATTTCGTTTAATTTGCTCAATACGAATAACATGTATGTGTAATCAATGTTTTATGTATATGTGAAAATTATAAATAAAGTAATTATCTTATTTGTGAAACTTTATTTTTGTAATAAAAAAGCATTTTCTAACTATTATTATAATATAAAGAATAAGATTAAACAGTCAAAAAAATTTTCCATTTTTGGTCCATTTTTCTGAAATATATGTCACAGTTAAGGGGTTAAATAATGATTATTCCCAAAGTCACTCTTAACTAAATTATATAGATCTTTAGTAATGCAGATATTTAACTTCCATTTTTTTCTTAAAAAAATTCTGATATTTTTGCAATTGATGTCTTTAATAATTTTAGATGGTGTTATTAATTGCACCAGTGAATACAATATACTACATAAAAATGGCATCCTTCATTAGTTAGCTGGACCTATTTTCCACACTTGAATTGACCAATTAAGTCCATTGTTTGAACACTCTCGTTTTTTTTCGTTTAATTAAAATCAATTCTGTACCATTGTCTGTTTGAACAGGACTGAAACGCTAAAGACGTAATTGGCGAATCGTGAGGAATATCAGCTGAAGAAAAAGAAACCGTTCGCAGTGATTTAGAGCGTTTGTGGGATGAAGAAAAAATATTTTATATTAATATATTCTTTTTAAAGTATTGAGAATACATATTCTGGCTTGATAATTGGTATAGAACTGGTGTCAATTAATTATCCCATAAATTTTTATTTATGACACTTGGAATTATATGCAAGTTTTTATAATGTCCTTAAAATGTTTTCATATAAATTAATTAACTATAATTTTATATAACTTCTACATTTAAAAAAACAAATAAATTCAATGCAGCTTATAAATTTATTATTTTTTCATTATAATTTAACTGACAAAAAAAAAGTTCAATATTGAAATGATCATTTAGTCACTGCCTGAAGAAAAACTGCCTAAACATTTTAAACTATTTCTTGAAATTGTTTGTGAATTTATTGAGTCTAGTTTCAGCTTTTAACTTTTAAATTAAAATATCCAAATAGAGATTCAAAACATAATAAACACAATTATAAAATTTTTAATACATTTTTTTATGAGAAAAGTGTTTACCAGAGGAATGTCTTAGAATGTTTCCTAAAGCTCTAAAAAGTTGAAAGGTGTGGGTGGTGTTTAATGTTTATTTTAGATTCTAAATTCTCCAGAAAGCAGTAATCTAAGGAATTTAGAAGCTGAGAAGAAAGTGACCAATCTTGGTTGTTCATCAGTGCTTACAGAATATGCAAAATCATTTTAAACATTGTAATTTAGTTCTGTGCAAAATAGGTTCGTATCAGAAAATACGTTTTTGATGCCATACTAGTTGAGTTATTTCCTGAATCTAAAACCGTTTTAATATTTGTGCAAACTTAAAGGATAGAAAAAATTATAAACCTTGAATTAAAAGATGAAATGAAAACCCTAGACTTCATTTATGATAAGTTGCATAATTCTGAAGCTAATATTAGATTCTGGCGCTATTTTTTATTTGTGGAACCATAAAATTTCTTGATTTCAACTCATGAGTTCTTTTGATGCACTCGTTTGAACGAATTGATTATCGACGACCAGATCAGTCATTAGAGTATCCAAAAATCAATAAATAGTTCCATTATTAAATGTCTTTTTAAGACCGTCTTCGGTGTAGAAACGGGTACCCCTTTCTTTAGCAAAACATTTGGCGAAAAATTTTGGCAATGAAATTTAATTTCTGGTAGCCCTGATATTTTCAGCGTTTTAACTAACGTAGTCTTAAGGATACCATTTTATTATTCACATTTTAGCGCTTATCTTGGCATCAAATATCGCCATAAAATCAAGTGGTATCCATAAGTAAACTTCCACTCTAAAACCCGTTTGATTTTAATTACTTAAAGATTCTACATGCAAAAAATCCGTTATCAAAAAAGAGCTGCTTAATTATTTTCCTTTCGACTTTCATCAGTATATTTATTCTAAATTGTTTGCTTTATGTACGTTACTCGTTGCCTATTTTCGCTGACTAAAATTCCACTAAACAAAGCTAATTGCCTCGTAATTTTGAACCATCTGTAAGTGATGAGGTCGACACCTGAGCAGGCACTTTCTTGTCCAAACCACATCAATCCAATGGAAGGACAAGGCGACAGTAACATATTTTATATGACCCAGTTGCCGTTAGTGAATAAGATAGATCTTCGATGGGGTATAGAACTCACCACTTCGACCCCTTTCCCTATCAGACTACCGCTGCCTTTGAATCGAAATATTTTACTTTAAAAGAAAATCGCTTGCCTTTTCAGAAAGTTGCCAATCACAGAAAATGAGAAATTGCTTTACCAAACGAAAGTAAAGTAAGCAATATATATATATATATATATATATATATATATATATATATATATATATATATATATATATATATATATATATATATATATAATAACGTTTCATCTACGTCGCATCGTATTAAGACGGCATCGTAAATCCAACTGTTCAACGAATTTGCAGCTTGCCTTCAAATCACATTTTTCGAGCGGCAGCAAAAAAAGCGAAATTCGTCATCGAATGTCTGAAAATATTGTCGAAGGTCATTTTGTTAATAAAATGATTTCTTATATAAGGAGTATGAGAAAGATATGACAAAACATCTACTTTATGGTTAGTTTATAGCGGCAAGGACGATTTGAATTTTTAAAAAATTCCTTAGTTTATAGAAATCTAAATTAATAATTGCAATAATTGTAAGCAATCTCTTTTGAATCTTAAGACCTTGCTTACGCCAACATTAAAAATTTTCTTTTATAGTTAATATTGCAAAAATAATAAGAAGCAGATTGGTAAAACATAAACTCAAAAATTTCATTAAATTTCTTAAAAAAAATTTTTATCATTTTTTAAATTCATTTTTATTACAGTATTTAGTAGCAACTTTGTATTGAAATTAAGATAACTTTGAAAATAATTTTAAATTTTAAGAGAAAATATTTATGATTCTCTAATGAAGATAGTAACTAAATCAAATAAATAAGCATTGAGATATGACAAATATGGAGAATTAATTTGTAAAGTTAAAGTAGTTAAAAACACAATGTTCTTATAAAATGTTATGTAAGATAAAATCAAAAAGAACGAAATTAAAATTTTAATTATTTATTAGAGTATATTATACATTTTCAGAAAACAATTTTAATTATTTATAACTGATAAAGAATAACAAGTATCATTATTATAATTTATTGTTAATGTACAATAAAACAGATGTATCATCATGAGTGTGAAATTATCCCATCTCAGCGCTGAGAGCGCCATCTGTAAACAAGAGATACTTAGTTGATGATTTGTATCGAAGGTATAAACACATATTTTTGATTCTGTCGGTAAGAAACGATCTTCGATTCTTTTACAATGAGATACTGATTCTGCAATTGGTTAAATTTTTATACAACAATTTAAAATAAAAGAGGAAGAAGTAAGCCTAATTTAAAATTCTTAAACATTATATATTATGCTGCAGTATATATTTTTAAGTGCCGACCGATGGCTGAGTGGTTAGCGCTCCTGACTCCTGAGTTGTGGATCCCGGGTTCGAATCCCGGTTCGGGCATGGGTGTTACTTTCTTTCTGTGTTTCTCTGTCCTTTCTTCTTAGATGATGTATGAATGTGGCCCACCCTATAAACGGGTTTGTGGTGGTATGGCGCGGGCAACGCTACTCGAGTCCGTGACTTGGTTCACAGGTGCCCACGATGCTCCCACACACACTGATGTCACAGGTGCCCACGATGGGTAACGACAAATGAGTATCAGTTTCTGGCCTTGTTGTGGCCCAGGGTTTGTCACTCAAGCGTGGAAAAAAAATTAAGTAGCATACATATTATATAATAGTTAAATTACATTTTGTCTTTCTAAATTTTAATGCTTTTCAAATACTAAGCATTTTTAAAATGGCAGAAATGAAATGATTTTTTCATGTTAAAGAAAAAAATTTCAAAAATTAGTAAATTTTTTACTATATGTCTTATAAAGTTAAAGTTACTATAAATTAAACAAGAAATATTTTATACTTTTATATTCCTTTAGGCAATAATAACTCTATTGTAATACGTTGTATAAGCTATCAACCAGACATGATGTCATCCGGACGCTTAGATCTTCAGTTTAAAAGTTCGTTAGCTAGAGTCACCTTTTGTGCATAGCTATTAACAGTGGTTCGGAATCCATTTTAAACTGTAGGACCCTGTATACACAGCCATCATATGCAGAAAATCAAACCGAGCCACTTCCTAATGTAATTACAATAATGCGTAAGAATGCTTTCTTAAAAGTGCATGAATTTTTCCTTTAACAAGTGGAATAATAACATGAAATGTTTTCAAGTAGTAAAATGCTTTATGTGATATACCTTGATCTTACTATTATTTTATACAATCACAATTATATTAATGTCATTATGTGTGGAGCAAGGTATTCACACACACGCGATAAAAAGTGATTTTTATGTTATTGATAATATAATTAAACATCTTTGTTTTAGTGTTAAGTAATGTTCGTGTTGAGGTACTGTATTCATCGAGTCATAAAGCCAACAAATTTACAATTCTTAAAAAAAAAAAAATTCCAATTTAGATTTACACAATGGCTTGGAAATTCAAATTCAACTTAACATATTCATATAGATTCTTTTCGACGTGTTAAACCTTTTATAATAATTTAAGTCTCATCATACGTGAAATTATAATCGTTTGCTATATTCAGAAAGAGCAAGCCATACATTTTAGTGCACAATACATTCAGTATATTTAAAGCAAATATGAAAAAAAAGTTTCAAAAATAATGAGTGGAAAATTAGATTTTTTCGAAAACTGAATAATCCATATTCTTTTTTTTCGGTCGAGTTATTAACTAACGACCCCCCTCCCCCATAAGCGGCTTAGCCAAACGCAGAGAACATGATTTGAAGGTGTATCGTTACACCTTGGGTGGTAGGGAATTAAGCTTCGCAAGATCTTATTCTACTATTTTATTCTTTCAAACATCATCTATACCTTTTCTTTTTTTTTATTCTCGTTCTAACGCCTTTTTTTTTATTCTTTTATTTCATTCGAACAGAAAAACACACACTCGCGAAATAACGACTCATCATTACGCAAAAATCCAACTGGATTAAGAAAAATCAAACTATGAAAATAAAATAAAAATGGCAAAAGGTATGAATTACGCCAGTGAATGGAGTATAAACTCTCCTTTCTTTCGTTGCCATACAAGAATTAATGAAGGGGAAAAAAAAATACAGAGATCGCGTATTTCATTTTGTGTTTGTTTTGAGCCGCTGTTAGTGCCACTGACTCAACCCCCACCTCTCGAAGCGGATGTTCCAGGTAATGGCCCCGGAGGTGTCGGTGGGGAGGCTCTGAAGTTCGCCGCCGTGTGGCGCGAGCGACTTGTAAATCAGCCGTAACGCGCGCTCGGCTAACAAGGCATCCCACTGTCACAGAGGGCGAATAAAAAACAGTCCGTGGAAGGAAAAGCTTGTGTTTGCGGTGGATAATTGGGATCCATGTTCCAACCATGCACACACTGCGATTATTGGAGCTGCTAGCGTTCCATGATTTACGGCCAGCCTATACAAGGGAATGAAACGCTTTCTGCTTTGGTTCTTGAGGGCCAGAATAGCCATCTTTCTCATTCTTCAGAAATTTTGACTAATTTATTGATCGGTATGAAGTAAATAGACGCGAACTTTCTCAGATATTTTCAATATGGCTGGGGATAATAAATTCACATTTACGGAATCAGTGATAGCATAGCATAGCCATCGTTCTCAAGTTTACACGTGATTATAAAGTGTAATATTTCAGGAATCTGTTATATTTTCTAAGAATAATTTTTTTTCATTTATAAATATTCTGCGACCTATATTCTTTCATGCAAAAAATAACTATTGAATGACAGTCTTTCATATAAATTTAAAATGATATTTTTGTAATAATTCAACAAATGGGAAAAAAAGTATTCTTAGTATGAGATGTGTTCTCAATTTTTTTTAAAAAAATGCTATCGTACAGTTTCCATTTTTAACTATAATAAATAATTTTAAAAAATGGGTTTTCTAGTCACCATTGCTTTTCTATTTTGTTTGCATACTGTTTCTAAAATGTTAATGCGTTTTACGTTTCCTTGTAACGATGGAATAGAGGAGTGGCAAAATTGTGATTAAATGGAACAATAGAGTACTTCATCATTCATATAAATATTACGAGAACTAGAATCATTGAACTAGTTTAACTACTTTTCAAGACTTGTTGGGAATGATTTTTCTCTAAAGAATTGTTTCTTTTTATCTATTTCAGTAAATATTTAATTGTTGTTGTTGTCGTGTGCCAGCTAGGCTGGCATTATGGGACGCACTGCTCCTCTTTTTCAACTAAACTATTTTGGTGTGGAGTCCGACTTCCTCAGTACACACATGCCATAGGTACCCGTTTATAGGGTAGGCAACCATTCACAACCCATTCATACAAGGAAAGGAAGTAGACAGGATAGACAGAGAGAGAAAGTACATCCATGCCCGAACCGGTATTCGAACCCAGAACCTCCCAATCCGCAGTCAGGCACGCTGATCACTAGACAAGTTGGGTGACAAATATTTAACTATTACTGAAATTTAAAACAACGCAATTAAAATTACTTTCTTGTAGCCAAATTCAATCAAAAGTTCTTGGTAACTGTTTTTTACCACTTTGATTTATTTCTAGTTTTAAGTAGTTCAAATAAATAAATAGACGAATTTATATGAGTATTTAATTTCTGAATCTATGGCTCACATTGAACTTTTTTTACAGATTTAAAGATATCTCAAACTTTAATCAATGCAATCGTATACGAGGGTAATTTTGCAAAGCGTTTTACACAAACATTACATTAAAAAAGTATAATTTATAAA
This sequence comes from Latrodectus hesperus, assembly GCA_037975125.1. Taxonomy (NCBI): domain Eukaryota; kingdom Metazoa; phylum Arthropoda; class Arachnida; order Araneae; family Theridiidae; genus Latrodectus; species Latrodectus hesperus. The sequence continues at coordinate 15,459,125 of JAJQOW010000014.1, read as the reverse complement.
TTGATTTTAGAAACAGCACATTTGTGATTAGTACATTTTCGTGAGAAAGGTTATTATTTTTCTTGGAAAAGTTTAATTTATATTATAAACATTCTGGTATTTAAATATATATATATATATATATATATATATATATATATATATATATATATATATATATATATATTCGTACTTCACATCTATTCAGCTTTATCTAGCGGAGCCTTTTGATATCGATAATTCCATTTGAGCATTTTCATGATATCGTATATTATTTTGTATACATATGGCCATTATATGACGATATTTCTATTATAATGACCACATCTCTACTCGTGAGCAAGTTTGGTTGTTTTACATATCACTCGATGATCCTTTTTTAGATATGAGTACTTATTGGTGGACCGGGAGTTTTTGCTTAAAGTGGATTCCGAATTGCTACAAACAATAAAACCCGAGGTGCCGACCGATGGCTGAGTGGTTAGCGTTCCTGACTCCTGAGCTGTGGGTCCCGGGTTCGAATCCCGTTTCGGGCATGGATGTTTCTTTCCTTCCCTGTTCTCTCTTTGTTTCTCTGTCCTTTCTTCTGTGATGATGTATGAATGTGGCCCACTCTATAAAAGGGTTTGTGGTGGTATGGCGCGGGTAACGCTACTCGCCTCCGTGACTTGGTTCACAGGTGCCCGCTGGGTAACGATAGCAGTTTCTGACCTTGTTGTGGCATAGGGTTCGTCACCCAAATGTGCCCGCCATTGGAAAAATAAATAAATAAAACCCGAGGTGGACAATCTAATTCACAAACTGTTGATTTGAAAGTCAAAGTGATAATCAATCAGTTGCCAGCGCATCAAATCGCAACCAAATGCCTGATGTCCTAAGCAGTATAATAAAAGGACTAATTTATTTCTACTAGCGGAAAGACAAGGTTGTTTATATGCTCAGAAAACCCTTACGAGTTTATAGCCATTGGTCAGAACTTAGTTGCCTTACGAAGTCTATTCTTAGCTATAAAAGAAGAAAAACACTTCCTAGCATCTACTTCAACATATTTGGGAATTCAAAATGCCAATTCATATCTGTCATCTATTGCTAAACAATTATGGATTTAAAATCTTTTGTTGTTTTATCCTTTAAATAACACAATAAATGTAACATAACCGCAAATGCATTTTCTAGAGGATTAACGTAACGCACCATCAAGGGACCATTCTTAGTCGAAAATATAGCATTTTCAAAAATATTTCGTATCTAAATAACATAATTATGATCGAATCGACTATTTTGAAATTACATTATAGAAATTTTATTTTCTCGGGTACATTCTCAAAATATTAAGTGGAAGCTGTTAAAAAACGCCAAATAAAGTTAAGCTTTCTCCAATAAAAATGTCCCGCGGATTATTCTGAAAGCTAATAGGGGTAAAATGAGCCTGAACTTCTTTGTTCTCACAGGTCGGGAATATTTACACGCCAATAAAATTCACCCTTTCATTCTGCTACTAAGCAAAACCCATCCTCACGATTGACAATTAGGAAGAACACCAAATTTGCCGTTTTTCTAATTCTCGAACACAAAGGTCAACATAATAATGGAACATATAATAAACCCAAAATATTATTGCTTGCTCTTTTTTTTTTTTTTTGCTCCAAGATCCATTTAGATAAATTATTCGATTTGTCAGTCCAAAAGCATGTTTCCTTTATTATTTTTTTTCACTGTTCCATTTTGGTTTTATTTTCTTTCCCTTTATTGGTAATCCCTTTCTGTCTTTGAAATATTTAGCCCACCTAGTAGACGGGTAAAAGGCGTAACAATCATAACTCAGGATTTGCACTGCGTGTGATTTGGAGAAATAAAATGGGCAACCGGCTTTTTGGAAGACAGTTTTCCCTTCAACTATGGGAGGTACCGGCTTATTGGTATCGGAAAGAAATTATATTTATTGATAGCTTGGTTTCTTGTAAAAATTGATAATTTCTTTTTTAAGGAAAAAAAATAAGAATATGTATTTATGAAAATAAATAAATTATAGAAAAATGAGAAAATTAATTTAAAAAAAAGTTATCGATTTTACTTCAAAATTTATTGAAGTTTAGAAATTTAGGTTTGCGCCTTTTGTATTTCTAATAATAATTTTTATGCATATGACTTATAAAAAAATGTGTTACTTAAGAAACATTTTTTAAAGATAATAATTTTCTATTTAATCCGTTAATTAATTTATCTATTATAATTAAGGACTTTTATCTCTTTTATTATAGAGTTTTCTTATATTTAAATATAGCTATTGTTTTTATAATTTTGAACAATCAAAAATTATTACTTTTTAGCTACACTTTTTTCATTTTGTAGGAGAAATTTATATTTCGTTAATCAAATATTTCATTCTTTAATACATGGTAACAAAATTTAAATTTCATTTATAATATTTGAAATAATTAAAGAAAAAAACATACTAGAAACAACCATAAGAGCAGCGATGAGTTAATTGAGTATTTAATAAATATAAAATCATTTTTGAATTTAACAATCTTAATTGTTTCAGTTGCAATGCCTATTTTTCCTATTTTTATTTTTACAAACAAACTAATATAAATAATAAGGAAAAAATACAATTTTTTTTATGCAAACTTATTTTTCTTTGACATCAAATGTAGTTTATAGGCTGGCAGTTCAAGGCAATTAAAAAATTATTTTATTAACTACAAGGTATTGCTTCTAGGGAGTAAGCTTTAGAAATATTCTTTTTTTCGGAAAATTTCGAAGCACCCATCATTACAATTGTGATGTAGGCAGCAGAAGAAATACGACGTATCTCTCGTTATTTAATAATGGCTGGTTATTGATGACTGATATTAAAACTGGAATATTTAATTTTGAAAAGCATTGTCTTGCCACTAAGTTAAAGTAAACTACATATAGTCAATATACTATGCTCGTGTTGTTGTTACTTACAACACTTTGACAAGCCAAGATCGCTGTGCCGTTGGCTATGCGAATTTTAGTCTGTATTGTGCGTCTTTTGATTAACAAGAGCACCAACAAGTGAAAGTACGACTTTGCTCTAAACTCCTCCGATAGATGGCAGCACCAGAGGTTCCACTCACTCAATTTTGACATTGATCTGAAGGTACTATACTTATATCATATTATATATATATATATATATATATATATATATACATATATATATATACATATATATATATATATATATATATATATATATACATATATATATATATATATATATATATATATATATATATATATATATATATATATATATATATATATATATATATATATATATATATATATATATATATATATATATATATATATATATATATATATATATATATATATATATATATATATATATATATATATATATATATATATATATATATATATATATATATATATATATATATATATAAATATATATATATATATATATATATATATATATATATATATATATATATATATATATATATATATATATATATATATATATATATATATATATATATATATATATATATATATATATATATATATATATATATATATATATATATATATATATATATATATATATATATATATATATATATATATATATATATATATATATGTATATATATATATATATATATATATATATATATATATATATATATATATATATATATATATATATATGTATATATATATATATATATATATATATATATATATATATATATATATATATATATATATATATATATATATATATATATATATATATATATATTATAACTTAGTGATAAGACCACGTTCTTCGAAATGGAACGATTTGGATTTCTTTCCACACACTGTTGAACAACGAGAGATAAGAATTTCGTTTTTGTTTCCTGCAGTCAAATTTGTAGAGGTGAGTGTAGGTTTTAGAATTTTCTGTTTCGTGACTCGAGAATGCAGCTTTTTCATTTATGAAAAATCTTCCTGGATACGAGGTGCAATTGTCTTATAACGGCTTTCACCTATTTTATCCTCTACTTGGTGTCAAAGCTGCTTTTCAAATAAAGGAATACTTCCTTTAAATTGATAAAAATGATTCTTTCTTAGACGAGTTAATTATTTTTTGAATAAAAATATTAATAAAAGAAGATTCACGTGTTCATTAATATCAAGGAATCACATGAAGTAATCGAATTTTTATTCGAGAATAAAAACATCAATGTGTCTTTACTGTTAAATAAAAGTATTCAGAATGCTCTAAGATTTTCTGCTCATAACGGCATAAACTCTGCTTTCCTTTTCAACTTCAGTATCAGCAATTAGGACAAGAGAAGAAATTTTAAGTTAATAAAAATATCCGCAATATTTTCGCTAGATTTTCCAACTAACCACCCTTATTTTCTGATCTCTTGTGTGTAATTTTTCATGCCTTTTATATTCGCCAACTATTATTATTTTAGCCGCCTACTTTGTGTAGTGGTCAGAGTGCCTGACTGCGGATAGGGAGATCCTGGGTTTGAATCCCAGTTCTGGCATGGATGTACTTTCTCTCTCTGTCTATCCTGTCTTTGTCCTTTCTATGTATGAATGGATTGTGAATGGTTGCCTACCCTATAAACGGGTTTCTATGGCATGTGTGTACTGAGGAAGTCGGACTCCACACCAAAATAGGGTTCAGTTGGAAAAGTGAAGCAGCGCATATATTGTCCGCCTAGCTAGCACAAGACAAAAACATTATTATTTTAAATTTAATTTTTTCTCACTATATATCTTTCTATACTAAGCATATAGATTGGTATCGGAATGTTAATCGATATGTTGCAATAGAAGAGTGATTCTCAAATTTCTGATTTACATAGCTCGATTACTTCTGCACTTAATTCTCTTAAATGTTTCAAGTCAAATGTTAAGTTTACTAAGAATATGATTGCTCATAAGATTTAAAATTTTCGTTATTGGTGTAATATAACTATTTTACAATTTTAAAAATATACTTCTGTTAAAAAAACGGAAAAATATCGATTTTTCTATTTAAATTCACTTTAATCATCAAATTTACAGTTTTATTTAATCAGTAGTCAGCTTCTATTTGTATTTACATTATAAGCACTGAATTCATATCTAGCAATTTGTACTCGCATTTGGGATTTTATATATTATTTCTAATTTGTTACTCATTTTGCATATTTTATTGAAGATGTACAACAGTATATCCATGTATATTACGATAATTTTGATGTTTGAAACATACTAATGCAACTTTGATTTTTGAAATATATCATGTATCTAACATTCTCCAAGGTATTTCTTTTTAAATTATATATATTAGTGCTGATTCTTTAATAATTGTTAGACTCAACACTCTTATATTGAAATAAATATCTTTAACTATTGTCTTCGTTGTCCTATTTGCTATAAAATAATATTTTTTATTCGAGTGTTTCTTAGCTTATAATCCTATTTCATAGACTTCCCTAAGTTTATAAATTAATAAAAAATTACCAACTTATTCCTAATATTCCATGTGTAAAAAAAAAAAAAAACAAATTATCTTTTTTTGATTCTGAAATCTCTAAAATCATTTCTAAAAACATCTTGGCTTTTATGCAACATGGTATAATAAATTATCTCTTCTCAATATTCTTCATAATATTCAATTTTTGACACATTTTTCTAAATAAAGTCAAACTTTTTCATATTTAAAACCTTTTATGTTACAATATGACCCAGATACATTTTGTTGCATTATGACTCAACAAGTGTAACAGTTCCGTTAATATTTTTATAAAAACAAAACTGATTTATTCATGTTGAAATAATGTGAATTTTCACTCACTCTAGTAATCTAATCTTCTTAACATTTACAGCAAAAATAGTAGTAAATCTTGTAATTTTTTCTATTATGTGTTATGTTTTCTATAATGTAACGCTTAATTCATAAAAATTCTTCCAAGAGAAAAAAGTAAAAAATAACAAGATTTTAGCTAATAATTACTACATTTATGCTAACATAATGTATAACTACTAATAGTTTGTAATGAAAAATTATTAAGAAATCCCATTAAAAATGGCTTATTATTTGCTGCTTATTTCCAGTTTCGCTTACTTTTATGTATCACATTAATGATAAATGGCAGTATTGTTTGCATATAGTTTTCATAAAAAGATGAACAATTATATCACTATTAGTTCGGAGAATCATTTTATGGTTTTACCGATTTTTAATGTTTGGCGTTTTGGAATTAACATAAGCAAAATTAATTTAAGGAAAAAATCTACCATTTAACAATCTAAGTTTAAGCTTTAAGTATCTCCATCGAAATATTTTCCATTTTTGCTTATAACTTAAAAATATTTCGTATAAAAAAGTACAAAAATAAAATAAAAAAGTAAGTCATACCATTTTACAAATGTGATATTTTCATGTAAAACTAAAGTAAAGATAATTTAGAAAGTTATATGACTAGCAAGTTTATTAAATAAAACAACAAAGAAATGGAACTTTAATTTCAAAGAATAAAACTAAGATTGATTATATAAAAATGGATTTATAGTTGTAGGTCAATTTTTATCCAAAAATGTTTTTCGAAGAAAACATCTTTAACACACATAATAGAAAACTAATTTAGTATATTTTATAAGCAATTTTATAAATTATAGTGGAAACATAGGTATAGAACTGAAAGTGCTGTGAAGATTGATATATTCATGAAAAAATGAATAGAAACTTCTATATCCGAAAAGGGCAATAGAAAAAGATGCTTATTTTTGTATATTATAAATCATAGAAGATTTTTATAATTTTGCATTAATTTAAAAACATATTTTAGTTTTTAGCCTTTAACTGGTTAATTACATTTAAAAATAGTAGAAGTATTGACACAGATTTCGTATAATCCAGGATTCCAAATTATGAATTTTTTTGGCGATGAAGGAATATTGCCAAGATGGCGTATTGTGACGTACATGATGACGTAAATATTAGGGTTGCCAACATAGAATTTTCTAAATAATTTAATAGATCTCTATATCTGTGCCGTAATAAAAACCAAGTTGCCAGATACATAAGAATATCCGCCAAAAAATCACCAAACTCAGAATTTGGCATTCTGGATTATACCGCATCTGTGCCGAAGAATTTTGGTTTAAAAGTTACGTTTTCATTGTTGTAGAGAAGTAATTAATCGCACCTGATGCCATAAACATATTGTCTTCAACTTTCTTCAGTCAATTCATATAAACTTCTACTCTGATGAAAATTTTAATTCCTTATGAAATGTAAAGTTGATTGGCAAAGGGTATTTTTAAAAAAATAATTGCGTCGTAAAAAAGTTGAATTGTGGGCAGATCACAATATAAGTGATGCAGGGCAATGGATAAAATAACTAGAAAGAACGTGTTAGAAAGAGTTATGGTATAATTAATTTAAAAACAGCAATTAAAAATAAAAAATTCTTCCTCATTTATAATAGTGTGCAGTTAGTTTTTGGTGAGGAATTAAAATGTTTTCTTACAAGTTGTAACTCTTTGATTATTTCCATTTTAGCTGCATATTTTCTTTTTAAGAAGTTTCTATTTCAGCACATTTAAACACAAGAATATTAAATTATTTTAGTACATATTATTTTCCTCTTTAAGCAACAAATAATCTCAATGCAAAAAGAAATTTCAAACAAGAAATTAAGAAACTCACAATAAATAAAAAAATTAAGAAATTTTTGGAAACGCTAAAAACTGTGAACTTTATATTTCAAATTTTTCTAAAATAATGAAATTTCAATAAAAGAATAATTTAATGTAATTGCGAAAAATTTGTATTTGTTGACTTATAATAAAGATACTTTTATTGGGGTTTTTTGGAAATATATATGTCATTTGAAACAGATTTTTTGCGAAAATTTTAAATAAATTAAATTTTATAATTACTTTAATCAAAAGTGTGATAATGTTTCTAATTATATGATAAATATTATGGAGTACATATACTATAGCACAGCTATAAAAGGCTGAAAAAATATAAATAATGAGTCATGTTCAGGTTTCCGTTGATTATAACAGCAATTAAATATGATTAAGTTTATTTTAGAGGTTTTCGTATTTTTTGAAAATAAATAAAATTCGATTGTTTTCTCAAGGTTACACAAAATCCATGGGTTTTTAATAATTTAATTATTTTCAAAAAATGGTATTAATATTTTAGTCTTATTTGTATTTTTGTGCATAACTAACTGAAAAATATCAGGAATTTATTTTTAAATATATTATTTTACTGATTATTTAAAAATTATATTTTAGTATAATTTTTTGAATTGCGCTTAAAGCTCTTAACTAAAAATTATTAATAGTAATTAAATTTTACAAGAAGTTAAAAAGTGTTTGGCATCTATATTAGTTTTGAAATGTAAATAATAGATCAAAAATTATATTTTTACTTTATCATTCTAAATTTCAATCATCGTTAAAATATTTGAGAATGAATTTTTACATATTTATTAAATTGGGATTATACACAAAGAAAAATTAATGAAGTAAAGTTGTTAATTTTTGAAAATTTTAGTTGAAGATTTACAGAACAAGATAAAATGTAACTGATAAAGAGACTAAATAAATTAAGAAGTAATGGAAAACGTGTATTTTTGTTAAATGTACATTTGTGTGTATTTTGTTTTAAATAACTTATCAATCAACAAACGTGAATAAGTTTTCTACAGATGTCAGTTTTTATAATCAATATATGTTATAATATTGAATTATTTACTCGATCTATTCTGGCCTAAAGTTAATAATATTTATTAATAAACTTCACATATCATATGTGTTGAATTCAAAGATGTTACATAAATCTTATTTCTCTAATTTATTATCAATAAAAACCTATTTCTTGTAGTTTAAAATCAAGTTTTTAAATGAATGAATATTTTTAAAGTTTTGTTTTAAAGCACATAAGAAATTCAAACTAAAATTTTTTATTCAAAGTTTTTAATTATTACTTATAAATTTTAGAAATTTAATTTTGTAAATATTGAAAATTTATCTAAAATTCATAAGAATGGAAAAATTAATGATGCAAAAATGATGTCAGAGACATTAGTTAGCACATTACTTGATTTGCAAAAAATAATTTTTAGATTTCTCTCGTACACTCGCAATATTTCATTAAGATTTAAGCTATTTCCATGACATATTTTACAAATCTATTTCTGTAAGATTCCATTTATTCCCATGCCAAGTGACAAATATCCAATTAAAAGAGGGATATTTTTATAATTTTCCTGTACAGTGATTGGTTGTTACTCTTACTTGCATATAACATGATGGCACAGATGCCATATAATCCAGGATGCCAAATTCTGAATTTTTTTGGCGATGAAGAAATGTTGCTAAGATGACGTATTGTGACGTGCGTGATGACGTAAATACTAGGGTTGCCAAAATAGAATTTTCTTCATAATTCTTATAGGTCTCCATATCTATGACGTAATATAAACCAGGTTTCCAGATACATAATAAAATCCGCCAAAAAAAATCACCAAACTCAGAATTTGGCATCCTGGATTATACGGCATCTATGTCAAAACGATGAAATATTGTTAACAACAGCATGATCGAGGATTTAACCAAGCATTTCCCAACTGTATTTAAACTGAAACACACAAAACCTACGTCCACCACATGCATCTTTAAAAACATGTCAAATTCTAATAAGATTGTAATTATATATCTTGGAATTGTTTGTTCAGTTATTTGTTGAATATGAATATATTGGGTTTATTTCTTAGGAAGCTCTCTCAACAGCCACAACAATATCAGAGCTGTATAAATTTTCTTCATGTATGAAGTTCATTTACTAAAGCAGTTTTGCTCATGTTAATGGCAAATATTATACTATTGTTTGTGTTAGTTCCTCCATAATTATTAATATGTCCAACAAGATAAAAAGTTCATTTTTTAAATTAATTCTAGAATTTAAATGTGAAACCAGAATAATATATTCCACATAGAATTGTTTCGTGTTCATTGGCAAAACTATATGGTATTATTGCACTGCTTTTAATATTACAGTGTATATTGGATTTTTTACTAGTTTAATAACCAATTATTAAACTAGTAGAAAAAATCAATTAGTTGTTCAATTTGCAAATGAGGATGAAGATAACAACAATAACAAGATTAAAAAATATAAGCATGTTATTATGCAATATTGACATTTATTACAATGGATGCATATTTTATGCATTAAAAAATTTAAAATGCATTTCATTGTTATTTATTTCTAATTTTCACAAAATATGTAGTTTGTTTTAAAAAACTGTACTTAACTGATACACAATGCAAATACTAAGAAAAGGTTTTCACCTTTTCTTAGTATTTGCATTGTGCTTTTGCTTACGAAAAATATTTCTTGAATATTAACGTTTTTGAAGTCTAATATTCAGAATTAATTACAAAAATTGATGAAAATATAAAAATGGAATAAGATAGGAATAATTTATGCTGAGTGAATATTATTTAACTCAGTTTTCATGTGATAAAGGGCTATCTATAGATCTTTACATTATTCTCTCTTTTATTTCTATTGGAAGAGTAAGATTTTTTTTTATTTCCTTGTATACTTGATATACACAAAATGAAAATTAAATATTTATTTTTTCAAAATATAAAGCATTCTCTAGAACTCATTCAGCTGAAAGAAAAAATGAAGATTTTACTTCCAACTGTTAAACATGCATTTTTAACACATATGAATTCTTTTTGAAAAATAGCTGCTATTTCGAGTGTAGATTGAATAACAAAACTCTATCTCATAATTTATTTTATTTTTAATTTCATCTATCATTTTTCGCTATCAGATTTTAAAAAAAACTTTCCAAATATATATTTCTGCAGACCAAATAGTAATTACAAACAAAAAATAATAGACATTACTTTGTTTAGATACTAATATATATATATATATATATATATATATATATATATATATATATATATATATATATCAATTGTTTAAAAGGAAACTATTTTCTACATAATTCAAAAATTATTTTATTCTCTTTGACAGTAAATATAGTTACAAGTGAATATAATTTTTTTTAAAATTTTGATTATTCAATCGTTATTTGAAATAATTTCACCACCTGAATGAATGCTTTTTAAGTGCGATGATCACTTTAAAAAGTCAGTTAAGTTCACAATAAAAACCAGCAAACTTTAATAATATAAAGTATTAAAGATCACGATTCACACAAACCAGAAAAAACATTATATGCATCATGAAACAGCAAAGAAATTTGTAATTCCCATTGCAATATTATATTTTCGGAACAATAGGAGATCATTCTCTTTTTTCTACATACTTGCATTTATATTCATGTCTTTGTTTTCCGTGATTCAGATTTTACAGATTCAGAGTCGTATTCTCAAAACGTGTTGCACGGAAGAAAACTCGGAAATCTCTCAAGCACCCACCCTAATAAAAAACAGAAATGCAATATCCGGTTTTTGCTCTTCAACAGTGGCTGGGAACCAACTTAGGATCTTTCATTCCAAACAGGGTGCTTATATCACTAGGACACCCTAGTGGTAGGTACAATGGTGAGCACATGTCTAAATTTTTGGCGCCATCTAGTGGACAGCTTATTAACCTCAGGCTAATTGAAGGTGTTTTTAATATCCACCGTATGAATTTCCTACTTTGAGAACTTCTCATAGATAGGGGGGAAGCATATCCACGTGTTGCAAAGGAGAAAACTCGAGAAACTACTGTCCTGTCATTACATTCGTAATACTTTACGAATGTAATGACAGGACTATTTTTTAATAATTTACACGTAAATTCATTGTCGAAAATCTTACTGTTCAAACATTAATAGTTTAATTTTTCAAGCAAAATACTTTCTTTTCATTTTACTATTTTGAATCGAATTATATTTTTAAAATGATGTTTTATGAAATATTATTTTATATAAAATATAATTAAATTGCTTATATTTTATTATTTCTCATGAAATTTTTATAAAATTTTATGTTATGAAATGTAACTCAGTGAAGATAAATAACTAAACAAGTAAATACTAAGGCATTACATATTTTTAGTCTTAAAAATAGTAACTAAATGTAATTTCCAAATGAAAAAATTTTTCTCTACATAATTATATAATCATAGTAAGTAAACTTTTATAAACAATATTTTCAGAGGGCTATTTTCTTACGTTTTTAATTACAATATTTGTGAAATTTTTCTAATAAAAGTCAACCCTTAAAAGTTAATAAATCTTGATTTATCGCTGACTGACAAAAAATATATTCGTTTTTGTATATATTTTTTAATTTATGAATAGAAAATGATGACACATGAGCCATTTGTTTATACGTTTTATATATATATATATATATATATATATATATATATATATATATATATATATATATATATATATATATATATATATATATATATATAATCTCAGAAAGAATTGATTCGACTAACTTATTTGAAAATCGAAATGGAGCGATCATTCAGATATAGCTTAGCAGGAATTGTGATTCGGGTTATACAAAGTCTTCATTGTTTTAAAGCATCTCATATAATGCTGCCAAAAATAAAACATGCTTGAAATTCCTTCAAGCACCATCGTTTTTTTTTTACTTTTACGAAGAAATCGCGCGGATCATAATGATTTTCTCAGTTTGTAAGAGGATCGGCGGTTGCAGTTAGCCGCATGGTTGCCCCTATGGACGAGTGATAAAGTAGGGGTCGCAATGCCAACATGTCACGCGATGTTGTATCAGTTTTGCGAGTTTTCTTTCACCTTCGGTGTTCAGAAAAAGATCCACAGACGTACTTCCAGTCACGATATCCTATATATTTCTCCCCCATCCTTTTCGTTTTATTTTTTTACTTTTCGGAAAGATAAAGAGAAGCCATAAATCGAATATGAGCCTTCAACTGCGGAGGTTCAGAGATTCTGCAGGCGCAAGTTGTTAATTTAAGATCTTGCGTAGGGGATTAGATTCTTGCCACATCCAATTAGGCAAAATGAACAACGAAAGAGAAATTAAAAGACCCGAACGTTTTGCGTAAACAAGTATTGAAGTACTAAGATCTCTCGGTCTCTAGAAACTCTAGAGATTGGTGTTGTATAGTAAGCAGTTAAATATATCGTTCCCAAAATTGCGAGTTTTTAGTTCGAATTAGATAATTTTACTCAGTTTTCTTCTTTTTTAGAATTATTCTATTTTTTTTTTTAGAAAATATTAATATTATAAACTAAGATTTATAATATTTTTATAGCAGATATTTTTTTTCCGTAATATCCTTAAATTTATGTGAAGAATCTGTTTTCTAATCCCAATCAGTTGCAAAATTATTAAATATTGAAGTTGGAATTCCTTTCATCTGGATTTTAATGTTTTTTTTTTTAAAAAATCGGGAGCATATTGGGAAAGGCGAATTGACGTTTTGAAAAAAAAAAAAAAAACTCATTTTGGAAACGTTGAAAAATATCTTTATTTTCTTTTTTTTAAAAAAAAGTCATTTCAAATGAAGTCAATAATAGTCAAATAAGTCATTTCAAAGGAAATGTCATATAAAAAATAAATATATACATAAAAGGTCATGTATACGAATATAAAGTGCTAGGATGTCGAGGCTTCCAATGGATAAGTTTTCTGGAAAAAAAAATTAGGATTTTGAAAAATGATATTTCATGTTTACATAGTTTTATTCAAAAAGTGGTTTTACATCGAGTTTTATGTATCAATTAATTAAAAATAAATCGAAAGAAATGTAGAGTGTTTTCTATTCCCAATCAATTGAAAAATGATCAAATATTGAAGTTGGAATTCATTTCAACCGGATTTGAAAGTTTTTTTGATCGGGAGCATATTCAGAAAGACGGACAGACGTTCGCTGCTCTTGAAAAAGACGACATTTTCCAAACGTTGAAAAATATCTTTATTTAAAAAAAAAAAAAAAAAAAAAAAAAAAAAACTATACACAGGGTATGTAGAAAGAAAAGAAATCCAATGGCATAACTATCTTTTCTCTAACCCTAGCGGTTACACATGGATAACAATTTTAAAAATGATGCAAAAACCACATTGCTTCCGTTTTTGAAATGAATATAGTTCCGGAATGTTACAGCATAAGCAATTTTACACAGGATTTTAGTTAGCGTTCTAAATTTCGAAATGGAACATGCTTTAAGTTAGACAGAGACCAACATTCTGGCACAAGTAAAGAATTCCATTCTGTTAAGCCTTTCTCAATTCAACCTTAACGAAAATCTGCGAACAAACAGAATAAATATTCTATTTGTTCGTGGATTTAAATATATAGATAGCGGATTTAAGTATATTCTAAATATAGAAATAAAGAATATAAAAGAAGAAAGGTATTTAATTTCTATATGACAGTTTGATTCATAAAAAAATTATTTGAACAAAGAAACCTTTCAAGTTGTCAAAAATCCTTTTTTTTTGTAATAAATACATAAAAATAACCTCAAAAATTATTTGCAGATTGATACTCCTTAAAAGATGTTATGAAATCAATAATTTTCACCAAAATGCTTTTATTTAAAAATCATTAAATTCAAATTCAGTTTATTTTCTTAAATTAAAAACTGAAAAATTGTATTTTGAAAGCTAATTGTCGCGCAAGAAATGAAAAATTTCCTTAACTTGAATGTATAATAACAAATCCAAAATTATTTTTGCATACGGAACTGAGATTAAAGCATATTAAGTTATAAATTGAATTATCCATTTTCACACCCAGTAGATAAGTCCAGCTAAGAATTTATGTGTGTACCATCTAATATTTGGAAATACGAACATAATTTAATTTTTTTAATATATTAACCATCTTGTGACTTCTTTTTAAATAGGTTTATTATATAGAGTGAATAAAAAATAACAAGCAAATTTTTAAATATGAAAATCAAAACGTTTCAACTAATCATTTGTAAAAATTGATCTGGAAATTGTTTTTCTGAAAGTTTAAGTGAAAAATATTTAAATAAATATTGATTTAATTTCAGCCAATTTATCAAATGAATTTCAGTCTAAAAGGAATATCGAAGAAGATTTAATATTTCTTTTCAGTTTAGTCTATCACAACTTGGTACTAGTTAAACAATCAAACTAGTGTTTAATTAGTTACCAAGTTGTGATAGATTGGTGTCTAAGGTTTATTATTGGTTTATTTTAATAATACCATAAGCAAGCAATTTTTTTACATTTAACATTTATTTTTTTCAAATATAAATGTTAAATGTAAAAAAATGTTCTTGTTTTTTTTTCAATGTTTTTTTCAGATATAAATAAATTCAATAGTAAGTTAATGTCAGTAGATTGTGAAATGGATTGTTTTATTTAATTTTTTAAATTCAATTATTACTTATTTTTTGATATAAACACTATCGAATATAATTCGAGTGAAATCAATGCAACGGAAATATTTTATTGGGAGCATTTTCGTTAAATTCCCAGTGATATAATTTCTAATTCCTTTAATTTTGTTCCAAAGAAATCCTCATCGTAATAAAGAAGTTCGATTCACTTTAAGTGAAATACTGTTGTTGTTGCTTATAACACTTGGACAAGCCAAGCTCGCTATGCCTTTGGCAGTGCGAATTAAGTCAATAGGGAGCGTCTTTCGTTTGGATCAGAGCACCACGAAGGTGAAAGTACCACTTTGCTCTTTTTAAGGTGCCTCGTAATTTTGAAACACGGTCAGGTGACGAGGCCACACCTGAGCTGGCACCCTCCTCTCCACATCCACGCCACACCAGCGGAAGGACTTTGGACGTCACAGATTAACGTGGACACGTCCCCAACCCACGGAGCTCCAGCAACCCAGTGAAGGAGAGTACACCGTGGTCACCCTCCCAACCACTGCCCGCGGCAAATGATGCTTCACTTTGCTGAGCTTACGGGAAGCGGCGTGAAGCTACTGAGCCACTGGAGCTCAAGGAAATACTTTATTCTGTTATAAGTAAATATTTTGCGTGTGAAAACAAGGAAAGGATTGCTTTTAATCCATTCTTCTTAACATTTAAAATAAATTCCTTAATGTTCTTCTAGTAAGTTGATTCACACATATTCAAATACTATTATGATGAAAACAGTAACTTTGCACAAACCGTGTTATTCAAGGGGTTAAATGCATATGTTGAATGATGAATTTGACTCTGAAAAAAGGAATGAATATTCCTAAGATATTATCCTAGTTTTAGTTTTTTTAAGAGTTAAATATTTATTAAAAAAATCTCCAGAAGTTTTATTTATTTTATTATTTTTGCACACTTTTGCTATTACATAATACAAAAATTTCAGATTATAGAAATATTTTAGGAAAACTGAATTAAAAAGCACCAAAAAAGCTTTCTATTTTAAGCAAGTATTTAAATCCAAAATGAGTATTGATCTAATATTGTATTCTATTAATATATTTATATAAACTTATTTTCATTTAAAGTTGCAATTTCTTTTATGAGTTTTATAAAAATGTTATAAATTATAAATACAAGAAGCTGCTTTTATATATAGAAAGTTAATGTGCGTAAGAATTTTCAGTCCATCATTCTTGAAATTATATTGAGAGTGATGAAGATTATAAAACTGCATTCACATTATCGATACTGAAAAAATTCTTTTATTTCTAATTTTGTAATATTTTTATACATTTGTTGGAAGCGATTAAAAACGATTCATCCACATTTATTGAGTGAAAGACATCTTAGTGTACTGTTAGATTCAATTCTGAAATAGTATGAAAAGATAATTCTTTTAATATTTAGTAAGGAAGGGCTTAATTCTACGAAAGTTCACCGACGGAACAAATGATAGGGGAGTTTCAGTTCGAAAATAAACTATCCCAGGGTAAAAATCATATCATTAAATTCCTTTATATCTAATTTTATAATATTTTTATTCATTTATTTTAAGTGATTAAAAATGTTTCATCCACATTTATTGCGTGAAAGACATCTTAGTATATTGTTCGATTCACTTCTGAAATAGTATGAAAGGATAATTCTATTAATATTTAGTAAGAAAGTGCTTATTCTTCGAAGGTTCTTCAACGGAACAAATGATAAGGGAGTTTCAGATCGAAAAAAAATTATTCCAGAATAAAAATCATGTAGTTAAATTCTGTTATAATTTTATAATATTTTTATACATTTGTTAGAAGCGATTGAAAATTTTTCATCCGCAATTATTGAGTGAATGACATCTTAGTATATTGTTCGATTCTATTCTGAAATAGTGTGAAAGGATAATTCTTTTAATATTTAGTAAAAAAAAGTGCTTATTCTTCGAAGGTTCACCAACGGAACAAATGATAAGGGAGTTTCAGATCGAAAACAAATTATTCCAGAATAAAAACCATGCCGTTTAATGCAAAGAGCTTCAGTCATTCAACCAAGGAGACAGGGCAGATTTCACGATATAACAGTTCCGAACAATCGAGGAAAATCGCTGAAGAAAACAAAAGAGATTTTTTTTTCTTATTTCCACTTATCATCGTCGTTCTTAGAAATGCTTAAAAACATCATCTTCCATTATTCAAAAGAATCTACTTCATTTCTATCACACCTTAGACGCAAGGGGGCGTTTTGAAAATAATCTTTCTCATCGGTTACGGAGAAGGATTTTTCTTCTATCTTTCTGCACTATCTTCAACTTTCTCCAATCCCTGCTCCTGCCCTACGCGTCCATAAAGTGCACTCATGCATCAAACGGCCTTCGATTATGCACATGAAAAGGTCTCGTTTCTAAAGCTTAAACACACCTGTTGCTATTGATTTTTAATATCTCTTTAACATGCCGCCCAATTCATTTTGTGTGCAACAAATCCTACCTGAAATATCTGCACATTAAGTCGATTTTCACGGCTTAAACAAATAAGGTTTAGGAATTAAAGAGAGAAAAAAATCTAGTTCTTTTTTACGAATTCTCTCATTCCTTAGTCCGAAAAGATTCTCATTAACGCCTTCGGCATGCAAATACTAAATATAAAAAGTAGGCATGCATAATACATATATGCATTACGTATATGAGTGCTGCATATATGCATATACTATACATTCACAACTACCCTATTGCCCATGGCATGGTGCTTCCGAAATGAAGGCGAAGTAGTACTAAAACTGATTCCTTATACACTGAAGTTCATAATGCACCTAGATTCTGTTCCGGTGAAGTGTTTTGTCGAAAGTTGTTCGAACATAGTCTAATTCGGGAAAAATGATTTTCGGGTAGCCAAAAAATAATTTTTGTGTGTTTAAACAGAGAAACATTGCTTCTCCTTTGGATAACAATTAATAATCAAGTAAGTTTCAATAAAATTATAAGTAAATTATATCTTGACTTTGAAGGAACAAATGTGGTAAAAATACAAAATGCAGATGGTTCTATTTTACGCGCATGACTAATATCTGAGTTGTCAGTAGCCTAAATGGGGTGCTGTCACACTGAATATCATGACCAACCTCACAAGTTTACTTATAGGTTATAGAAGGGCTTATGACCGTTTAAATTAAAACCTTAATCCAGACTCTTTCTTTAGAATTTTAAAGTTTATTTTGGCAAGCAATTTTTTTGTGGTAAAACGGAAAATATTAAAGTTAAAGTCTTTTGATAAATCCTATATCACCTTATTTCCCATCTTATATCGATTTAAAAAGCTAAGAAACTTCTAATTTCTTTAAATAGCTTCTGCTGGCAATATGAGGTCCTTCCATTTTTTTTTTTGTTCGTTCTTTATCTGGGGATAAAATTTTCTTGAGTGAATCCATATATATGTTCTTATATAAGATATTGAAACATTGCTTCTACATCATAAAAGTATTGAACACAGTATTGAATGGGATGAATATGTTGCAAGTTATCATGTTTACTGTAAGAAGTATTTGATGCGTGAAAGAAATTTATATTATTCATTATTGCAATAGGGGTGAAATATTTTTTATTTTTGATGAATAATTTATTTAAAACTAAAATTAATTTTTCTATTTAATTTAATAAATTTTTAAATTATAAAAATGGAAACAAAGTATTCTATACCTCAAAATCAAGCAAAACTTTGTTTGACTTATATATTTAATTCAAATTTTAAGCATTTTAAAGTAAAAAAAAAAGAGTTTAGTAAATTTATGTATGATGTCTATAGAATTTTGTCCTAAAATTCTTCTAATATATATAAATAATATCACCGGGAAAAATTATGTTTTTCAGTAAATAAATAATATTTAATTGTATTCTATATAATATCTAATTGTATCCAATTCTATTGTATTGACATATCTAAATCAATATTCAATGCAAAGTTTATTTTATCATAGATATTTAATTTTTAATTCACACTTTTAATGTACAACTACTTAAAGAAATATTCATAATAATTAATAAAAAATTGCATGAGAAATAAATGTCAAGTTAATTTATGTATATTTTAATAATTAAACTTATTTTAATAATAAGTTATAATATTATAAAGTTTATGTATAAATTTTTAATATCATTTTATAATACAATTATATATAGATTATGTTATAATTTCTGTGATTTATATAATGTTATCATAGTAAGATATACCAGCGAAATTAAAATGTTTTTCATTCTTATAATATGGCACATTATAATATTTAAAAAAAATTACGTAACTATAAATACGTTTAACTTTTAAAAAAATAAACTTCGAATTATACTAATTTAACGTAATATTATTATTAGAGCAAAACATTTTAAATATTATTAAAATTTATAATTTTTTATCGTCCAAATAAGCCATTTTAAAATGTCTGTTCTCCAGTTTCTTTCTTGTTAATCAAGAGAAATTCTGTAATTCTGTAAAATCTGTTATATTTTAATTTTCTAAATGCTAAAAAGATTTGATTGATTCCAGTAGAAATTTTAACTATTTATACTATATATTATTCCATACATATTGTAATACTGCAGTCTATAATTTACTTACTCTTTTATTCTCAGGTGTAATTAAACTTTACATTAGTATTACATTAATGATTTCATTCTATAATGAGTCATATTTCCACTAGCAATATAATGCATTTAACAGCAAGCAGATTTTAAACACGAAGCATGCATAAAAGCAGCAAGATTTTCTTTTTACAAATAAATCTTAGTAATTATATATAAGCAAAATATTTATCAATATATTTGGTATTATGAGAGAACATATAATTATTGCGAAACGAGTTCCACCTGTTTGAGAAAAATTGGTAACTTTTCTTAGGAAGGTTTATGTAAAATTTCTTTTATGCTAAGAAACTAGTATGATATATTTCGATTTATTGTTAAAAAAAGTTTAATAGCTTTCTCTGAAATAGTAAGTAAAGGATTATTTTATAGTTTCCTGTTTGAGAAGTAATTATCTTTGATTAGAAATATTTCTTTTTAGTTGTACTAAATAAAAGATAAATTTTTATTATAAATAATGCTGCACTTATCAATGAGATCAATATAATTTATTTTCATTTAGCAATATTTCTTTTATTTTCTATTGCTTCTTTAATACGAATTATGACTCAATATGAAAATGAATATCTCATTATATTCAATTTCATATTTCACACACCAACAAAATCAACTCATTTCACTATAACGTGTACAAGATATAATTTTGAAATTAAATTTTTTTTAAAGTTTTTGCATCCAAGTCTGTTAATTGAAATATGTTGTATTATTTTTTATTACTTTTGAGATTTATAGTTGTCTTTTTTAAAATGCATTTGTGTTTGATTTTAACTTTTTAACAGATACGTCACTATTTGCAATGATGAAACGTTGCACATTGGTAAAACTGTTATAAAAATAGTTAAAGAAGGTTTATAATAGAAAATGAATTTTTAGAATAAGGCAAATTTTTGAATAAGAAAAAGGCAAATTATAATAAAGCTATTGATTTAATATAACAAGTTTCTTTCTTTATTAAAGGAATTTTCATCTTAGATACTTTAAAAATACTTTATATTTTTTCAAAAAAAGAATTTCTAATTCCTGGCGTCAATAATTTTTTCATTTGCCCAAAAATTTAATAGCATCGTTTTATTTTTTGACAGTTTTAACCCAGAAATATTAGAATTATAATTTCAATTATGAATTTGTGCGTTTAAATCTTTTGGAATTACAGTGATATCAATGGATATAGAATTTTTATTGATTCTAAAAACTGGGAGTCAGTTTTTGTGTTCCAGTAACTATTACTTGTTATCAATATGTAGATTTTATGGGATATTTAAGCTACAATTATTTTTTACTTTCCAATTTTTATGATTATAAATATTTTTCTGCCAATAATTTTATTCTTTTTGGTTAAAAACCCAGTATAATATTCTTTCCCCAATACAGAATATTTTCCAGAAAAAATGTTTTTAAAAATTTAAAATCTTTCCATTCGATGAAAATTTGCAGAAAATTCACTATACATTTAAAATAACCTTCAATGAAAATTCTTTTAAATAATCTTCGAGAAATATAAACAAGATTTCATTCTTCGAGAATTACAGTAATTTTTTCTAAGTAATAAGTATAAAATTTTTAAGAAAAATATAATACATAGTGAAGAAGATAAATAATGAGAGAATAATACAAAATGATAAATAAATGAGGAAAGAGTTTAATATTAATTTATTTTCATTCAACATGTATTAAAAGTGATACCTCTTTACAGAATAAATTTATTTTTGAATATAACACAGAAAAGACAATGCTTACGTGATTAAAAATAATAGTTTCTTTTTTCATTTCTGATTAGTATACCATATAGTATAAAAAACAAAAATTAAAAGATAGCTTTAAAAAACTATGTTTTAAGCTGAGTATATACATCATTATTTCATGGATTTGTAAGAAGATAATTTTCAATTATTTAGAGCCAGGTTTGAAATTTGATAACTTGTTATCCATTCGTAGACATTATATCAAATGGTATAAATTTGCTTTCTAATTTAGGGGTCAAAGGAAATGAGATATAAATTTGGTAAAGAGAAAAATAAGTTAAAAATATACCGCTCTCTGAGTATTTGCAAGATTTTTCTTGTTCCGGATATTAAAATTAAAATATAATTCGTATTAATGTCAAAAAAGTTTTATTTTTGAAAAAATAAAGGAATTTTTTAAGAATAGTACGCATGTGAAAAAATTGTTTCTATGTAAAAGCGAAATTTTTACTGATAAATTTATTCCTCATACCAGCAGAATTTTTTGAAATGATAATTTAAAGATGATATAATAACCTATTTGTCACTTTTTTTTATAAAAAAGACTGAATATTTTTCGAATATAATTTGATCATTCGTATATCATTAGTATAAGTACCACTTAATAAATTCGTATTGGAAATCACAGAATAAGACGAAATTTTTTAAAACTTAATATTCTTGAAAATACATAAATATTCTTAGAAATTATAAAGATATTTATTTTCAAACACCAATAAAATCCAATGGTATTTGAAAATACACATCCTTATTAAATCTGTAATAAAATTTACACATAAAGAGAATTAGTATCTCTTTATGAATAAATTATAAAATTTATGCATAAAGAAATACTAATTCGCTTTATGTGTAAATTTTATTACAGATTTAATTACCTTGTAAGAAAAGTTTGCAATAAGCTTTATACAAAAATTTAATTTCAATATTAATAACTCTTAAAGAAAACATAACAAAAAAATAATGATTGCAGTTCTTTGTCACTAATTTAACATTGGTTATAATTAGCCGCGTCAAGGATTTGTAGCATTTCCAAGATGAAATCTCTCTCGCATTTTCATAGTAATATTTATAACTCTTATGTACACGATAATAACTCTAGAATCTTTGAAGTGCATCAAAGTTTTTAAAGTTAGATTTGCGAAATTTTAGGAGCATTCAAAATAGACTCCATCATTAAAACACTCGTGTGTATGCTAATGTTCCAAAAATGAAATGTCCCAAGTCATTTATTTCTTGGATTGATAAAAATAATGCATTTATAATCATCAATTTATAATACATCAATCTCATCATTGGGTTGAAAAAGAAATCCATGTAAACTCATTTTTCAGATTCAAAAGCAACGAACAGTCATACTTAGCTAGATTAGATCGTTAATTTGGATTTGTATCTCTTTGATGTGCCTTTGTTCGCGAAAATTAATTGTCCACCTGAAGATGCATTGCCAAGTTGGAACCCGAATCCTTTAAAGTCACTTCTTGAAACATTTGAGGACGGTACTTAGTAGTGTACTAGGTGGCTGTTACAATCTTCTGCCCTCTAGTTTTATGGCTTTAATCAAGCATATAGTTCATAAGAAAATTATCGTTCTTTTTTCAAGATACGTATCATTTCCACTTTTGTAGTCGTAGAATCATCTTAAAATATCCATATTTTTAGCGGCGTTATAATGTAAAAAAATAAATTGTCCATTAATTACATTAATGAGGTAATCCGAATAATTTGAAGATTTCATTATAGATTCTGGCATAGTCTTCTTTTTAAAGTTCAAAACTCTAAAGTAAACGTCTGAGAAAAAAATTATTTTTATTTCTCATACGCAACTCTACCAGAATAATTAAATGTATGGTGGTGGATTTAATGTTAAGTTTCTTGTGTATCATTTCCTGAAGACCAATTATCATCGATTAACATCTAGTGATTTTCATCGATTAACATTTTCGATATGGCAGACACATTATCCGGGATGGTAAAGATAAACCATAACTCTAACATGTCTTAAAACTGTATTTGATACTTAAAGATTTCTAAGCTTGGCAAGGTTTTTGTCAATATTCCAAACTCCTGCTCTAATTTTGTTACATTATTACCCTCTTCAAACGTTTATCCTTTTACCACAAGTAGAATACTTCAAAAATTTCTTCAAACCATATTGTGAGAACAAACTTAATTAAAACTTGAACGAGAAATGTCCTTAACAGCTCTTTTAAATATTTTTATACCTATACATATAGACTGTTTGAGCTTTGCATGACAAAACGTCATCTGTGGTGTCATCGTGTCAATATTTGATTGAAAATCACTTTTCTTATGTAGTGTTCAATCGCACTAATCTGAATATATCGATATTTGCTTGAGAATATTTTTTCTAGGGTTGGTATTTAACTGCACAATTCGCGATAGACCGCTTTCTACAATTTCATTATTAAGCTTAGAGTAATGTCATTGTATAGTTCAATTCAAGTTGGTCCAATTATAACAATATGAGTACCACTATTGGGATAATAATAAAATATTTTACCAAAGAGAATTCGAAACAGACCTAAGAGTAATGTATCTTAAATTTATAGAAAAATACATCTTTAGATCTGTAAAATGCTATAATTTTAAAATAAATATGAATTTTTAAATTTCTATTAGATGTTGAAGGAAGATTAATGTTTTTATTTGACCAAAAATATCTTAAAGTTTACGATGATTAGAAATAGTTTAATTCTCAACTGAAGAAACTCATATTTTTAAATTTAAGAAAATATATTAAAACATGTTAATCACAAGCTGGTGTAGATATACATTTACTGCTGTAACATCCAGATTTAGCTTTCAGTTGAAAATCAGAGACAATTCTATAAGATTAGAATTTTTAAAGAACTTGTATAGTATCTTGAATAGTAGTATAGTTCTATAGTATTATAAGTTCTGAAAATACTATAGTACCTAAGGGACTGAATTTTAGCCTTTAAATGCACTGAATCGGCCTTTTCTGTCTTCTGTATCCGAACATAATTCTCCGATATTTCTGTAGAGTTTTGTCACCATAAACCTTAACATAATCAGATACGAATAACCATTTAACTAATTATTTAAATTACTCGAAATGCGATAAATTTGTCATATCACAACTTGAATTGTTCCAACATTTAATCGAATTGTTTCTTCTACTACGAAAGCAATTATATCATAAGACCAAAACAATCACATTTAATGGAAAACATTTAGTCACTCTTGTTTATCAAAGATAAGAGCAAAATGGGAAGATGACTTATCAAGAGAATGAAGAAATAAAAGAACGATGTCAAAAGAAAACATCATAAAATTCGTCGTGCGATCCGCTCCTTTTTCTTCTCTATTGTTCTTAAACCTGATGCGAATCTTTTATGGAAAAGATCGTTAAGAGGCATCCATTGCAACAACCTCTGAACTGAACCCAGTAGCTTTTGTGCCGGCCAATTATTGAAGGTGTCATAAATCACAGCTCATTTTTAAAGTTTCGGCTTTAGAATAAAAGAGGATTGTCCAAGAGTGAGATCCATTACCCCCTTCGCCAGAATTTCTCATCCGCCTGTACTCGCCGGACCTTCAAAAACCACACCCTGGAATTTGTAAGCATTATTATCATAATAGGATGACTTCTCCTTCTGTATTCCCAACAACGCCGATCGAGTCTCGAATACCAATTGGGCTGTGAAGTATTTTTGAGAAATGCGCGTTTTTTGTTCAAAGCGATTAATTATAGCGCTGTGAGTAGGGGATGTGCCCGTTTCACCTATATACTGTTTCATTAATTATAATGCTTTGTATGGCATCAGGATAAGCTTGATTAGTTCATATTGTGTTACGTCTGCTTCTCACTCTATTCGAAGAGGGAATCATTTCATTGAATTCTTTATAAACTTCTTTTGTATCGCCATTTTAATTTCGCCAGTTTTAACTTAATGTTTACATTTTAGAAGAGCTGCTGAATGGAATGGAATGGAATGAGATAATGATTTAGAAGCAGTTGTGAAGTGAGATGAATTTAAAAAAAATAAAGCATGCATATGTATACATGAAAGGTAAATTATGGTAATGTTAATATTTCTTTTACAGACACAGACATGTATGTATTTGAAGTGAAATAGGCAAAAAATAACCAAAAACAATATTAATATACGAAACATAATCAAAATCACGGATAAACAGCAGAATCATTCTATAGAGATTTGAACCAAAGTTCACCAGACATAAAAGCGAGTTGCGGATGTCTACGCATGGATGGATCATTTGAACAGAAGAAGAAGGGATAATCTGCATAAGGCTGCATTAAATTTGTAGTTCTTTATTCTGAGAAAATATGCTTAAGGGATATTTAATCGAGGAAAATGTTGCTGCATTAAATTAGAGGTGAACATTGTTGCAGTTTAGTGTTGAATGAATACAATGTTATGCATTCTTTAAAAGTTATAACAAATCCGAAAATGGTTAAAGCTGTATTATTATTGTTAATGGCTTGCACAAGAAATCAAAAACTTTACATTTTAATAAATTTAATATTTTTTTTCATTTTATCAATAATCGGTAATATTTTTATATGATATTTTACATTCTAATTAACAATACATTGTAATGGATATTCTTTTTTAAAAAAATGCATAAAAAATTTTTGCCTTTTCAAAAATATCCATCTTTTAGTCAGTGGAAAGATTACTAATATTTTTCTTTATTTTTTAAAAAAAAATTTTTGCATGATATTTAAATTATATTTTATACAAATCTTTTACTACAAAAAAACTATAAAAAGTGTTTTTTCAATTTTTTATAAATTTTTATACATACATTGTACTCACAATTTTTAAGATTAATATGAACAATTTTATACCATCTGTCGTTCAATAAAAGGAATCAATGATATTTTCATTAGTTTATTTTTATTAAATTCTAAACTTGTTTAATAAGAGAATCGTATGTAAGCATTTCTCTGAAAAATTTTGTATTTACCCTCACAATGATATTTATCTTTAAAATTTTAGAAATAAAATAAAAAAATCATATGCAAGAAAATGCATAATAATACAAGATTTAAAAATATATTTTTACTTCATTACTAGTTTTACAGAGAAACTGGATATATATCGTAATAGCACTGCTGTCTGCAAAATTATATATAGTGCAAACTATTATCATTGTTGAGTAAGCATATCTGGCTAACCAGTAACTTTTACGTAAAGGCATAAGTAATTGCTATAAAATGATTTCAAAAATCTATTCCCTTAAAATTTTCTTATTTGAAATATTATCCTTTAAGTCATCTTACTTTTTTTAAATAGAGTAATTGGACTATATTTGATGAACATGCACAAGAGAACATTTCTTTGACTTCGAAAAACTGATTCTTAAATTCATTCTGTCAACAATCAGACTTATGCAGAAATTTTCCAAAATATTTTGCAAAGGATGAAATTATTATCCTATATTTTTTAAAAATCTACGATAGAATTTAAAAGGCATTTTAGTGTATTATTTGAAGTCGTGTACAAAATATATTGATATTTAAAACTTTATCATCATTTATATATACAATCGATTTTTATTAATACGATACCGGTTTAATAAGGATAAATACAAACTCTTTCGTAAATTTGAAAGGTATGAAATTCCACATTATTTACATTATTAACAAAATATTGCGTGTCGGAAAGTGCGGCCATTAATATTATATAAACTCGAGAAAAATGTGTTTTTTTTTCTTTTAAAAATATAGAATCCATTTTCTTGAAAATGTCTATCATAAAGAATTTTTAATCGGAACATTTGGCAATGAAAAAATTGGATTTTTAAATGGACATACATTTATCTTTTAATGTATATTCTTTAAGCAATAATTTTTTCCAATGTGTTCAGTATTTTTATTTGTATTACATATTTTGTTTTGAATGGCAATTTTTGTTTACTTTAAGACTTTTAAAGTCATTGATAACAACCCTTTGATTCAACCCTTTTAAAAGGGTTGAATATATCGAATTATTTATTGAGTTTACCACTCTTTAATAATTATGATTTATACCAGTTTTATTAAGCTTTGTATTTGCATTTATGAGGATTTCAAGGAATAAACATTTTTAAGTTTAAGACAATGTGTTATTTACAAAATAACTTATTTTGCGATACTAAGTATAACTGTATGTAAGACACGATTAAATGTTTATTTATAGTTCAACAAATATTAAATGGTTGAAAAAAAAAGCTGTAAACAAATCATTTGTATAAGTTAAAATAAATAGGTTGGAAAAAAATCATCAAATCCCTGAACTATTGGCTTTATATATTTATTTATTTGATATAAGTACCAATTAATTATTATCTAATGATAAATATAATTTTTTTACTAATTCATCTCAAACTTAATCGTGAGGGTTTTTTTAAATTATTCAAGATTTTATACCATATCATTATTTATATCGAAGTCTCTTCTTATATTTGGATATGATAAGGATACAATTTTTTAACTTTAAGTTATTGCCTTAAGCAAGATAAGTATAGTTAAGCTTTATAACAAACTTATAAAAATGCTAATATATTTATAAAGTTTCCTTTACCAAATGTTACTACGAGGCCTTAGGTAAATTACCTTTATTAAAATAAATTAATATTCTCTCATGCAATTTTAATTGAAAATAGTTTATGGAATAAACAATATGTGAAATGATATTTTTATTTACATATTTAGTAAAAATTATATGTCTTATTTCAATGACTGGCGCACCATGATAAACCCTTTAAGCACCGCGCATCCTATAGGATAAGCCAGTAATTAGTAATGGGTCACTGGAACAGAGATAAAAAGCTGAGTCAAATGAAACTAAGTTAGCGTTGAATATGAATTACTTTTTATTTATTTAAATTAAAATATACTGGAAGAGTGATTCATTAATTAAAATAAATGTATTCATGCATAAGGAAATGAAATACCTGTTTAAGGTAATTTGAATAATTTTAAGAGATTAATTCCCTCTGGAAAATGGCTACTGTACAATTTAATTTTTCAAATACTTACAAACGTGGAATTTAAGTGAGAAATGTTTCCCACAAAGGTAAAACTCCAAAGTAAATTTTCCCCTACAGAGTAAAAATGAAATTATCATTTAGATTAATCAAAAATTTTTTGATTAAATGGTATATTGAACACACAGTTGAATAGTTTAATTGTTGTTACTAATGACACTTGTACAAGCTAAGCTCGCTATGCCTTGGCTATGCGAATTTAAGTCAATTGGAGCGTCTTTCGTTTTAATCAGAGCACCATGAAGGTGAAAGTATGACTTTGCTCTACACACATGCCATAGGTACCCGTTTATAAGGTAGGCAACCATGCACACCTCATTCATATAAGGAAAGGACAAATACAGGATAGATAGAGAGAGAAAGTACATCCATGCCCGAACCGGGATTCGAACCCAGGACCTTCTTATACACAGTCAGGCACACTGACCACTAGACAAGCTGGGCGGCAAATAGTTTAATGGTTTTACTGAATATAAAATAAATTTTATATTAATATATTATAAAAATTATTAAATATATTATAAAAATTTTATAAATTTAATACAAATACAGAGTTTTGTAAATACTTTTATTTTAAATTTGATTTGTAAAATATTATTCCGTTTGAATCAAAATGAATATTTCCTTAAATACTCCTAAATATTCGCAGCTCAAATTTATCGATAAAATATTATCATTCATATATGATATTCTGATATGTGTGATAAGCAATTTTTTAAAGTTATAACTATCATAAAAAGTTTATTTACAGAAGGAAACAGGGTAATATCATATATATTAAAATATTCCATGGTAAATGAAAAAAATATACATTTTATTTATAAAATTTTTATGTATATATATTTTAATTTATAAAATTTTTAGCAACATTTTTTTTAAATCATAGAACAACTGAAAACAAATATTTTGAATAAAATTGTCAAAGAAATTTTAATACTATTATTAAAAATGCTTCAACCACTTTAAGTTAATAAAATAATTTTATGATGCAAAATGTTTTGTAAATGCTTATAATAAAAAAAAGCATTAAACTGCCAAATATTTTGACATAAAATGTGACAAATATGCTTCAAGCATTAATGATTGCTGCTTTCATTCTCATTTCCATTCCATAAAAATCAAATGCTGCTTAACTTCATCAAATATTTAATTCAGAAAGGAAATTATATTAAAAAACTGAAAATAAAATGTGTTCGCTTAACTTTTCAAATGTAGAATTATATAAATAAGTTTTGTTTACAAGTTTTTTCTAATAGTAAATTCGAAGCCACCAGGAAACAACTACTGAATTTTAAGTGGTCCGAGAAAATATATATATATATATATATATATATATATATATATATATATATATATATATATATATATATATATATATATATATATATATATATATATATATATATATATATATATATATATATATATATATATATATATATATATATATATATATATATATATATATATATATATATATATATATATATATATTCAGTCAATAAAAAATACCTAAAACTGTGTATTGAAGAGTTACAGTGGCTTCTTAATTGAGATAATTTTCATTATGGCCTCGTGATAGGATAGCATTTTTGCAACAGGAACTTCCGGTTCGGTTCCTGTCACTGTAGGCTGGGGACGAACCCATATCCTTTCTTGATGTTTGGATCTTTTCTTGAAACGGGAGGTGGATATTGCTTCTGCTTTCTGCATGTATCGGTGTGCATAAGAGTGCACTATTGGTATTCTTCTTTAGGGGATGTAAGTATGGCCTACCACCTGTGAAGAGTCTTACCAGAAGCGACAGATTTTCATAATCCGCCAGATAAGGTTTCTGATACCCGGTGTCAAATCCTGACTGAGACATTTTTCGTTTAATTTGTACTTACTAAAGTGATTGGAAGAAAATATTTTTTTAATTAAGAATATTGTAATTTACCTCTATTGAATAAAAATAGCTCATGAAGCTGATTGTAATGTAAAATTCAATTTGTATTATTTTGAGCTCTGTTAGTGAATTTTTGTTTGATAATTCCATTTACTTCCGAAGTTCCAGTCAAGCAAATGGATACATGATACCATTTACATATCGGTACACCTTTGCCTAAACATAAACTCAGACTTTATGTGGAATTGGATGTATACACACACACATTTCATATATCGTAATTGATCATTATTAATTATTAATGTAACATTTAAAGACGGCTGTTTAAAAATGCTTTTTATTTTCGAGGGAAACAGTTGTTTTGGTTTTTATAATTTAAACCAAACATTAAAAAATGTTTTTCATTTCTAAGCAACTATAAGTCATTGTATTTTAAAAAAATTAAAAAAAAATTAGTGACTCATAATTTAACATAGGGTAAATGACAACGTAGACAACATACTATTTAAAAAGAAAGTATTATCAGTAGCCAATTTTAATAACAGAATTAGACACCATAAATTATATAAATATTAAAAAAAATCAAGTTACCATAAATATTTTTTTTCTTTTTGTAAAACGCAATAAGAACATTGCTAACATAAACACAGTAAATTTTATCATCCTTTTTAATTTTAATAATAATTAGTAAATCTTAAATTCACTTTAGTATAAGCTTTGCTTGTTGATTCATTTTTACCGAATAGTTTAAATTTTTTTCATTGAAATATTAATTTAGTTTATTACAATCATACTTTAGAGATAATTTACTTTTTAAGAAATATATTTAATTAAAACTTCAAATGTTTTTATTTTATTTCTTATTTTTATTTACTCTTTATTATTAAAGCTTCCTTCTTTAGAGTTAAATATTTTTGAGGGAAATACAGCTAAATAAAATTAAAGTAAGAAAAATGTAGAATTTATAAGAAAAAATATGTTAATTAGATGTGTGTAGTGAAAATTAACTGCTCTAAAGTGCCAGTAAATATTTAACAAAAGGAAAAATAGATGGACTCCTAAAATGAGAATAGAGATTTAATCTCCACAAGACATTATATATTATGTTTGTTGCTGTAGCTCTGCAAAATCAGCTATTGTGTTAACTTCGCGTAAGGATATTTCTCAATAAGATATTTTTAAAATCTATTTCCCTAAATAAACTACAATGACTTACTAACTACATAAAAATTAAAGCCAATATTCGGAGAATATCATAACTTACAACGCAAAGATTATTGTCCAATGAATTCAACATTATAAAAACTGAAATTTTATATTTATTTAGTTTATTTGATTCTGATAATGTCACTATTTACATGATTTACCGGCAGAAAAATTTATTCCATAAAAAGTTATTTCGTTTTGAAGTGTAATTTTGACAAGTATCTTGAAAATTGAAATGTCTTCGAAACATCGATGAAAAATTTCAAAACATTAAGCAAAGGCAAATAAATGTTTCAATCTGCCCTTGGTTTCTGTCTAAATTGTCATCATAAATGCATTTGAAAATTAGTAATTGATGAAATTTATAAAAATATAAAATAATTTTATTAATGAATAGGCTTTATAAACGCTAGCTACGGTGTAAGCAAAAGTTGAGTATTAATTACCAGGGTCCGAATTAGCCTAGTTGGGTCCCGAGGTAAATACTACTTTGGGTGCCCCTCTGCTTCACAACAACAATAAATAAAGAAAAAACATAATTGAAAATTCAGCGAAATAGAGCGGGATTATAAATTGTACAGTAATACAACTTCTATTTCGATTCGATATAGAGATCTCTTCTGACGTAGGGCCCGGGGGCAACTACCCCGTACGCCCCTGTAGTTAGGTTCTATTAATTACAGGAAAAATATTAAAAAACGCACCAAATTTAGCATGGTATTGGAAATGAAATGAAAGAGTAATGGACTATTAAACGTATATATAGTAATTATTATCGTGTTCTTACAATTAAGAACAAGTAGCGTATACCATTTTTTTGAATACATATGTTTTCAATTTTCTATACATTCTAACACTTTTGATTTAGTATTTTATTTCCTTGCCATTTTAAACTTTATTTTGAAATAAAAATATTCTCGCATTTTATATATATATAATAAATCTCATATATCTTTCTTCTAGTATTGCATTAATTTCAAAATATTATTTTATATAATTAATTCTGAAAAATAATATTTTATAATAAATTTTCCCAAGATAAAATAATTTTTTACTGGACATCGAATAAAAAAACAATCCCTTTTCTTGAATACATTTCAGGAATTTGAGTATCTATAGTATAAAGTACATGTACATTGTGCTCAATTGCATAGTTTATTGCATTTGGAAACTCGTTTTCAGAAATGGGCAGATAGTTAAGAATTATATATCACATTATATATTATATTGATTTCATTCAAGTTTAAATGTACTTTTTGTATTTTGCATAAAACAAAGATACGTACATTACATTTTTATACAAATAACTAAAATAATAATTATTATTATAAAAACAATAAAACTTGTAACAGTATAACGTTGCTTAAAATTTGATAGAGTAAGGAGAAATTATAAACGGATAAATTAGATAAGTAAATATTTATCAGTCATGATGACTGACATTGTTAGAAAAAAAATTTTTTTTGGCATAAGCTTAAAGACGGAAAATATAGTAAAAGAAATCAAGATAAATTAAATTAAATATTTTATGGTTATTTCTCTTGTACATTAAAACTAAAAACATGAAACTAATAAAAAATTGAATAATACAAACTATTGACAAAAATCTAACAATAATAATGAAGGATGAAAAAGTTAAGTTTTTGTTTTAAGCCATTTTGTTAATAAAAGCAATTATTTAATAAAAAAAAAGTATAAAATGATTGTATGTAAATTTCATTAACACCATCATTAATTATAAAATTACCATTAAAATAAACGGTTAACAGTTTAATAAAAGATCTAGCTTACTAAACAATCTTAAAATGCGATACACTTTAAATTTTAGCAATTTTCTTGAAACATACAATTGGGCTTAAAGTTAAAAATGTCATAAGTCGAATATATGATGCACATAGCTGTGAGTCTCTCTTTTTTTAAACTAGAAATAGTCTTTAAATCCTTTAAATAATTAAAAGTATCAAGTTTCATTTCAATTAATTAAGAATTCGAAATTTTGTCTTTGCTGGAAGAATTTTTGTCAGTTTTTGTAAATAGAGTTTAATCCGATCGAGTTATAGAATAAAAAATAATCACTCCCCAAACAATCAAATTATTCCACGGTAGAAAAAAGCAATTATTTAGTTAGAAGTTTGGCATATCAATAGAAATATAAAATTTCAGCATTGGTCTTACTCTAATTTTAAAAATAACATAAACTTTTTGCTACTTTTTTTGTGTCATGTCACATCTGACAGGAAACACATAACTACATGCTATTTTTATGATAAATTTTCAAATAAAGAACACATTTTTTGGCTTAAATATTAATCTAATTAAATATCAGATATAAATAAATTTACACTTCACATTTTTTCCCTATTAAAATACAAACTATTATAATTAATTGCTAGTTTTATTTAAATAAAAAGTAATATACTCAATTTAAATTTTTAACAATGCGGTGTACCATTTAGTATTTCTTAAGTTTTGCTTATTTCGAATAATATCAGTCAGTATTTAGATAAACCTTCAAGCATTTACGTTAAAAATATATTGAAGAAAAAGAGTACATAAATATACATTTTCTTCAATATATTTCGTAATATATTGAAGAAAAAGTGATAATTTCTAAAATACAAGTGTTTAAATCTGTAGAAATTTATAATCTGATCTTTTATAAAGCTTTTCAGAATCTTGATATTAATTAAATGCCAAATGGTGCTGTGTGTGAACCTATATGATAGCTTAATCAAATAATGAAGTTTATGTTAATCTGTTCTTTCGTCTTTTTCTAAACTTCCAAAACAGTTGTTAATCTTCAAATGATATGAATTTTATATAAAAATTCAAATGCATTCTTTCAGTAGTTTCTAAAGTTTCATGTTTCAGTATTTGAGGAAATCGCTCCTAGTAATGCACAAGATTTTATTGCTACTTTACGTTAAGATAAGACTATAGTATAGAGATAACATGAAGAGCAATGCCTTAAAAAATTCTTTTAGAAGTCTCTGAAGTTTCAGTATTTGAGGAAATCTCTCCTAGTTGTGCATAAGATTTTATTGCTACTTTACGCTAAGATCAGAAAGTATAAAGAAAGCAAAAAGAGTAATAACTTAAAAAATTTCAATTCCTAATTAAGAAAAATTGTGTTTCAATACAAAGAAACATAAATATTTGTATGATTTTCTAAGAAATAAATTTATAAATTTCTAAAAACTGAATTATTTAACTATTCCATAAGTAATACGCATAAGTTTATCAAACCTAATGAACGGTATAAATTGTTCAAATGCATATTTCACTCAATTTTATAAATTACTAAATTATCCGATTAAATATTTTTTTGAGAAAAGTGGATCAATGTTGTAACAAAGGCAAAAATTAAATAAAAAAATGTTTTGTTTAATAGCATATTATTTAATTGTTTTTTATATTAAGATTAATCAGAAATTAATTATTTTTTACATTACGATTTCTTACAATTAATATCTAACAAAATAATATGCCTGATATTCTAAAAATTCATTTCTTGTAATTTTTTAATTTGTTAATTTTGTTATTCACTCTTAATTTATTTCTCATTCGACTGTCTACTACAGTATACTTTATAGAAAAATGAGCTCAAAATGGGAATAAATTTTTCAATACCACAAAAAAATGACCTTGATAAGGGATGCATAAACAACAATAAATTATTTTTATGTCAGATTACTATCTTTTACAAAAACTTCGCGCAAATACCATGTATTTAAAAATGTAAATTAATTTAATTATGGTGTAGTATTATGAAATATACAGTATGCGAAAATTAATGAATGTCATTTTATTTTTTAGTTTTTGAAAGATCATGAAATCAATAAAATACTTTTTAAAATCAAATTTTTTTAATTAATTTAAAAATAAAAACGCAGCACATATTTATGAATAATTTTAATTTCAGAGAAAAAAATTATTTATAGTGATTATTTCTTCTCTTCTTTTTTTATTTTTTTAAATATAAAGTGCAAAATAAGTGCAAAATTCCACATCTCATTCATCTTGGTTAAATTTGATTAAAAGGGGTTAAACTGAAAAATAAACTGCGTTTGAATTGCAAAATTTCTTCTTTTTAAAAAAATTAAAAATTGAAGTTTTAATTAATGAAAATATTTATATCTAATGTCACGATTAATAATTTTTAAGAAACCGGCATAATTATAACAACGCTGTTATGTTGTCCGAATGAAATGATTGCCTCATTAGTGCTTGCTGCTTTGGAAAACAGAGAGTGTCTGTCTTCATTCAAATACGTTTCGGATGAATGCATCATCTTTATATATTGTAATTTAATCACTTCACAAAGATACGCTGATTATAAAGGCGATACGATTTCATTCAATGTTCTATGAACGAGAAGACAGTTAAAAAGTGAGTTTTTAACCACGATCTCTAATTAGCGCTCTATTTTTCACATCGAATAATTTTCAAATTTTATTTTGTTTTTTCCTACCTTTGCGTGACTGTTGAAACTTCGGTAGCATTTTACAGCGATCCGCCCTTCGTGCCGAAACATACGTGCACTGGCTAAAAATGTCACTCAATCAAACGGAGGCGTGTCAAATTCTATGAACCACGCCAGCTGGCAGGTACTTTCTTTTCAAAGTAGAATTCCCATTGCTTTGACTCCGCCTTTAGTTTGATTGACACCTAAAAGCCATCCATCTCGACTGTCTCTTCCTCTTTGAGACTTCCCATTTCTTTTTTCTTCTCTTCATCGTCACCCGTTCAGCAAGCGAGCATGAAGGCAGCGGCCATGGAGGAATTATTGCAGAATTTCTACCGCACAACACCGTTCGAAATGAAAACGAGAATATTTTCCTTTGTTTTTGATCATTTTCTTTATTAAATACTGTTTATGCGGTTTTATTATTCCCGCATAAGAAACGATTCACAAAAGCTTTTTTTATATTTTTGTTGCTGTTATTTGCTAGCTACTGTTTTTCACCCGCCTTTAGAACAGGATTTACGATTTAGCTTTCATATTTCTTCTTTTTCTTTCTCTCTCTCACAAAAATCCTCGCTTGTGTGGCATACGAAAAGAAATTGGAATATTCTTTATCGATTAGAACAAATAGAAATATGACTTTAAAAGAATTAATTTTCATCTGGGTTATGAATACAATATAAAAATAAAATTCTCCTATACAGATCAATTTTTGTAAGACAATAAATGTTTCTTATTTGTTATTTATAATTTAATGTAATTTTATTTAAACTTTTATATATATATATATATATATATATATATATATATATATATATATATATATATATATATATATATATATATATATATATATATATATATATATATATATATATATATATATATATATATATATATATATATATTGATTGATTGAGGTTGTTAAAAAATTAAGTTATAGAATAGATTTTCATATAAGCAAATGAATAATATATTCCCAGAAAAAAATTTTGATAGTTAAATTGCTTCAAAATTAATTGTTTCAAAATTTTGAGATTTAATAAAGGAATAGGAAAACTGTAAAAATATTTTTATTAAAATTTCGTCGTCCTTTTACGAATTTAAAAGAACATTTAAGTAAAAAAATCTGAAAATTAAGCTATTTTTCAAATGTAATAACAAAAATTCTCCACTACAATGTGAAATCAATGATGTTCATAACACAAAAATGGTAAATAAATTGAATGAATGAAACCATTTTCTTTTTATAACCACCCTTTCCATACGATAACACAATTCAAGCTTGATCTATCTTTAAAGTTTATTAATCATTAAAAATATTCAGACCTGAGGTGGAAATCGAACCTACATACTTTTGCATGAAAGTCAGAATATGTTGTCAGAGGGAAACTGCATTACATAAATATTTGAGAAATTTTTTTATTGGATTTTTGGTGAAATGCACAGAAAAGTCTCGGTTATACCACACAGTATGGCTCGAATCTTTGATTATCAAGTAAAATTATCAAATGGAGGCTAATAATTCTACTTGATAATCATTGATTTAAATACAATAATAATAATAGCAATGTCTCCAAATAAAAGACATTTGGAGAGAATTTTGAAAGTAATAAAGAAATTTTCTTATGAATATAAAAGTAAAATACCAACACACACATACACACACACACATATATATATATACACACATTTTATAATTTAAACACTTCATAATTTATTCAACCTCATACAATAAATACTTCATTATATATATACGAATTTTTAAATAACTGAATTCAATTCACATAAAATGATCGAGGCCTAAATTGAGCGATTAAGGAAAAATTGACAAGATTTTTAGGTTACCATAAATCTAATCCTAACCCAATTCCAAATATAGAATTTTATTTTAAGATGCA
This sequence comes from Latrodectus hesperus, assembly GCA_037975125.1. Taxonomy (NCBI): domain Eukaryota; kingdom Metazoa; phylum Arthropoda; class Arachnida; order Araneae; family Theridiidae; genus Latrodectus; species Latrodectus hesperus. The sequence goes on along the minus strand of JAJQOW010000014.1, from coordinate 15,420,884 downwards.
AATCCATTTTTTTCGATAAAACTGTTATAATACAGTATTATGGAGTAAGGAAAATATTTTTCTTTAATGGATACATTTTAAAGAAACACGTTTTTTCTTATAAGATTTATAACCATAATCACTAATATTTCTGAGAATAAAATCTAAAACCTATTTAAGGATATTGTTTACTTGCATCGTGTTTAAAATGTAATGAAGTAATAGTCACATTTATCTTTTACTTTTTAAAAACTACTTTTAATGTTGTTTCAAATTTATTATCACCTTTTTTTTTTAAATTGAGATAGGTTACTCTATAATATATTTTGTCAATAATTTTTTTTAAGCTCGTTATATTGTAAAAAAAAAATCGATCGAAAACTTCAAATGTGAGCTTACGAGTTATGCTACTTTTTTTCACTTTTTACAAATATATTATTTTATCTTTCAAAATTGTGCATACTTGATTTTAAGAAGGAATATTATTTTATCAGATTATTATTTTTTAAATAAAAAGTAGTATTATCTAAGAAGTAATAGAGTTTCAATATGTAAAATCATAAATGTATTTGTACAAAATGTGTATTACTTTTTAAAAAAAAATTTATATGATTTACATAGTTTTTATAAAAATCATTACATTATTTTTTTAAGAATATGTGATTTACATATTTTTCAGTAATTTTCAGAAACACATAACTTAATTTTGGAAGTGTAAAGTATCAATATGTAAAATCATAAAAGTATTTACACAAAATACATTATTTTTTTATAGAAATTATATGATTTACATAGTTTTTTAAAAATCATTTCATTATTTTTTGAAGGATATGTGATTTACATATTGTTCAGTAATTTTCATAATCACAAACTTAATTTTGGAAGTGTAAAGTATACATTTCAATATGTAAAATCATAAATGCATTTGTACAAAAAGTTTTTTTTTAACGAATTTATATGATTTACATAGTTTCTTTAAAAATCATTTCATTATTTTTTGAAGTGTGTGATTTACATATTGTTCAGTAATTTTCAAAAACACATAACTTAATTTTGAAAGTGTAAAGTATAAATTTCGATATGTTTTTTTGAAAGTGTAAAGATCTAATTATACGATATGTAAAGTTATAAATGTATTTGTACTAAATGTATTATTTTTTTAAAGAATTTATATGTTTTACAAAGTTTTTTTTTTTAAAAAAACCATTACATTATTTTATGAAAGATATGTGATTTACATATTGTTTAGTAATTTGTAGAATCACATATACTTCATTTTGGAAGTGTAAAATATAAATTTCAGCAACTCAAAGAATATGATGTTATTGAAATATAGAACTAAAAAATGCTATGTATCAGTACACATTTCCGCTAATAGTCTTGTTTCCATAGCAACAGGTGTAGGATCTTCTTTGCGGCAAGTGGACCTCAAAACAATTGGTCACAGCTAATTATACGCAGCAGCAGCGCAGAGTCCTTGAGACGAAGGGGGATGCAACGTCCTTTTGTTTAATCCTGGCAACGTGAGAAAGCGCTGATCCCTCCCTCAGATAAAGGGCAATTTAATGACTCAATATCCATGTCTGTCGTTGTCTGCGGAGGAACAGGATTAAAACTCCCTCTTTTTTCCGCACATGAAACCGGGAAGGTGATTTATAGAATTTGTCGGATTTTGGAATCGAGACCATATTGTGAGGATTCGTGACTCGAAGCACACCTGTGACAGCTGTAATAACTGTCTGCATGGCAGGGACAAAAGAAGTGTCTTGGGCAATCGAATAAAACTCCGTGGACACAATGAAAAAATGCCATTTCCATCTGAGAAGCGACCCGCACTCCAAAACAATCCCATCGATTTATTGTCGCTAGTTTATGGCAGCTTTTCTTTGATAAGAGACACCTACAATCCGTTTTTTTTTTCCCCTAAAATATTCGGAAAAGTAAAACACGCTTCTGTTTCATTGGTTCCATTAGTGTAAAAAAAGGAGATATTAAATTTCTAACCTTTTAATAAAAAATTGTATTTAGAACTATAAATTGTTAAATTATGTGCACATTTCATGCTGTTTTTATTAACCTATAATATTGTGGATACGAATGACTCAAGTATCTTCCGCATACATTGAAATATTTTAAATAGAATTTAAAATAATTTCAAACAAAATGCATACCTGTAACTTAGAAAGATATTTTATACTTACGTAACTTAGAAAGATATTAAATTAGAAAATTATATTCATTTTTTCCCATTATTTAAAGCCAAAGAACGTTATATTTTACCTCAATAATTGGGAAAATTGTGCGCTACCTTTAAAAAAATAAAGCACCAAATTTTTCTAAATCATTCCCATAATACAAAGTCCACAATTTTTTTCTTTGAGGAAATTTCTTGAATGAAATAAACCTTTATAAATAAAATAAAATGTGGTTTTCTGGTAGTTTTATTATAAAATCTCAATAAATAGTAAAAAAGTAATTTCAACAAATCATTTAAAAATATAAAGTTTAATAAAATTGGCAAACATATTATTATTTAGATCACTAAAATATCGAATTATTTATGTATTCAAACGTACATATAAAAACAGTTATGCCAGTGAAAAATTTATATTGAAGCTAATAGATCTGTAAAATTTAAATAATATTCATTTCAAATATAATGAAATCAAATTTATTATAATATTAATCTAATTATAATTTTAGTCTAGAAGTTTTAATAATAGTCGCATTTGGAATTATTTTAAAAGTTATATAATGATTTTATATTCATATACTCATATAAAGAATCGAAAATTATTAATTTTTGAAAAAAAGTTTACAAAACACAAATTCAAATATGATTTTTTTTATACATGCTCTTAATTTTTTATTTCCCATTATCGAGTAACTTGAATCAAAATACTATTATAAATCATTTAATCTCTATAACTCGTTTGAATTTTTATCTTATGCAATTATTAAAATAACGTAAATTTTTTTTTATTGTAAAGGGGCACATTAAATATTTTCATTAATATTTAAAATTTAAATTTGCAATATACCAAATTTTAAAGTACCAGCCATAGCTTAGGAGGAATTTTTAAATCAAAGGAAATGGTTTCTAATGAAAACCATTAACCTGATAATTTTACAAACATAGTTAAAAGTCAGTTACAAATATAAAATAATAAATATAAAGGTTTATTCGGACATCATTAATTAAAAAATTAAAACTCAAAAGCAATTTTTTTATTTGAATGATTGGCAAAATCATCAGACAGAAATAAGAAAATATTATAAGAATGATATATACCAGTATATGAATGATATATATACCAGTTTGCGTTTTATAAACATTTAAAATCGGTTAAAGTAATTAAAGAAATTTTGTCTTTTAACGCAAAAATGAGACTTATGTCTCGGTTATCTAACAACCTATATTAACATGGTATTGGATTCATTTTTCAATATATATAAAAGCCAACTCTTTCTGTCAATATTTAAAATTAGTTAACGAGAAATTACGAAATTTTGACTTTTAACACAAAAATGAAATATTATCTCTCGAGTATCTAACAACTTATATTAACTTTCTTTAACATTTCGAAAATTGTTCATACTTAAATCAATTAGAATTTTGAAGTCTAAATAACGTATGTTAATGAGAGATCCTTATCGCAAAACTTTTGTTCTCCGACACGCAGTTGCTTATTTTGATTAAGTACAGATAAATTCCTTTAAAACTTTCAACTTTAATCAATACACACTTTTTAAGAAACTCATGTTATCTCTTTTGACCAAGTTATTTCTAGTTAAACTAGTGTCCCCAATATTTCGCATAGAAGTTGGATGAAACACCATTTTATATTATGACAAATAGCCATACTATGTATAGTAATGTCCACATCTAACAGTTGAAAATTTTAATATATTTTCCAGTATACATGTATGTTTTGTGTAAGATGTACTGAAGTTATTTTAACTCAACATATAAATTAAAATTTTACGTTGAAAAATTAAAAATTTAAAGATTTAAATTTTATAACTATTCGTTTCGAATATTTTCTCTAGAAAGAATCTTTTTTTTTTGTGTGTAATACTAAGAAAGATCGTATAAAGTTCTACAACTTCAAAGTGAACATATTTTTTCTTTATAAGAAATATTTTTTATAGTATTTTTCACAATAAAAATATTCTTTTAACATATTCCTTACAAAGAATTTATTATTTTAATTATTTTTGTATTTAGTTCTTACAAATTAATTTTATATTGCCTTTAGCTCCTAGAGACATACGATAATTTATTTGAGTGAATATCACGGAAATACTCTTTTAACAAAATAATTTTTTTGTGGACATTTATTCATATAAAAACGTCAGTAACATATTATAAGAGGTTTAAAATTTAGTATTTTATATCAATTTGTTTTTTTTTTCTCTCACTCTGATTGTGGTTTATTCATTGAAAAACATTACTTCGGTCTGTGCTGAATAAATTTAAAATTAATAAAACAAATTAGTATTACATTAAGTGATAAAATATTAAAGGAACATACAGATCTGATGAAACCACACAAATATTTTCGTAAATTACTTGAGATAAAACATTTATGATTTAAAATATATCTATGATTTTTAACATAGAAGGCAGAAACATCAGAAACAGTAAAGATTAAGTATAGAAACCGCTATTTCATCAATGTTTCCTATCTTCGTCATAAAACACAATTCTTTATCTTTTTACAGGAAAGCTGTTTCATGGAATTTATGGCTTTATTCCTTGTATAATAATTGAATAACTTGATTCTGGGCAAAACAGCGGAATGTATCAAACATTAATGTATAAGCAAAAAAGTGTTACTACAAAAAAGAAAAGTTATTTCTAAGATTTTTAGTAAGATCTACTCATGGGAATGGCGTGAATTGAAGATTAATTCCTGTAGTTAAAGCTCGTTAGTGGGCCGTGGTAGTCTAGTGGTTAGGGTATCGACCTTCCATCTGGAAGGGTGGGGTTCGATTCCCAATGCCGCCAAAGACCTATTGAGTACATGCAATATACGTGCTCGTTAAATTTGTGGAATCGAAAGTCCGGTGGTCGGTCGTTGAGCAGTTAACATGATTGCAATGGTCTGGAGAAAATTACTTTTCCTTCAGATCAATGCCAAAATTGAGGGTGTAGATCCTCTGGTGCTGCCATCTATCGGAGGATTTGAAGAGCAAAAGTCGTACTTTCACCTTTATGGTGCTCTGATTAAACGGAAAACGCCCACAATTGACTTAAATTCGCATAGCCAATAGCGAACTTGGCTTCTCCAAGTGTTATTAACAATAACAACAAAGCTCGTTAATTCAGGGGAAACATTTTCAGTCCCAAATGCAATTTCTTATAATAATTGACGTATATATTGTTATAGGATGATTCGTATAACGATTGTTTAGAATACTGTCTGTAAAGACAGTATTCTAAACAATTCGAAATAGAATTTATTAGAGTTCTTTCAATGTAAGCCAACGGGTATTTCTTTAGTTTCAAGACACAATGAGTACTGAAGAAGAAGTTAGGTTGGCGAACTTCAATAGGAAAGGGATTTATGTTCCCTGCAAGTTTTGATCTAGTCGGTAATACGGTACTAATATACCTCTAGTGTAGAATGAAAATAAAATAAAAGTAATTTCATGTTAGCTTGTTGGTATGGAGAGTAGTAATTGTAGATACAACCATATGCCTGATATTCAGAATGCTAATTTGACATTTGCAAAAAATTACCAAACAAAATCAACCAAACTTATTTAACTAATTGTCATATATTTGGATTCAGGTTAATTCTTTTAATATCTAAGACTTAAGTTTTCAATGTTTTCCTGACTGAAATTTGTTTACATTTATTTAAGAAAAGGCTGTATTATAACATAAATATTGAAAATGTATGTCATGTGCACTTTGTATGCATGTCAGTGAAATTTAATTTCAAAAAAACGTTCGAGGAAATAACAATCTATAAAAAAAATATAAATCTGTCTTTTTTGTTTTTTTATTTGTTATGTAGCGAGATAGAAACTTCTTGTGATCCTGTCGAAAATTATCTTTCCAATTTATCTTTACTCGTGCACTAGTCATAACCAAAGTATTTCTTCACTAGTATGACGAAGACATTTCGAGTGATGGTTTGGATGGTTTTCGAGAGGTAACTTCATCAGTAAATCAAAGTTATGAAGCGATGTCTTCGAGAAATATTTTATACTAGATATTCCAAAAAGTGTTAGCATACTACAAAACGCAGCACAAATCTATTGTTGTGTATGCAGTTGGGCAGGTATGCGCAGTAACATTTATCATGTGAAAGATAATATTTCGTGTGGAGAAATGTGGTATGTAATAATAAATGTATGTAATGCAATGATACATCGATATACCCCATAACTCCCATTTTTATACTGTGATTTTGTCTGAATACTATCAATTTAGAATATTTAAAGTTTCATTAATTCAAGTTTTCATTAATACAGTTACAACTTATAACTTTTTTTTACATTACTATTCTTATATTCGTTGTAGAAGCAGATACCCCTTGGTTTAACGATTATTGGTGATAAAATTTAGTTTCTGTGGTTACTCTGATATTTTCAAAGCTTTAATTAACGTAATTTTACGTTTGCCATTTTGTTACTCACATTTTGGCGCCTTTCTTCTTTTTTAAAAACTCGCCAAAAAAAAGGGGTACCCGTTTGTAAATTTTTGCCCCATTCTTTATTAAAAATCGTGTAAGATTACTTTTTTCCTTAATAAATTATTTAATTAGGTTATCGAAATTTCTGATTTTCGAAACTTTTAGAAAGTTTACTCGTGCAAATCTATTGTTATTTTTATTATATGAATAGAGGAAAATTTTTCATTTAGAAAAACTTCTAAAAAAATAATAAATAATAATAACCGATTTTTGTAAAGTCACAAAATAAAATTACTGAGATGTTATTATTACGAGAAATTCCTAATAAGAAAAATCCAAAAATTTTACTTGAAAATAAAATAATGAGATATTCTTCTGTAGTAAGGGAAGTTTGAATAAATTTATTTTTAAAAATTTATTTAAAACTCTGACTATAAATTTCATTTATTTTTAAAATAATTGCATGATTTCATTTCATGTTTTATTTAGTCACATTTTATTTACTTTTATTTATACATTATATACAAAATATATGTAAAAAATATACTATTACCTCTTCGTATAAAGCTTTTATTAAAAATTATCAGGGTAAATTTATAGTAATTTGGCACCGTAAAAGCCTTGATACGTTTTTTAATAAATTAAATTTTAAGTAGAATCTTTGAACTTGGAACTGTATCTAAATATCTTTACAAAAATTAATTTATGATAAAATGGAAATACAAAACTCTAAATTATCGGTTCATTGGGTTAGAACAAAGATTAATGACAGATCTTTTCTCATAATTTTCAAGAAAAAAGTAAAAACTAGGAATTTTAAATGATGGCGTAAGCAAGGCAAATATTCCAATCGCAATTTACAAATGTTCTTAATTATTAATTTAGAATTCTATTAATTTTTGAATTTCTTTTTTAAATTTTAAATCGTTTTTGTGTGCCGATTTAAACTAATCATAAAGTGACTGTTTTGTCTTGTATTTTTCATTTTGCTGTTTCTTCTGATCTATTGTCATCGTGTTAACGGCTTAAATCAATAAAAAGCGGCCTCACAAACCGATATGTTTTGGTCTTTACATAAAAAATAATTTTACTAACAAAATGAATTTCGACAATTTTCTCAGACATTCATTGGTGAACTTCGCCTTGTTTGCTGCCGATACGATGTGACATTGATAAAGTGTTAACTGACGTCATGGATATATTTTAAACTAATAAGAATTGTAATAAAGTAGAGCAATCACATGATCTCAACTGGAACAAAAGAAACAACCACTTTATGTTTAGAAATCTTTACTGGTAGCATAGTGAAAAGGCTTATAAAAGACGTGAATTAAGCCTGTTTTAATTTCTATCAAGTTGTTGATTGATAATTATTATATCAGAATATTATAAAAATTTTTTGGTATTGATTTTGATGAGATAATGGATTACTGATAGAAAAAGTATATTAAGAACTTGTAAAAATAGTTTCAGGTTTATTCTAGAAATTCCTTAAGAAAAATTAGAAAACAAATATTGCACTATGTCTAAAATTTTCTTTCAATAAATAAGATAATCAATGTTTTGGTGGTAAAAACGTGAACAATACCACAACACTAAAATACTCCATTGACACTCAGACATTTTATCGATTTTCAATTTTGCCAAGCTGAGAATGATCAGCATACTGTTCTTCAGTTCAATATATCTTAAATTCAATACTAACCTCAATGGTATTATATATATAGTTTGCATAAACTAAATTTCCACTTAAAACTGTGGACTATACTGTGTAATTAGTAATTCGTGTGCCAAAACTAATATGCATACTCGACAGTATATTGACAAAATAAACTAATCTAATCAGGATTTAGCCTTCGCAAGAAGGATATTTAAGAACATTTTGAATTATATTATGTGATACGACTATTTTAATTCAGTTTTTCATTTGATATGATAGAATTGTCTTTTATAATGGAGAGAAAGTTTTCCCCCTTCATCTATAGTATATTCCCATTTGAGAACTTACATTATTTTTAAGAAACTTTGTCAAATATTTGGTGAATATTTTTGACGAATTGATTTTCAACTTTGCGAAACTTAAAGAATATATTTGACATCGTAATTGTTGCAGAATTTTTGGCCTTATAAGTCAAACAACGAAAAGTGTAGAAATCATCTTATATTTGTGTTAGTTTGTACCACAGATATCTTCCTAAATGCTTTTAATTGAAGTTAGAAATTATGCGCCCTTATAGTAATGACTGTATACATTTGTTTGGAAAATGCGCATAAATTAAAAATTGGAAATAAAGTAGTTTTAAGCATTTATGAAAAGTTCACAAGTTTTGGTTATAACATGAAACATAATTATCGAATTTAAAACCATTTATGGAAAATTTGACATTATGCTGTAACTGAAAATGAATGCATTTGAAGAAATAAACCTTTTGTATCAAATAATATTTTGCTACGCTTGTGGAAATAAAATTTTTGCTTCTTTTTCATAGTTTAATATCAATATATACATACATAACTTATGTAAGAAATATTGATAAATATTATGAATATTCCGAAAAATATGCAATCTTATGAATCCTACTTCCGCTATTTTCTTGAAATTGAATGACTAAAAATTCTTCCCAAACTGAATTTATTAAATTGTAAGTTGTGTATGTGTGATAATTAAACAAAAATACACTTAGTTAGTTACTGTAATTAATATTGTAAAACAACCTTAAGACTTAAAAAGATTCAGGCTCATTTCAGTGTAAAAAGTTTATGTCCATATTCTGGTACATTTGTATTACGAGAATGAAAAATTAGTGAAAGCTAATATAAAACATACCAATCAAATGAAAAACTCATTAAAAAACGTTTGTAATTTGCATTAAAAGAGAAGAGTGGTTATAAATGTCATAACTTCGAAGCTTTATATTTAAAAAAATTTTTTATCTATTAAGCTAATCGATATTAACAAATAAGTAACAACATTTATTAGAAAGGTATATTAAGACAAATAAAACGAATGATGATGACATTTACTAAAACAAAAATTGTGATCCTTTTGAGCCCGGAAAATTACATTCTGTTTAAATACCAAGTCTGAGATATTACATTTACTTATAACAGTCTTACAGTTAAAAAAAATTACATAAAACTAAGCAAATTGATATACTGTAGGAGTGATTTTAATAAATGCCAAATATTTTGGAGAATCCATTACATCGGGTGCCATTTAGGAAAAAATCGAAAAATGACTCGCAATATGTAAGATTCTTACGCAAGCTCATAAAACTTTTGTTTTTGGTTCATGCAAACATTCGCCATAGTTATAGAGTATTTTTAGCTTTTCGTCTTACAGAGTGAGTACAAAGATGGTAACATTTAATTAATTTATTGCCGTCACAATTTGCACTTGTGATGAAACAGAAAAATATGAAGTCAGGCATGATCTTAAATGTCTTGAAATTCTAAAACACCTTCCTTGATATTATAAAAAAAGTGTATAAATTCTAAGCGTCAAAATATTTTTCCTCGGCTAGGTTAGATGAAAAGCTCAGTTTCAAAAACATTGAGCTCTGCGAATCTTGAGAAATATTCGATACTTAATATATATAATTTAGATTTTTTTTCATAATTTAAATGCTTTGTATTCTCTATTAAAATTTCGCTGAAAATTACAGATCAAAATTTTAACACAGGGACAGTGTAGCCTTTAACAGTTTAATCCAAGCGATTGATCATTAAAAATAGAACCTAAAGTCCTTAATTTATGTTTTACAGTTTTATAACTTAATTTTACTATGTCTACAACATTATTACACAAGCACATCGTCACATTCAGACGTAATAGGCCACAAAATTTGACCATATATCTGCTAACATTCGTGTTTAGCTAAATAATAGCTAGACGCGTAAGTTTTATTACTATTTTGTAGAGAATAAGCTGTTTAGGTATAAGGAATCAAATAGGAAATTGCATTATTTATGGCTTTTCATGAATTAATTTAATCTCAGAAATTAAGTAAATCATTAGAAAAAAATTATATACATATATAAATGCACGTATTTTTCCCTTACAGATTAATTTTTTTAATTGCATTTTATTACTTGTTTTTCCATTGATCAACTTTCGAATTCAATTGAAAATTTTAATATTAAATATTTTTTGTTTGAATATTCATTCGAAGTTTATATACTTATTACTCTTACTTAAAGATTTCATTTTTTTTTTGACATTTGCGAAATTTTTTGTTTTATTAAATTTGTTTCAAGAAATCTTCGGATTCATACCAGTTTTAATATTAAAAAAACTGAGATTTATAAAACTAACTTATGACTGTTTGTCGCAAAACGGTCATTTTTAGCACACAAGGGGTAAAGTACATGTGGGAATCGAACCCATTATATATAGATATAATGTATTATAAGCAAAAATTGTAAATAAAGATTAGAAGTATATTAAGCAAAAATTGAAAGATACAAGAATAGATATAAAATTGAAAAGTACAAGAATAGATAAAACACTTAGTTCCATTGTACTTCGTTCCATTTTCCTTTATTCTATTTTCTTTAAAATTTTAAAATATATATTGAACATTTTTCCGAATGTTTACTATATTTCGTATTTTCAGTGTATTGTTCTCCATCTAGTATTTGAATATTATTCTCTTCATCTATAATATTTAATTTTATGAATTTGGTTTTTGACTAACTTTATAAACATATTATTATTCTCCATTTGGCATTTTCAATGTATTTTTCTCCATTTGAAGCCCAGTGGCTTAATGGCAGCGTTTCACGCTCCCATTACACAGGTCCAAGGTTCGATTCTCGGGCTGGGCAAGGCTGACTCAGCCTTTCATCCCTTCAGTGGGTTGATTAACTGAGTACCAAGTATGCTTGGGAACTAAACACTGGGGGTCTTACGTTAGGCTGACCACCTAATTGGGACATATGCTTCGCATCCCAGGACACTCGGTCATGAAAACAATTATGGGCACTGTAGGCCTTGGCCCACATGGGCTGTCGTGCCATGGAGTTTAGTTTTATTCTCCATCTAGTATTTGATTATTATTCTCCATCTAATATGCTTATGGACACGCTGTTATTGATTTTATAAAAGTGTACTATTAAATATATATATATATATATATATATATATATATATATATATATATATATATATATATATATATATATATATATATATATATATATATATATATATATATAAGGGTACTAAAAGTGTACTTGTGATATATTGACTTTGCTAATGAACACTTGTTGCAAGGTAAAATAATCAATATCATTCGGAATGGCTGGAGGAAAAGGAATTTTGCGGAATCCCTAAACTGTTCATTTAGGAAACCTCATGCTGAAAATGGCCGAGACCATCCATCTTCGGTGACCCCCGTTTCTTCCGTTGCCCCTATCAAAAAATGAAAACCCATAGAGTCTGAGATGGATCCCGAGGCACCTTCTTTGAAGACGCATCTCTCTGCCAAGCCCACTTCTTGTTTTTTACTTTGTCTTTGCGGAGGATTTTTTTTTTGACTGTCCGTAGCAGAGCCGCAGCAGCAGCGACCAAGGAGTGGCCGTAACGGGCCCACAGCAGAAACTATTAGAGCTGGCTTGGGCTAGCGCTGGTGCTTATGGACACGCTGTTATTAGGCTCATGACAAATGGCTGATAATGGGAAGATGCCGCAGGGGACAAAAATGCGGCAGCAGCTTAAGATTCTCCTTCGATTTATTTTATGATTTTTCGCGCAGGTGTCGCAAAAGAAATGTCCCTTAATTCTCGTGCGATTATTTGTAAAACGATAAAAAAAAATGCTTTCCAGTGGGATCTGGAAAATGTATTGGATTTTCTAATAAATTCAACAGTTCTACAGGCAAATGATTGATGCTTATCATAAACTACGCAATTTAATAGATTAAAGGTAATCATAAAAGTAATAAAATTTCCATAAATGATTCCCTTACGAATGCTAGAACATAAGTTTATTGAGAGAAAACAGTTTAAATTTGTTCAGTTTCAATCGTTAATTCTTTTTTGAAAATACTAGGTTCGTAATTATCAACATTTTTCTCATTTGATGATTAAAATCAACTACTAAACTAAATTTTAAAAAAATGATTTAGTAAATCAATATTTATTGCAAATTTTTAAGTAGCATGGATGCTTATAAATTTATTAATGTGGAATCTTGTGTAACTTTTATTCATTACCCATATATGAAAATCTATATATGTATATCTATATATCGTCTCTATATGAAAATTTAATTTCTTGAAATACTAAGTAAGATAAAAGTCAAATTAAATAAAATTTAAAATAAAAAAGTTATAAAAATATTGTCACACTAACTATGGCTAAAAATGAAACTCTTTAATACAAAATACTGTTTGAACTTGTTCCGTTTGTAGCCAAGAATCAGTCCAAACACTTGAAGAACGGAGGACGACGTAAAGTTGCATTTCTGATAGTGGCAATGGATGAGCATTTTATGTGTTTTCAACACATGACTCCACTCTATTGTTTGTGCAAACAGTGCATAATCCTTTTTTATGCACCCAAATATTCTAAAATCAATCCATAAACCAACTATTTGTTTCTATGTGTTTTAATACCGAAAGTGAGGAAACGATTAAATCCTATTTTGAATTATTCAAAAGTCGAAATTTGATTATTATTTCTTAGATCTAAAATATTTAATTCAAAGATAAAACCACAAAGCAAATTTCACCTTTCTTGGTCTATGTTTTGTTTTGTACGACTCAAAAATCATTGTCTTAAAATCATTTTTCAGTTTTATCTTGAATATATGTGCAAATTTCCTTACTATAAGTCTTTTAGGTTTGGAAATAAGAGAAAGAGAGATTTTACTTAAAGCTGGTTTTAAATTACTCAGTAAAAAATTTTTTTCTCTGCACACTTCTATACCACCAAATACCTATTTACGCCATTAATGTGAGAAATTTTGTATCTGTATCAGTGAAACTAGAAGTAGGGAAAAATGAGCGTAGTTTAAAGTTAGCTTTCAGCCATTTAAAGATAACTTTTTAATAACTATTTCCTAGCCCATCAGAATAATCTACGCATCGAATTTCTTGCTTCTAAATCTTTTGAGAATGAAAATGAGAATAAGAACATATGTTTTATTCTAAGGTCAGCTTTAGATCTCAATTTCAGACTAAATTCTTACAAATATTTATTAGAAGCAAAATATTAACTATATGCCAAATTTTTAATTTTTAGGTATTTTGAGGTGGGAATAAATTAAAACGTATTTTAGATTAAGGACAGTGTTTTACACATCTCATAAGCTGACTAAATTTATAAACAATGGCTTTATTCGTTCCATAAAGCCCACACTGAGTTGAGTACCAAATTTCTACTTTTGGATCTTTTTAATTTGGGTATTTACAGATCAATGAGTGAGTGAATTTACGTTGTTTATATGTTTATATATTGCTTGATTTTACTTTATATTTAATATAATTATATTTATATTATAATGGAAAACTTCACATTTGAGATAAAAAAATAATTAGAAGAAAACTCGATTGTTGACAGCAGCAAGATATTATGAATATAACTTAATTAAAACTTCATTATTTAATATAGTTTTTTGAATAGTTAATTTTCATTTACATTTGTATCAAATTTTTGAATTTTGTTTTCATCAAAGGGAGAGACAGAGAGAGAAAGAGAGAAACAGAGAAAGAGACAGACACAGCGAGGAATATTCTTATTTTCACTCGCACTTGGCCTTTTTTGGGAAATCCTCTTGGAGATACAGCGGAAAAAAAGTATAGAGGAAATAATTGAAGAATGCAATCAAAATGAAATACTGCAAATGTAGCCTTCTATTTAACTAATGAGTCAGTAAAGCTCTAATCTTTCACAATTTTTCATAAAATTACAAAAATGTATAACAGCAAATCTAAATAAAAGTCTGTATAAAATTCATACAATTTCATAAAATTCAATGAGCACATATCAAATTTGAAGCATGTATTTCTGGTCAACTAAAAATATTAACTACGATATTAAGAAGTTGATTTCAACCTCATAAAAAGATGAAAAGTGACAAGCTTTTTTTCAGCCCCATAACGCTAGGCTAGAACGATATTTTATCTTTTTCAGTATATCAAGGGGAGGAGGTAAGGGCAACTTAAACAGAGGACACTCGGTGGATGTGCATCGTGGTCCTGAAAGTGGGTGGATGTTCGTAATTTTGAAGCAGGAACCAAGCAGAAGGCCCCAGAATTGGCCTGCCACACCCAAAGATATCATTTCACATGGAAGACATTGCGACCACGACATATTTAGCTGCCTCAGCGCCATTAGCAAATAGATCTTCAACTGGGTTGGGATTCAAAACCACTATGTGTCAACAATGAAAAAGAACGCCTTAACCAATCAGCCCACTACGGCCGAGCCTAGAAAAAGTAGGAATATGTTTATTTCGGGAACCACTCCTGAGACTCACAAGAAATTGAATCAAATATTCCTTTTAATTTCAAAGCGTTAGATGCAAGTAAAATATTGCTATTTCAAAAAAGAAGCGAAGTCATGTGAAAGGGATCACGTGTTGTAATTCAAGGATTCTAACGCGAAATTTATAGTATATTTCTCATTTAAAAAATACTTGTGGCACTTTATAAAAATATATAACGCCAGTCTTTCTGTATAAGAGATTTGAAAAAAAAGTATATAATTTACAAGTCATTAATCACTGAAAAAATTTATATGAAATTTGAAGGTTGTGTATTTTGTTATCACGAAAAATGAATTACCCTTTTTAAAAATTTCTATCTCTCAAAAATAGAGTTAAAAAAGATGTATGTTATGAAATTCCACATACCTTGACGAATTCAAACGAAGCTTTTTATATAAGTAACTTTTTTCTCTTCCCAAATGTCCAAGCATTGATGAATTTACATAAAAAAATCAGCGAATATATCTTCCTTCTTGTCTCAATAAATACGTTTATAAAAAAGCGTTTTCTCTCTCTCTCTCTCACCCTCCAAATAA
Source organism: Latrodectus hesperus (assembly GCA_037975125.1). Taxonomy (NCBI): domain Eukaryota; kingdom Metazoa; phylum Arthropoda; class Arachnida; order Araneae; family Theridiidae; genus Latrodectus; species Latrodectus hesperus. Next base: position 15,405,231 of record JAJQOW010000014.1, on the reverse strand, counting down.
AAAAGCTGAAGTAGTAAAGAAAATTAAATTTGTTGGTGTTTTGAATGTTACTTGGTATATATTTTCAAGATTAATTTGCTATATATATAGATATGTATATATATTCAATCCAAAAAATAAATAATAACAAAAATAAAACAAATGAAACGAGTTGTAAAATAAAGATTGCTTTCTGATTAAACATGCTTTAACAAATTTGAGCAAAATTCGATACACATTTTCTTTAAAGCTTTGAATATTTTAGAAAGTTTATAAAATATTGTTAGACCTCCAGATATGATAAAATGAGGGTAAAAATGGGACATGCCGAGTCATTTGGAAAAAAAATGTTCGAAATGTATTTGCTATGAAAATTCTTTATGCAATTCTAATAGTTGTGGTTATCATTATTATTTTTCTATTTGGTATTGCTCACAGTAGCTGGAGGACAAAAACTATCAAGAATTGGAATGTGGTTATTCAAAACTTTTAGATTTAAAAAATACAATTTTTATTGCATGTTGTTTTTATCATAAAAAAGGAGCTTATAACAATTATGTTTTCTGATAACAGAATTGAAAAATGGGAAAACGGTCGGGGATTTAATTCAAAAAAGAGAGTAAAATCTAAATATCTTTATAAGTAATAAATGAAATCATCGTTAGAATAATCATGGAATATTTGGTGAGATATTAAGCAAATTTAGTATATATATAACGATATTAACATAAATTTTATGAAGTTTCTGTTCACTGAGGTAAACAGAGATGCATTCTATAACGCATATATAAGTCTAGAGAATGTCTATAATGATACACAATAGTTAGAAGAAGCTAATTATTAATCCACCGACACATACACAATAAGAAGGATCAGCATCGAATAATAGATAATATTGAGAAACGGTCGATATTTATGCCAAATCATACTTTTTGGAATCAGTGAAATAAGTTATGGAATTTCCTATTAGCTTAATTTTTGGCGTTTATTTTAAGTTCGTAAGTTCAATTTCCTTTTCAGAATTATTAGATGTTATCCATGGCTTTTAGAATTTACTTTAAATCGTTGGTTCCATTCGAATTATCCATCATGTAGAAAAAATGATCATAATGCGAGTAACCAACCTGATTCACCAATGTCAAATTTAAAATCTCATCCATATCGATAATGTGAATAATGAATTGACAAAATATAAAAAATTAAACTAGATTTAACAGTATTTGAAATGTATGGGCCAATCGGAAATAATCCAGAGGACTTTTAATCTAAAATTTGAGTGTTGTAAAAATACGCAAAGTTGTATAAAAATAAAATGTGCAATGTAAGCTGGTTTCTAAAAATAAAGTAACAAATTGCAAAATCGAGATAAATTGACTAAAAGCAGTTCAAAATTCTTAAAATACAAAATTTTATAGAATAATCTTTTACAAAAGATTATTATTAGCTTTACAATATGCAAGACATATTGAAATTAGTTGTTAAGGTGAAATATAAAAAAAAACGTTAGTTTATTAAGCAATTTCGATTTTTGCCATAGAGAACTTAGAAATAGGTTAACGATAGTATAACGTTGAAAAACGAAAAAGTGTTAATCGTTTTATGGTAAGTTGGCTGTAGAACTGATTTCCAACTGATAGTTCATCTATTTAGTGACTCAATCTTATCCAAGGTAGGTCAAAAGTTACCTTGTTTGAAGATTTTTGGAGTATGTAACTTAGTACACACACGTTGCAATAAATACCAAATTAACTTCTGTTGTTGTTGTTGCATGCCCCCTTTGGCCAGCAACGCCAGACCAGGTCCATAACGTTGAACACTCCCAAAAAAATCTAGCACCATCAAAGGATAGTTATATAAATCATGCTTGGATAGCTCCAGGCACTCCAGGATGTGTTTTGGAGCAGATAATTCATTAATTTTTTTAAATTAACTTCTACTTCAACACAAGATCAACCATGATAATACGTATAAAGCTGCATGAATGCTGTCCAAATATTATATAGGGCTGACACTATATATCCTCCTTACTTTCTGATATACCAATGATGTTTGAATTTGGCTCATTGTCATGCAAATATCATAAATACTCACACACACATATATGTATACAGGAGGTGTGTTTTTATGTGAGGAGGAGTATTTTCAGATGCCCACGTGTGTCTTGTATATGCTACCATGATACCACTTTCAATGCTGAAAGGTATTGATACTGGATATTATAGTTTGTCCATGTACTGACGCAACTGAAGGTACTTTTTTTCTCCGTGCAGATAATGGTCCATTGTAGACTGTTCACCTCAGGCACTAATATCTTAACGGGGAAACTGTAATATTAAAGTCTAGACTTTTAACTTTTTTTAAAACTTTAATCCTACTAAACATTTGTGGGATATTCTAAGGGGTGTATCGATCGTCTTCAAACACCTTAACAAAGAATATACAAAGTTCCATTTCTGTGGTTAATGGGCATTGCTATTCATGTATGACATTATGATACGACACCATAAAAATTATCATAATGTCCATATTGCTCTGTTCGGAATAATCATATTTACTGAGATCTTCTGTTCCTGTTCACATTATAAAGTGTAAATTTCTAAAATATTTCGTATTTTCCGCCTACAACTTTCATAATGAATGCTGTGACCAAATTTCGGATAATTTGCTTGCTTAATTTTCATCTTTTTTGAGTTGCCATCATTTTGTCATTTATTGCATAACTATTTGAATTGAGTAAAGTTGAAGTAAATATTTTAAGAGAAAAGAAAAAGTTAAATAGTTAGAAAACGCGTTTTTATTTCGACAGATTTTCTTTTATACTTAAAGAAATATCAATTTTCAAAGGTTATGTTACTTTCTTAATGATAATTTCCATTGTTGGATGTAAAATTAAAAAGTTTGCTTGCAATAAATTTTGTGAAATTTAATCCTGCAAAGAATTTGTGAAACATTTTATTGTATTGTTTGGAGATTTTTACATTAAAAAAATTAAAATAATTTTTTCCACTCATGTGAATTTGATTCCTTATCATTGTTGTGAATATGAACAATGATAAGGAATCAAATTCACATGAGTCACATCACAACAATGCTGTTGTGAAAACAGCATTGTTGTGAATATTCTAAAATTGGGTTATTCAGTCAGATGGAATAAATCATCATATAGAATTTTAAGTAATTTTCACACACACAGGATTCAAAAACAGATAATCAAAAATTTATTTTCCATTGATTATTGATTGCTCATTATTCTATTATAAATCAATAAAATGGGTTACAATAGATTGATTTTTTATCTGCATTGTTAAACAACGTATTCAACTGTTAGTTTTTAGCAAACCTCTCAAACTCTTATGTATCATGTAAATATTCTGTGATAGTTTGACATAAAGTTGATTTTATAATCAAATTTCCTTATTTCATCATTCATTAAAATTCTATATTTTTTAAAGTTTTATTACATGTAAATTCATGATATCATAAGATCAATTAATTCGCGCAGATGTGAGTATTGTATTTTGAAAAATTGAAGAAAAAGAAATGCAAAGAACATATTAATGATATTCAATATCATGCCAACATTTTTTTTGAAGACAAAATTTCTCAGTGACTACAACAGGATCATTTGAGCTATTTGAATGATGAGTGAATATCTGAAAGGTTAGTGAAAAACAAGATTAGTTTTCCAATAAGCTGGGATAAAAATCTCTTGATTTAATTTCAATGGATAGAAAGACAAAAAAATGGCTTCAATTATGGATTTTCGTGTAGAAATAATACAACAAATCAGTATTTACCTAATATAATGATTCGAGATAATTATTTAATTTTTAAATTATATAATCAAGTAAAGAGGGTATTCACGATATTTTTATATCGATTTTTCATTTAAATTCAGAAAACACGCAGAGGAATTCGGAAAAAAATCGACAATAATTATTACATAGCAGATACATAATACTAAAATCGAAAAATCGCTTGTAATAATTAAAGATGAATTCTCCTGTCAAATAAACTATTTCTAATAATATTTTTTTAAAAAATATACTAACACTCTATACTGATAAATTAGTGTGAAAAAATGGTTTCAAAATTTCGATACATAAAATCAGAGTTATAATTAATATTAAAGAAAAAATCATTAAGTTTAAATGTTATCACAATGAATATCCGAAAAAATATTATAACTTCACTAGCATTTGAAAAACCAAGTCCATTTTCTTAAAAAGAAAACCTAAGCAAAAGTTGGGATATGATTGTTAGATACAATAATATCGTCAACTATAAATAAAATGATTAGTAAATATTTGAATTTAATTATAATGTATATATATATATATATATATATATATATATATATATATATATATATATATATATATATATATATATATTTTATTATCGCTATATATTGCTGGTAGAAAAGACAAAATATTGTTATACATAAAGCATTTGTTTGTCATTAGATAAAAATAAATCGTCATTATTAACGAGTTTTACGGAAATCATTTAATGATTGCAGTAAATTAAAAGCACATTTATACAGAAAACAAAATGCTATAACAACAAACATTTGATGGCCAAAATGCTGATATAATATTAAATGATTCATGGTTATTCACAACTTGTATTACAATGGAAAAATTAACATAAGAAAGATCAGGAAAATGATGAAATCTATTCTATGTTTCGAAATTAAGTTTTTTATTTTTATTTATTTATTTATTTTATTTTTTACTTTGAGCAAAGTACAATTTATAATCATGTAAGTAATAATATATAATCTTTAGATATTAGTTGGGTAAGTTATCAAAAATAATTACAAGAAAAGAAATAATTTAGGATAATTGTTTTTACAGTTAAACATGTTACAATGTTTTCAAAGTATATTACCATAATGGCAAACAAATGCCACAATGAGTATATTTTTGAACTGATATGTATATATTTAGAAAGAATATGATATATCATATTTTTTGTATAAGGATGCGTTAATAAATAAATAAATAAAATTTTCAACATATAATAAAGAAAAAAAAAGATATTCCAAATATAACTCAAAAGTAGTTAGCAAAAATTCAAAAAGTTGAAAATTTTTTCCATGGGTAATTTTTGGTAAGACAGATGATAAATTCGCCAAGAAATACTATCACAAATATTTCAAACATTTATTATTCCACAAATAATAAACGGATTAGTATAAATGAATCAATATATTTCTCTGGTTAAGAATTCTGTAGCAGTTTTGTAAACAGAATTTTCTCAACAAAATATTAATAATAATTGAAAGAGTAAACTACTGAGAAAAAAATGGTAATTAGTTTAAACAAGAACATTTATGATGAAAATTTTTATTCGCTATTAATATAAATTTCATTTCCTAATAACAAATAAAACATATATTCCATTTGAGACTACATATCATATTATTTTCATGAAGAATTAAAAATTACATTAGAAAGAAATTATTACAAAACTGTCTATATATATATATATATATATATATATATATATATATATATATATATATATATATATATATATATATATATATATATATATATATATATATACATAAAGGTTTAAATTGTCTACTTCAAATAAAGTTGAATAACATTTAAATTAATAATAAATGATTTTTTAAAGAACATCCTAAAAATTTAAGGATATTTTTAATATTATGATCATTTATGAACTAAGCGAAACAGATCAGATTAACTTTATTTCCAATAATATTTAATAAGGAAATGGAGTTAATATTTAAAACATGTCAAGACTATATTTTAGTCAATGTCGAAATTGGTTCCATTTTTAGATATAAGTTTGAAGCATAAAAAAAGAGCGATTTAAAATAAAAATGCTTTAAAGAGTATATAAAATTCTGGAAATTACGAAACTGTTTTATAAATTAAAGAAAAAAAATTGCATATATGCTTTTTATGTTATATAATTCAAGATATCTTACTATTTTCTTTACTTTATTAAAATATTCAATACCACTTTAATTGTTATTTACGATTTCACATACCGTAGAAATTACAGAAGAATTTATTTAAGTCTTATAAATACATATGTATAGGGACAGCTACGTTTGAAACTATTAATCTGTTAAAAAAAAATGCATGTTACATAATTTTGAAAGGCAAAAGAAATCTCTCTACTTTTAAATGCTAGTTTTGCTATAAGAGTTCTAACTTGTAAAAAGATTTTGAGTTAATAAATTGTCATCTTTCATAAGGGAAAAATTGAAAATCACGATATAAATATAAGAAAAAGTGTGGCTAATCGTTCTCGGAAGAGCTTTCAAAATTTCAGTTCTAGGCGATCAACACCCTTTGCGCTTGTGAATAGGCCGCTGACAGCAACTGATCAGTTGTTTATCGTTCTGTGCACACACGTCTGGGGGTCCTGAAGCGCCCGCCAGTGCCCCTATAGATACACGTCGATCCGATAACTGAAGGGTGTACCTCTGTCGGGCGCAAAACCCCTATTTAAGCCACAAAATAAAAAGTAAAACAAGATCTTCTGCCGTATGGATCCATTATCTTACTCGTGGTTTGGAGCAGTAGCCAGAGCCGCACCTTCCATGCTGGAGAGACACGCACCTGAATCGAAACCGCCTACTTGCGTAGAAATTACAGGGTTTTGGTCAAGTTGCATAGTGCTCCACCCTGAGGCCTGAAGCCAGTACTTCACGCCGATCCATCCGCCGGTACACCCACCCGGGGGCACATTCTATTCCCCTCGTGCACCCTTGGTATATTTGCGGGTCTTATTATATGGGTTTTTTGCAGTTAATGATGGTAAGTGGGAAGATTAAAGAATGGCTGCTAGGCGAATCTTCCCTTGATAAAAGCGAGTGGCTCTTCTTCAAAAGAGGTTGTAGAAAATTTTGTTTCCTGATGATAAAAAGAGAACTAGATAGTTGTATTGTTGAAAATATACTTTCAAACGATTAAGGAGAGATTCATTTATTAATTTTGATATGTTCTCAGTATATTGTTTTAAATAATCTTCCTTGATAATATTTTCAAGTTACTTTACTATCCCAGTACATGTATTGGCAACGTTTTTTGCATTATATAATTTATAGCTTTAAAATTATTGATTAATAAATCCTAAAGGGCGCTCCATGGCTGAGTGGTCTAAAGCATCACCGCTAATCGCTTGAGAGCGTAGGAGTGTGGGTTCGATTCCCACCGTGGCCCTGGGTGTTTTCTTCATTATTCTTCTGTGGTTGTACATCTGTCATTGTGCTATTTGCCCTATTATCGTACGAAGACTTACAAGCGGATCTCAAGAATAAAGCATACAAGTCTGAATATATGTAATGTAATAAAATAAAAAAATAAATAAATCCTAAATAAGGGAAGTGTAATTGTGCATTAAAGAAACATTTACGTATCTCATTATGTATCGAAACTTCTTGAACAAGTTTCACGTGAGAATATTGTTTCAAAATCAAAATAAAATATTGCATATAATTAATTATTGTTTTTTTTTCTAATAATGCACATTATATTTTCTACTAAATAAGTCTCATTATTTGCGTATTAACTGAAAAATACTGGAATCATTAATTTCAGTGAAATATACATTATGTTAATTGAAAAAATTAATTTCATTGAAATAATAATATAATTTTTCAATTTAAATAGTTATTCAGTGTTTCAGATTATTTGATTAAAAAACTTATATTCTAGAGAAATGAAAATTTTATTTCTGAATTTCATTATCGAATTAAATTATTAATTATTTTGCAGAAATTTTTTGGCTTATTTTAAATATTAGAGACAACAATTTTAGTCAAATTATAGAGTTTTTATGATATTAATATTTACGAAGTTCATGGAAGCATGAAAAAATTTCATAGCATGTTTTCACTGAAGGAAATAACAAATGACCCATTAAACACAGTTATATCAATAAAATTTGAGGAAATTATGTCATAAAATATATTGTTTTCAAAATTTGATGCGTATATAAATATTATAAGAACCAATTTAATCTTATATCTTGGTTGGTAATCTATCTTTATATTAAAGCAGCAATTAAGAGAATGTGAAATAAAATGTTATAAATCCAAGAAATAATGTTTGAAGTGATATTTTAGCTTGGGAATTTTTAAAGTATTTGCAGAAGCTTTAACATTGTATTTTTTACATTTTATTAGTTTATAAACATTCTAATTATCAATTTTTCAAGACATTAGATTTTAAAGAGCATGCTTACTCAAAAAATATTATAAAAATATATTTTAAAAAGAAAAGTATTAATCATTTCGGGCATTTAAGACTGATTCAATATAAAAATTATTGATAAACTAACGGAAACTATAAACTTAAAGTAAAAAATTATAAATGAACAATTAATTTTTAGTGTTACACCATTTATTAAAAATTACTTCTTAAAGAAAAAAATAGTCATTTTAATCAGTAATTAATAGAATAAACTGCACACAAATGTGTAAACATTGAATCTTGTAGATAATAATAAGGAGTACCTTGGAAAATTATCCCATAAAATTGAAAAGGAAGGTAACAGTCAAAGTTGCATAGATGTAGCCTCAAAAACTCAATGTTGATTAAAATAATAAACTACCCAGCATTCCATGTCAACTTAAAACTGAATAAAGGAAAGTAAAACATGAAAAAATATTCAAAAAGGACTATCTTTCCATTTAATCTTTGACAAAATGATTAAAGCTCTCTCATATCCATACAAGTATCTATTATGGCCGAGTTACTAGAAGTGTGTTGTCTTTTGTGGGTCGTAACCTCTGAACTTCCCTTCGCGTGTACATTTTTACACGTGGCAGATGTCTGTACATGTGCTGGAGGAGGGAGGATAGTGATAAATAATTTTTAGATACCTATCAATAATAATTACAGTGTAGGACGGTGAATGAAGGCCCGGCTTTACTGTGTGCTCCTAAAAAATTATCTTGGTGGAAAATACACTGCAATTAACATTTCCTGGTCTAACATTTATAAATGTATCTTTTTACAATTTATTTTGTGACTAAAATTCTTGTTTCATGTAAATAACATTACAATTTTATAAGATAAACACATTTGAATTTATTGTTATTTTGCTATTAAGCACTTAAAGGAATTTGTCATTTTTCGAATCCTATTTTGTGGTGCCTTGGTGAATCTACACTAATTGAAGTATTTGGTATAAATTAGATGGCTTGTGTAAATTGAAGCAAATGAGAATTTTTTAAAGAGTAATCTATAAAAGATTGCGTAAATATTATTTTAATTTCCAAATTCTTATCTGTGAGAGCACAGCTATCAAATCAGAACCCTTTGTATGAAATCAAAACTTGCGCTATTTGAAATTATAATGGTTAAATCAAAATAGCACAGAATAATGCATTTTTAACAGACATAAAATGACCTTTTTTAGAAAAATATGAAAAGTATCTATTTATCAAATTATAAATTTAACTGTAAATTAATAATACTATTGTTTCCACTTTATTTTACATTATTCAAAAATTAGTTTAAGATAAAATTTCAATTTTCAAATGATTGGTTAAAGTAACACATGCATTTAGTAAAAGGAAAAAAAAAACATTAATATCATAATGAACCTACAAATAACGCATCTTTTAACCATAAGACTATTGTTTTAAAATATATGAACACACATACTAAGCATACATTTTAAAATAATATAAGAAGGGAAATACCGATAACTTAGCTAGAATGAATATATTAATAAAATGTAACAAAAAAAGCTTCAGTGCACAATTCAATAAAACAAAATAATATAGACAATAACTGAAAAATAATTGAATAAATTATTTACATTAAAAGCATTCAACACTTACGTTTAATAATATAGTCACTGAAGACAAATCTAATATATAAATAATATTTTTATAAAATTAATTTCAATTTTATTTAAATTTTATCAAATGTTTTTTACACTAATGGGAAATATAGATTTCTTCGTAGTGGGGAAACAATTAACTTAATAAATATAAAAGAAGGAAATTTTATGATTTTAAAATAAGTTATTTATTATAGGTATACGTATATATATTCAATTTTTTATTAAATATACAACACACATATATACAAGCTATTATAATTAAATATACTAGATACTTTAAGAAATTTTGAGGAATCTGATTAATTTAATAGAATATCACAGTTAAATTTCTATTCGTATAATAGGTAAAAAATACATTTTTTGCAGTGAATGCATAATTTTTATAAAAAAAATTTCTAAGATTTCAAGAATTAAATATAACTTAATTAAAGTTATATTTAATTTTTGATATCTTACAAACTGTTTTATAAAAATCATGCATTATCATCATGCTGTGTGTAGGAATGTGCTAATAATTAGCTATAAATAAAGATCGATAATTAAGCATAAAATTGAAAATGTATTCATAAATTTTACACATTTTAAATGATGCACAAAAATTCTAATAAAATTAAGAAGCTTAATTATTTATTTCATATGAAATTAAAATTCAGTTTCATCCGAATTATATACAATGTTAAGTTTAATAAAACTAAAACTTATTTTCAAATTTAAAAATATTTTTGCTTTCATCAATAAAGTGTAGTAGAAACCAAGCAAACATACTGTGAATTCAATCCAAAATTATATCTTTAGAAAGAAATATTTTTTTCTCCATTTTATTCCCTTATAAATTAATGGTTATCCAGAAATTAGAAAAAAAAATGAAAGCCAGTTCAGGAGTGAAGAAAAACAAACCTACCTGTATCTTCAGAGAAAGCGTATGCTCGGTAGTTGAAGCAACACCCATTTAACATACATTTGTAGATTTTTACTATATTTGTTTGTTGGGCTCCACCCGATTTTCATTGCATTTGTCAAGAGGTGCATTTGATAGACATTAAAAAATGTACGCCCCCCTCTGGAACTACATTCTAAATCATAAGTTGTCGTCGATATTTATGGGAGTGCCAGAGCCCTAAGGGCGCTGTACTACCAAGTTTCTTGGAACGTTACCGTTTGGAATGTGAAGTTGTTCTATCTATCATACTGATCTCTAAGAGAAATATGAGAGAAGTTATACTTTAATGAGGGGTCTTTCGAGATGATTATATTCCTTCTATGCGAAATGATTAAAAATAAATAAATCTGTGATTATAGTTTTGAAGTATTGCGACACAAATCAGCTATAGGAATCTAAAATCAAATAATACAATATCACGTGGAGAATTTAAAAGAATAATTCTCATATTTTTCGGATGGATATATTATTTAGAAAATAAAAAGAATGGAAAATCATACACACAGAGAGAAAACACACATTTTCTTTTTTATTGATTTCAAATATAATGCCTTAAATTAACAAAATTTGTACTGTAAAATATTTTAAGACTTTTCTTTTATTTGTTCAATCACACAGGAATTTTCATTCATTAACATAAAGAGTTATTGAATCAACAACAGCATTGTCTCAAGTCGGAATTAGTATTAAAAGGAAAAGAAACATGATTGATTTATGAATTCCATAACAAATGTTCTCGCGTGCTTAAACGCGATGTGCTATTATAGTGTAACAATGGATATTTATCATTCTAATATTATCTGATACATTTTTATCCTCCAACATTATCAAAAGGAAAACTAGATATATTGAAGTAAGCGAGACTAATAATTGTAATGATAACGATGAAAATCATATCGTTTCCATATACTAAAGGAAATTTTTGCAAACGATTTCTTATGCCTTAAAAATCTAAAACATCAAATTTTTTATTACTCTTGCAAAACATTTAACGCAAGAATATGATTATCTAAAAAGATTTAATACTTTATAAAATAATATTTAATTCTCTAAATACTATTTAAGATACATAACTAACACATTTTACAGTGAGTATTAATTTTACACTTGTTTAATATAAATTCAATTAGTAACTTAGAAATACTTGTGAACAGAAAAATTTTAATATTTAGAATTAGATATTAAGATAATTAATTAATTTCGATATTTGTTGGATTTTAACTCACTGAATCAATTTAGTTTGGCAATTTATTATATGTTACTGATTTTTTGTGATCATTTCTAGTGATGAAATTCAATAAATTTCAATATGTTGGTAATGATATTGTAATAAACAATTGATTTTAACTCAATGGCTGATGTTAGCAATTTTAATAAATAAAATTCTGTGTGAAATCAGAAATACAATATCACACATATTATTTGATATTAATATATAATTGAAAAATTAACGATTACGTATTAGCAATTATTATTTTGTGTGATATATATATATATAAATTCGGGCATAGATGTTGTATAATTCATGATTCCAAATTCTTAATTTTTTTGGCGATGAAGAAATGTTGCCAAGATGTCGTATCGTGACGTGCGCGATAACATAAATACTTGAGTTATCAAAATAGAATTTTCTGCATAATTCTTATAGGTCTCCATATGTATGACGTAATAAAAACGAGGTTGCCAGATACATAAGAAAATCCACCGAAAAATCGCCAATCTCAGAATTTGGCATCATGGATTATACGGCACCTGTGCCTAAATTCATGACTTATATGCTGAAGTGAAATAAAGTTATCTATATAGAAGTTAACTTCATTTTCACAGTTACTAAAACACAGAAAAAATGCAAAGAATTCTATAAACTATATTTATTCCAAAATCAATAAGCCAGCTATAATAATTAAAAAAATATTCATATAAATAATAAAAACAGTATTAATTTAGACTTTGCTTGACACAGCAGGAATAATGGGAAAAGATTTTCTTTTCGATGCTTTTTAACCAAGTTCTTATAATTATTGTGCAATGGCAGTAATATAACTTAGCCTCAATATTTATGTAAAAATCTCCTTCTCTCTCTGGTATTACTTGGAATATATTGTAATTTTTATTTATATAGGAAAATATATAAAATCTTCTCATGTTTATTAAGATTTAAAGAATTTGGATTATTTTGAAATCACAATTGAGACATTCCTACATTTTTTTTTACACATAATCTGGCATGTAGAATGAAAAAGCAAATTTCCGTGGCGATTCCACTAACGCCTTAGAAACTCAGCAGTCTTTTAAAAATATACCAGCATCGATTACGTTGAGTTACATATTGGCCGAGAAAATTAGAAAATGATGAAAGATTACGATGCATAATACCACGTGTTGTAGTTATTTAACAAGAAGAAGAAGAAGGAGTCATTAGGTAGGAAGATGAAAAATGCCATGTGCCTGTGGAATTCGCCGGCCGTAGGGAAGTTGAACAACGAAAGTTCTTGTTGCCTTCTGCTGCAGGTGAAGGACCCTGGGGCAACTTTCTCTCGCCAATTGCCTCATCGGCACGCAGTCTGCCAGTTCTGGTATACCTAGGTAGGCCCGATCTTCTCCCTTCTCTGGTAAGTCCCCTCTTTTTTACTTCCTATTCTTCTATTTCACTGAAGGGACGCTTTTGTTTCACGATGGACAATTATCACGTGTATAAAGAGACCTACTGAATTATCCTAGATAAGATCTTTTGTAATGCTTAATGTTCTGTTAAGTACTTAAGAATAATTTCGAATGAATAATCATGTGAAAAAATTCAAAGAGAAACTATTGTTTTGGTTTCTTTATTTAGTTTACTAGGTTTCACGCTGCTGTCGTTAAGCCGTTAATGGTATTATTATGTATTTCTATACATTTTGGTTATTATAGGAAAAAAACGAAATGTAGCATCATTCAAATTGCATTTTCAGTTTATATAAACTTCTAAAAATTTTCTATATGTGTACATGCTCTAAAAAATGAATAAATTTTATGTTATGGTAAATTTTATGCAAACAGAAAATTTTATTTGTTTTCTTTATGTAATTCTAAGGAAATATTTGATATTTGATATTGTAATTTATTGTGTTTAATTCATTTAGTAACATATGAATGGAAAAAGAGAATAAATTTTATTCTATTTTTGAATAGCATATTTGTCTTAGGTCAAGGTTTGTCTTATGTTATGTAATATTGGCTAATTTGTGAGTATAACACCAATACAAATTAGTCTATTTTACATAACAAAAATAATAAACATATTATAACTATATTATATAAATAACAAAGTAATTTTGCTTTACATAAAATGATTATTTGATAAAACTATTCGATAAAATGAAATAAATACATACTGCTTAATTATCTTAATTATCAAAGTCTTTGTAATATTTAATTATTCCTATAATATTATAATCAATTTAAGGGCTGAATGTTTAAAATGAAATAGCTTTCTTTTATAAAAAATATGTGGAAAAATTTAAAATTAAATTTGTGGGTACAATTTGAATGAATTTCAAAAGAAGCATTTTAAAATACAGAAGCACAAAAAAGAGGAAATTTAAATTTTTTATTTATCATTATAAGAGGATAGTGATTTAAAATACTATATTTACAGAACATAGCAATGATATATTCTTAAACTTTTAACAGTTTTATTTATAAGCAGACTTAAATGAAAATGAGATTTTAAAACATACAAATTTTTCACAAATATTTTTTGTCTCATTCATAATTTTTTTAATTTATTTCCATTTGGGATCCTGTTTTAAATGAGAAAATTACTCAACTCAGTCAAATCAAGTGTACATATATCTCAATTATATAAATGCTATTATGCATGCAGTGTTTTGTAGTACATTTTGAATAGACTTTGAAATTTCATTAAGATTTTTTAAGAAGAGAGAAGAAACGATCCTTTGTACCTTCCAAAATAAATCAAGGTGTAAGGTCTGGGTAACCTGAGGGCAATGATATTTCAATATTGCAGATGTGAACACTGTCTATAAGAATATTGATCTTCTTTGAGCCCTGAAGAGGCATTTGCGCAATTAAAAAATTTTTTTAATTTATAATTCCAACTATCCAAAAATAGTGTGGAAGTTAATATAAAAATTGAGAAATTTATAATAATAAGGTCCACAACTTGACAGACAAATGAAAAAGATATTATTATTTTTTCAGGATTTTGATAACACAGATTTATGATTGTAAAAATCTATTTTCATTAATTTAAATTATAATTCTCAATTATGTCTCATGGTTTAAAAATATACAAAAGGAAACTTTATTCCAAAAATATTTCATCCCTTAAAGAAATGTCATAACTTAATATTTAAACTAATACAAGCGATTTTCTTATTCGACAAGACATTGTGCTAAGAGAAAAATTCAAACAGATGATACAAATTCTTCAAGCATGTTATACAAAAAGTAAAATTTCACTACATTTCAAATTTTGTTTTATATTTGTATGTTTAATTTTATATATAATTTTATATTTACTGAATAAAAATTTACAATAAAATTTAACAATTTTCAGAATGTAAGGTTAAATGTTTTTATTTATAAAAACTTTAAATACATTTTAATGTGTTTATTTATGTTCTCACTTTTAATAATGTTTTTATTTTTTCTATAAGAAAATATATGCATTCATTAAATTATGAACAAACATATAGAATACGTTGATTGCAATACACACACACACAAATATATGCATACATTTATATACATACATACATACATATATATATATATATATATATATATATATATATATATATATATATATATATATATATATATATATATATATATATATATATATATATATATATATATATATATATATATATATATATATATATATATATATATATACACACACACACATATATAAAATTTTCTAAAGTTTAAAAAAACAGTTTGTTGAAGTAAGAATCCATTTGGTTTCATGTTTCTTTCTATCCATATTTTCTTTAAAAAATATCTCGACATTATTCATTTTCACAACAATTCTTAGAAAAATCACGTTCGTCTAATGAGATCTTACGATTAGAAATATGAAAAAATTAGTGACAACACTAGTAGCTGATTCCAAATTGCCTCAAATTACTGTAATGAGCCTTAAATAGTCATACACCCCTCCAAAGCAAGCTTCTATTCAGGGTAACTCTGGAGGTAATGACGGGGCTCGATCTGCAAATTCCCCGGAGCAATTTAAGCCCGTCCAGCGATCTGAATACGATATACAGGAGGACACTTTTCACAGAAATTTCCGCCTGTGAGATGATCCATTTTTTTTATGTCAGTTTATCGTCATAAGATATCTCTCTGACATATTCATTAAATGTATTTCTTTCAATTTTCTTTGGTTTCGTTACTAATAAGTGACTCTTTTTAAAGCGATCAATGAATATAATTGAATTGTAAACTTTTATTGAATATAATTATTTGAATTAAAGAAAACGGCATATATATATATATATATATATATATATATATATATATATATATATATATATATATATATTTATATATATATATATATATATATATATATATATATAAATATATATATATATATATATATATATATATATATATATATATATATATATTATATATATATATATATATATATATATATATATATATATATATATATATATATATATATATATATATATATATATATATATATGTATATATATATATATATATATATATATATATATATATATATATATATATATATATGTATATATATATTTATATATATATATAAATATAAATATATATATATATATATATATATATATATATATATATATATATATATATATATATATATATATATATATATATATATATATATATATAAATATATATATATATATATATATATATATATATATATATATATATATATATATATATATATATATATATATATATATATATATATATATATATATATATATATATATATATATATATATATATATATATATATATATATATATATATATATATATATATATATATATATATATATATATATATATATATATAATATATATGTATGCATTACGTCTTAATATAAACTTGAAGAACTCAAGCAATTTTCATAAATAGATACTTAATCACAAACATCATTCTTAGAATTTAAATCGAAATCTGATAAAACATTTTAAATCAGTTTTCATAAGATATAAAAACTATTGTTAAAATTTTCTATAATTATTTAAGTGAATTTTATTTATTTCTGAAATAAATAAATGCTTATCTTAATTTAAGTTCATATTAAAATATATTTTAAAATAATTTCTCTTTAAAAATTGTTTTAGCAATGCGATATTTTATAAAGTTTTAGATTTTATGCAAAAAAATAAAGGTTTTATCTTAAGCTCACCTGTTTTATCTAAAATTATATAGTAAAAGATAACTAACGCGTAACTGAAATGATCTCTGAAAGTTACCTTTAATGATGCTTACAAAAAATCTTTCTGTTTTTTTATACAGTTATTATATATCAATTTGCTTTTATAACTTATCATAAATGCCTATGGGCCGAATACTTTGAAAATTAAAAGACATACATGATACAAATTTTTTTTAAATTCTATATTTTTTCTATCAAAAAATTGTTAGCAATAATAACATTACATTTTAAATATAAGCTATAGAACTTGATTTTATGTGTAAAAAATAATTAATAAAGATCAATATATTTATAAATACTTCTGTTTCCTTCATAATTAGATATACTACGATCAATTTGAAATAAAGCTTTTGTTATAAAAAGTTATAGTTATCATGTGAAATCAATATTTAATGATAATAAAAAGTCTCTCCAATATTGTTTACTTTTTATTTGGTAAATAGAAAAAGCGCTACGTATTTTTGGTTATAATCTTTTTCAGTCCACATTTTTAATTTTTCTTCTCTACAACTACAAAAAAATTACGGAAAAAAAGATGATATTCTTCAGTTAAATATATTTGAATTTTATTGGAAAATTGGAAAAAAAGATTGAATTAATAAGAAGTAGCTATTTTCCTTCTCATAATTTTTCCTAAAACTTATTTTTATTTTTGAATGATGGACGCGCTCATAATTGCCATAACAAGACAGTTGGATCAGAAATTAATTATTTTTTTGATAAATAATATGCCTAACTTTTGTAAGATTCTCCCCCATATTTTTTTAGTTACTCAAGTGAATCCGTCATACGAATATATTGCAGAAATGGCCCGTATCTTCCTTTTAAAACTTAACAATAAAAAAAACAATGCAAACCGTTAGGTTTATCATTTATACACAACGGCAACTCATTAACATTTGTAAAAGGACGAGCCCCCGTAATTTATCACATGGAGCACATAGGGTGGGGTTTGAGGCCCGTGACACATAAACATACACACATACAATAACAATTTCATTTTTTTCTCAGCTTGTGCAATTTGCACACAAGGCGGTTTGTTGCTTATTCGATGTAACGAGCTGATAAAACCAGCTGAATACGATACCGTTCTGATTCCTAATCTTGTTAAGTTTTTCCCTGCATAATTTGGGGACACCCGTAAGCAAGCCAGTTTCGCATCTTATGACTACAAATTTAAGTAATTTCCTCTTACAGCCTTATGAAAAATGCATAGCAGAAAGTCGTTTTAGAACTTGAAACCAGCGAGCGATCTCTACTTTGAGTTTAGTTCGCATCGGTGTCTGTTGAAACAAGGAATAAAAACTTTTTCGTGGACTGTGCACAGCACCAAAAATACAAAGGTGAAAACATATCTCTTTTGCATGCATTCAATCAATTTTGGATTCCACCATTTATGATTTAAATGGTGGTTTAAAGCGACTTACGCCATTGTCCTTCGAAGCATTATGCACGTGTAAAAGTTGCTCTTCTTCATTTACATTAAACCCGGCTGTTATCTAGCTTATTTCAATATGGTAATGAGCATGTGATAAGAAAACTAATTGAAAAATTTTGCTTTAAAGAGTTGGATTCTACTATTATAGCTAGAACTGTGTGTTTGAAGATTCAGTTGGGAAGAGTTGTCTTAAGGATGTTATTCATATTGTTTGGAAAACTTTTGCAGAACAATTTCTTTACTGAAATAATTCACACATGGCAAGTTCACCGGTAAAATGTTATGCATTCAGAAGAATGTGATTTAGGAACTCAGAAGTAAATAAATGTGCTATCATTGACTCAGCTATTATGATTATGATAAGCAGCTTTAGTGTAAAGTATCATTCGTAAAAATCAATGCCAAAAGAGAAAAGGGATAAAATTTGTGTCTTAATGAAATAAATTGACAAAAAAAAAACAACTCCTTGATACAAGTACGACAAAAAAAAATCGAATATTTTTGGATTAGATACTCTTTATTATTTCTATCACTTCTTGTGGCATCAGTTATTGACTCGCAGCAGGTAAATACTGGGATTTTTTTGGATATAAAATCTATTTGTTATAGAAAATGTTTCATTCTTATAGATTTTTATGATTTCGGTTTATTTTGAAGATTAAACAATGAATTAGCTAAAAGAATAACCTTAAAATTATTTATAGGCAAAATAATTATTTTATTGGTCAGTTTTAATATTTAAAAGTTCAATATTTATGACACTTATATAGTAAGAATTCATTAAATTTTAAATCTAAGTTTTCTTAGTTATGTACTTTTTAAAGATTTTTAGTTATTATTTGTTACTATAATATTTTTTTAGAAAAAAGGAAGAAAAAGTCAGGTACGTGTATAGAAGTTTCAATAGAATGATAATAAATAAATTATTAACTAATTGATATATTAGTAGCCTACAAATAGATATATGACAATATCTTTTTATAAAATTAAATTCAAAAACACATTTATTAATTCAATATTTATCATAATAATCTTCAAACACAAATTGATATTATACACATCATTTCAATTAAAAATTTATGATCGTGTTTAATGTTAGTTTATAAAACATTACATTTAAATGTATTTATAATTTACATATTAATTTTTGTTTATTTTCTGTCAAAAAATTAAAAAGCTATAAATGACAAAGACTTTCACACATTTTAATTTTGATTTTCATGATTTTTTCCCCAATGCAAATATTTTTCAGTTTATAGATTAACATTTAATTTTAACATATTAACAAATAAACTAAGCTCTAAAGTGAGATATATTAATATTATTTTACAATTTATACTTATGTAAAATGAATTTTTATATAAATTTGTTTTTATGAGTGTTTTTATTTTTAAGCAAGAGTTATGAAAAGGATTTTATTTCAAATTTTAATCTAAATAGATGTATCGATTAACAGGATTAATACAACTTTCTTATTTACACTCACATTATTATGTAAAGTTTATATTTAAAATTTTAATTACTTCTAATCTGATAAATATTGCCAGATTAAAAATAAGGATTTTAAACATTTAAAAAATTTCAAAAAGATTTAAAAAATTTTTAAATAGTTTTTTAAGTTCATAATAAAATATATGTAATGATTAATAAAGATAGTAAACTTTAATCCTGTGTATCCTTTATTATATTGCAGCTTCGGTACGGTAGATGGCGTTCAGTGTTATTAGAATGTGTAAGGGATATGTTCATAAATATTTTTTGTTTTACTAAATAAGAATTTATAATAAAATAAATTACCAGTGTATTAATTTTAAAATTCTTAAAGGAAAGATTATGCAAGATGATTTTTTAAGGGACTGAAATAATAAGTTATGATATTAAATATCTTGTTAAGAGAAGCTATATGGTAACATTGTTTTATTTTAACAATGCTCCTAAAGTTATCTTATAAAATGATTATCCTTTTCCTTTTATCATAAATATAAAACATTTTCCAATCACTTAAATATGATATAGAAAATTAATACAAGTTTAAAATAATAATATATATATATATATATATATATATATATATATATATATATATATATATATATATATATATATATATATATATATATATATATATATATATATATATATATATATATATATATATTGTGTGTGCTTAATTTTCATATTACAAAAGCTTTCCTTTATAAAATGTTTCTTTTTTCAGAGTATTAGAAAAAAATCACGGGAAAAATGAATTTTTTTTAAAAAAAAGTTTTGATTTTATGGAAATAAATACAATTTTATTTTTAAATATTGACAGTATTTTGAAATTTCTATTCTATTTATCGACAATGTTAATTAGTTTTAGACTATCATAAATAGATCTGCTCTATATTGTTTGCATTATTTTTCTAGTAATAGTTTTATAATTATCAATCATGATATCATTTTAATTCCTTATAATTGATTTTATTTTGAGATTTATAAAAGTAATTTTCTCCCGAGCTATAGTTATTTTCAATACCCAATAAAATAAAAACTCATGTTCATAGTAATTTTTTAATTACAGGTAGAAAACTGCTAATTTTAGATAGCCATATTTTCTAAAAAAATAATAATGTAGTCATTAACATTCTATCACAATTTTGCAATTACAAAAGCATTAAAATTTTATTACATTACGATGCGTGAGTGTTATTAATTAAAAGATTTTAATTTTTCATCAAAAAATTCTACATACGTTTTTTTTAAAAATTTCTATGACTTTTGTTAATTGTTTTTACATTTTGAGTTATTTTTATAAATTCCTTTATCTAATAAAAGTTGCTTTGTATTGAAATTTGCAAATCTTAATCGAATAGATTTATTTAGATTTTCATAATTTATTTTCGCAAGGAAAATTAATTAAATAGAAGATATTATTCTAAGTTTCATAAATATACTTAATTATAAATAAAATAAATATAAATTCTTTATAAAAAATATTAATTTGTTAAAATTAATTTTTCCATGAGAAAATCATTATTATTATTATTAATAGCTACTAAGCCTAACCACAATTACATTTGAAAGGGTTGAAATTAACCGATATTCAAATATTTTAGATTTCAAAAATTTAGGATTAAGTAAAATTTAAAGGTATTAAATATTTATTCTCTCAATAATGATTTGTCATAGTTAATTTCACATATGTAATCATGAAATTATTTTGTGATAATATTATAAATGCTTTCTTGATAAATGTTATAAAATTAAAATCATAAATAATCTTATATATATATATATATATATATATATATATATATATATATATATATATATATATATATATATATATATATATATATATATATATATATATATATATATGTACATACAAACACATACACATTTATAAATTTAAGTACAAAGTACAATAAAGGGATGAACTTGTCACTGAATTGTTGAAATACTGAAGATAAAATTCTTGGATTAAAATTAAAAGTATTTTTTACAATCGATATTTCCCATTTAAAAATATATTGAATATTTTACAGCTGTAACTAAAATTTAAGATTATTCTTCGCAATCCTTCTCTGTTCCTATAATAATGTTATTTCTTTAGTGGAATAATTTACATAGCTTATAAGAACATAAGGTAGTTGAAGTTGTATTGACTAAAACAAGGTTTTGTTCTAAATTTGTATTCGAAGTTATATCATTTTAATTCCATTAAATCGTATGCTGACTATTGTAATTGGTAATTAAATCCTGGCTAAAAGAAATTAAAAATTTTACTTGTGATAAATTATTACTTTTTTAAGAATTTATTGAAAATTAAGTATTAAATTAATCATTGCAATAAATTATTGGGTATTTAAATTTTTAAATATGTTAATAATTGATGTGAAGTGGTTTAATAATCAACTAAAATTAACTTAATACTCTATTTCAGTAATAACTTTTACTTATTTATTAAATTTGTGAATATTACTTTTTAATGTATTATATTGCAGATCAGGTTTTTAATAATTTAGTCAGATTTTAACTATGGGTAATAAACCACAACATGATTTGTTAAAATTAAAACGATGCACATGCCATGTATTTTATGAAAACTAGAATAATTATGCAAACAAACAACCAAAAATTATTTCATAATATTTTTGCCATATATTTCAAGCTTATTCTTAAGAGTGTATTAAAAAGTAAACAGTTATAAAATAAATTAATTTTGGTATATTTAAAGAAAAAAGATTGAAATAAAAATTTTGGGATAATTTTTCTTAAAGATCTATATCATCAATATTTTTACAATTAGAAACTTTTAAAATGACTAAAATTTTAAATCAGAGGATTTTATTTAATATTTTTGTTACTTTTAAATGTTATTTATTATATTTTTTAAGAAATTCAAAGATTTTTGGGTTAAAACGTGTATTATTTTATTTCTGACAACTCTAACTATACTGATTTTATCATTAAAAAATGGTCCGTCAAATAAACTTCAGCTCATATCTAATCTTCCATACATTTCTCAAAATGTAGATTTCTTCCACCATCTAATCCATAAATTGCTATTAAAGCAAATTAATATCAATAGATCAGCCGACTAGCATTTTCCTTCAATTTCTTCTTTAAAAAGAGCTATTTTGTTTGTAGCAAATGCAGTGAAGTGATTGCTTTATCGATCTTTTTTATCTACATTCAACGCACTACTGATTGAACGTAATAAATTCATTATCGAATAAAGCACGCACTTTATTCTCAACCATTTACATATCTACATATGCATTAGAACATTGATATGGACATGCTGAAAATGTTTTCATGCAAGACGATTATGCACACACAATACTTATATATACACAATATTTAACACTTTTATATGACCCATGATCAAATGGCTCAATTTGCTTTTAACTGTTTTCACGATATAACATAATTCTCATACGAGTTTTTAAATCATCACTTGAAATGTTTTTGTTATTCAGAAAGTTATTTTTGTTCATAGCAACATATAAAAATAAATCTTTATATCTGCTTCTATAAATACTGTGGTTTGCTTGGCAATTTTAATTTTTAAATTAATGTGGTGTGTTCATTTAACAAGATAGATATAATAATAAGCATAAAAACAAAGAAAATTATTAATTTTAAATGTTATGAATCTTTTCTTGTTATTTAATCATATCAAATATCTCTAATATTTATTCAACAAAACATAAAGTATGCTTAGATGAATCAAAGTTGTAAATATTATTTCAAGCACTTGTCGATTATAAATTCATTCTAAATTTACTACACTGCCCTTTATTTCATAAAATTCCTTCCCATGGATTTTATGAATGTAAAGAATACAAATTAAAATTATTTTAGAAATTAGTCTTGATATAATATTTAATTTATATCAGAGAGTGATATATATAGCGTATTAAAATGTTGTCTCAAATTTTTTGAGACAACATTTCAGAGTTTGTTTTTTGCTATTTTTTGTAATTTTTTATTAACATCAATCAGTAATATATGATTGAAACAATGTAATTGTAACAAATAATATAGCTATTACTATATCTACGTCATTATTCGTTTGTATTTCCTTATAGTATTATTACATAGAATTGATTGAATGTATTTTAATAATAGTTATTTGCTCAATAAAAATATCGTCTTACTGTTAGTGCAATTATAACTATTGTTATTACCAAATGTTTATATTTGCTCAATTTTATATATTTTATTATTTGGTTTTTGAGAATTAACTTTTTTCTAATTATATTTTTGGTGTTAATTTTGCCTTTAGTTTCTTTCAATTAAAACTCGTAATATGTTGAGGTGTTAATATTAAGCGTAAGGTCTAATATTTTTAATTTTTCTATAAAATGTATTTTTAGCATTAATTATAGATAACAATATAAAAAGTGGATAAAGTAATGAATATTACAAGAAAATAATGTGTTAATAGAAAACAAAATATATCAAGTTTTGAATCATTTAGAATTACTGCTACCACTAGCATATAAGTCACAGAACACGTTTCAGTTATCAAATAATGAAGTTTATTTAAACACAAACTATTGTTTATAATATTTTTATATGACTTTGAAGAATATGGTAAATTTTTAAATGTTAATAAAATATTTTTCGTGATTTTTTTCTCTTATTTATATTTAATCTATGCAGTTAATGACACCTGCTAATTCTTTTTACTAATGTAGACATATTGAACTTAAGAAACAAGAAATTTCCGTAAAAACATGATGTTTAAACTATTTAAATTTCACTTGTTAAGGTAATATTTGCATGACACAAATTTTTGTTCAGTTCGAATATTTTCTTTAAGTAAGTATTTAATTAAATAAAATATAAAGCAAAAAAAAAAAACTTTTATTACTCGTCCATTCATTTCCGAAGTTAAACTTTTCTCTCCAGAAGAAATTTATGCACGCATTTTTGTAATGATTTTTTTACAAGTTTGACTCTTCATACCTGAAACAAGTATACGAGAGAAGAATATTTATTCTCGTAACCATGGTAACGGACAAACAAAGCCAGAACATTCGCCAATAAAAAGACTTTCCTTTCGTGCCTCTGAAAGTTTTCGCGCTATACTTCAGTTTTTGACTTCTTTTGATGTATGGTACCTTATCCTAGAATCATGAATTTGTCAGTTCATTCAACATAGCTTTAGTGTTCAGCCGGTTAATTTTCCTTATTTTTTCACGCTGCTCTCTTAAAATATTTTGGATAAGAATGTTGAGTTTTTCTCTCAAGGCGTGTGTTAGTTTCAAATTACGTTGATTTTTTTAAAAATGATTTTAAAAACTATCTTTATATTTTATGACATTTTCAAAAAAAAAAAAAAAAAAAAAACCTTTTGAAATTTAAAATAATATTTTTTGAATTATTTCAGTTTTAATATAAAATAAGTAAGAATAAATTATTATTTAACGTACAACAAAACATTCATTCTTGGCATTTTATCTTATATTTTCTAGAAAAACTTATTTCTTTCTTTTTGATGTTTTAGTAATTTTTGTTTAATTTTGAAGTTCCACAAATTTTTATTAGATGCATTTGAATGCTTAATATATCTGCATTTATATGCAGAATTAAATTATTTTGTCATTATAATTTATTAAATTGAAATCATTACATTTTTAAAAAAATTATTACGTAATTTTAAATATTGAAAAAAGTTATCGTTAGTAATAAAGTTGAAATGTGTTTCGTTATCATCGTGAAAAGAATTCTTATTCAAAGAATAATAACAGTGACATTTACCTTATGAATTAAATACAACATCAATAATTCAAAAATTAAAATAGATTAATTAAGGGAATACTTTTACTTGAATTTGATAAATAAAATAAGGACTAGTTTAACACATAAGACTAAAACTGATTTTTTAAATTTCAATTCATGCCTTCCTTTACTATTAATCATTTACTCACATTTATGCATCTTGAAGAATCAGTTGCAATTTATAAAAAATATTAGACTATTTATAAATGTTCTAGAATTAAACATTTTTATGTGGTTATATGATTGCGTATTTCGTGTACATAACATGCAACATAATATCATTTTAATTATAACGACAAAAATCCATTTTGCTGAGTTTTTTTTCATAAATTTTCACATTCATTTGAAAGTAAAAAAGTTATGAATAAAAAAGAATTTTTCAAATATTCTTATACTAAGAAAGGTTTTGCAGTGAAAAAAGTTTAAATGTCTCCTTTATATCCTCCTTTAAATGTTCCTTTAATTTCAAATGTTCTTTTAAAAACATTTAAAGGAGACTTTAAATGTTGAAATAGAAACAAACTCTGGTGATTGTTGTATCATAGTTTTAAACGACTTTTTTTTACAAATCATTTTAGTTTCAAAAGGCAAGACTTACAAAAACTTTTCTATACTATATAAACTATAGAAGACTTTTCTATACTTTTTTATAATATTGAAGACTTTTTAGAACCTCTTTATAAAGCTGAATCAATGATATTTTTAAATGGTAATATTAATTTTGAGCTTCGATATTTTAGAAGTAAAAACTTGACAATAACAAAATTAGAATATAATGTAAAAATATATTTTTACTAAAAAAATTGTTTATGTTAGTTTATAAATTTTTTGTTAAATAAATAATTAGAATTTAAGGGACTTTCAAATAAATGGAAAAATCGTCATAAGATCTTTCAATAAATAAGAACATAATAATAACTTCATGAAAATTCCTATTATAGATTCTATAGGATTGAATGTTATTATTGAACATATCACTGGCAATTCAGCTGTTGTATTACTAAGATCTACAAAATAACGATTATGCTTGCCTATATAATATATTGCTCTAAAGGCTTTTAAAATCCTTATTGGATCTTCATGGTTCCAAATACCGGAAACCTCTGATTTATATTATTTTTCGCAATTTAATGCATCGTGTTTTTAAATAAACTATAATGTTCATTCAATGTTCAGATTATATTTAAAATTTATTTTATGACTTATCATTAAAATTTATATTATTTTAATTTAAGAATATTAAAAATAAAAAAATGGGAAATCTGTGTTTAGAAACTAAACTTGTATTTTTAATATAATAAGCCTAAAGCTATAGAAATAAGAATGTAGAGAGACAGCAAAAATGAAAGATTCAGTAAAACTGTAATTTTTAAATTTTAGGTACGAAGACTAATTGTGCTTTCTTTGGTATTTAAAGATATGCATGCATATCAGTCATCATTCTGATTTAATACAAAAATTACTTTCCGTAACTTTAAATACATACATAATTTATAATAAAAAATAGCATTTACTGTGCTGACAATCTATACATTTGAAATTGTAAAATCTATGTATTTTATTGAAAAATATTTAAAAACTTTTTGTTTAATATAAAGTTATTATAAGTTTATTAAATTCTATATAATGGATTTCAATTTTGAAAAAACTCAAAATTTTTAAGTTTATGATTGATTAAGCATTATTTAAAATGATGTATTAATATTACTTTTCGATTAAATGTTGTATTAATATTACTTTTAATAAAAGCATTGATTATAATTTCCAAGTTGAAGTTGAAAAGTAGGGTTTATAATTTGCATTAAACGAGCTATAGAAGGACAATTAAAAAGAAATTATTAAGACAATTAATAAAATATGAGACAATTTATGATAATTTGATCTGAAAAATTTCTCTACTTTTAAAACAAATTGATGTGGTACAATCAAAATAAACTTAAATATACAACTTATAATTTCTGTATATAATTTTTTATGACTGAGATAATTTAGTGGGTGAATACTTTAATTTAATTTGCGGGATTTAGTAATGACTGATAATATTAATGATTATAATTCTGTTGTTATCTTGCTAAATAAAATAATTTTAATTATATACTTTAAAGTTAGAATTTTGATTGCCTAATCACTGTGTAATCTTTGAAATATATACAGAATCCTATATATATTTAATATAAAGTACTGTACAGTTTATAAGAAAATTTTCCCTTTATCACAATTAAAACCTTAAATTAAATTCTTTCTTATCCAAAAAATACAATATTATTTTCTTGTACTTTTTTTTAATTTTTCTTTGAATGTCTTTGATTTTTTTTCACTTTAGTTAATATATAAATAAAAAATGATCGCTAATTAAAAAATAACAGTTTATGGAAACTCAGAAATATTATACATATCTTTAAATTATTCATTATTTATATGAAATGTAAAAACTTTAGAAAACGCAATGAAGATATTCAAAATGAAACCATTTATACAAAATTGCATATATTCTTACCCACGTTTACTTAAAATTACCCACAAATAAAATAGATCAATAAATTGCAAATCAATAATTACGAAAAATTATCAACTCTGAAATTCATAAATGGTAGCAAGCCCAATTGTTTTATAATAAATTGCTCACCAACATGCATATTTAAGTAGTTAAACTTGTTTGTTAGACCACATGAATGCAAGATAAATTCAAAATCTCTTTGGATCGCTTGATATAATTATGTCATCTATATTACTTACAACGCAAATATTATGGTTATGAAAAGGAAATTTAGCATTGAATGCGCAATTCCAAAGAGTCAGAACATTGATTAAAAGATAAGCAAACCAGATTCAAGTAAATGAAGCTAAATTAGTCGTATTTTTTTTTTAAGGAAGAAATGACAAAAAGTCATTTTTTTGTTTTAAGATTTTACCAATAAGCTATAATAAATGGCATTGTAATTCCAGTAGATTGGATACAGTCTTGTCTAAGCAAATTAAACCTTTTCATCATATTTAAAGTAATATACTTTTTTTCTGAAAGATCACTTTTTTGTCCATCTTATCAATATATTATACATTTTTTTTTGATAAAAAAGTACCATAAAATAATTTAAAATTCTTCCCAAAAATAGTTTTCTATATAAGGCGTGTATGTATATCTCGATGTTTCTTCTTAATAATTTTAAATTAAAACTAATTTACATTATTAGTATTTCTTATTTTAGTAATTGCAATGTAAAAATAGCATTAAACTAAATCTATATGCAGCGTTTCGAAAAATAACTGGATGTGTCTAGAACTACTGTCAAAAACCTATTACTAGAATAAATCGTTTAAAATATTTTGAAGACATTTTTTCAATAGCCTTGATTTAATCAACGTGATATTTATTTTTAAAACTTGATTTTATTTTAAAAATGCAAAAGTGAGCAAATTGTGAAAAAATTTGTCAGTGAAGTATTCAATTGCTAAAACATTTTTGAATAAATAAAACAATAAAATTTTCATATGAAGCTTATTATTAGTTTTTTGTTTTCTGTAGCAAATAAGATACCAAATTTTTCCTTGCTATTTGTTCTAATCAGAAAAAACATTTTCTTTAAAAATACCAATGAGTAATTGAGAAATAGGAAAAATTCTACGAAAATTAAATGTATTCAAATGCTTAAACTGATAAAAATGTTTTGAATACAAAAATTTTTTCTGCGTTTATCTCTTTAAATTATTTATTATTTATTGAAAACTATATGAAATAGAAAATCGAATATACAATAAAAACATTTAATTGAAAAAAGATGATAGAAATTTTTCCGTAAAGTTTAAATATATTACTGTTAAATCAATTGTATATGCTTTTAACAAACCCTGATTTATTAATTTTTTATATAAATAATTTCTGCAAGTTTTAGCTATTTTTATTCCTAGAAATTAATAAAATATTATTTTATTTATGCAGGAATAATATTATTTCTATGCATTGCAAATTATTTCCATTAAGTTTATTACAATATATTTATACTAAACCAATAATTTCTTAAAAAGAAAAATATGTATAACAAAATAAAGATAATTTTTCATTATCATTCCTCAAACACACTTACGAATTTCTTTTACTAATAATAATATAGATATTTAATATACTTGACGAAAATTACATAATTAAAGGAAAATTATTGCCATAAATATTTAATGATTTGATTTTTGCTGAAAATCTTGATAAAATTGATAAAATAAGAATGATAAAATGTTCTGTGTGATTTTGCAAAAATGTCATATTAATATTAAAATTATTCCTTTTGGGTAGTTTAATTACTTAATTTTCCTACATTTGTTTTTAAAGACATAATCTCTCTCTCTCTCTCTCTTAATAGAATAATGAAAATATTTTAAATTATAAAACCTGCTTATACATATTAATTGAAAATAAAGTTGTACTAGTTTTTAAGTAATTAAAAAAAGTTAAGCACCAAATATTTAAAGTAAGAAAAATCCAACACATTATTCAATAATTTTAATGAAAACTAGTTGTGTTATATTTTTAAAATATTTCTTTAAATGACATTACGATTTTACAAACAATAATTGTCAATTAAGAAACAGTCAACAATTCTTAGTCTTGAGAATATTTCAACTTTAATGAATGCCAAAGAAATTAATTTTCTGCATACGCAAATTAATAATTATTAAAAAAAAGAAAGAAAGAAACAATAAAATTAATTATTGTTTCTTTTTTTCTTTTTTTTTTAAATAGTGATTTAGCTATGTTGATTTTTACCATCAAATTCTAATAAAATTATTTATTCATGCAGCATTTTGGAAGTGTAAAATTTTAATTTAATACTTTCGCTGAAAAGTAATACAAATTTAGAGAAGATAAAAAAATATAGAGCATAGTTTATGCAAGCAAATTATGTAATTAACTTGCTTATAAAAATAGTTTAGTTAATTTCACGACTTCTAACTATAAAATTTAATGATTAGATTATTTAATTTATAGTTAAATAATTAGTTGTTCAAAGCAAACTTATGGTGTCATTAGAAGATTAGCTGTTTTTTTTAAAAAAATAGCAATCTTTAATGAACATTAAAAAGTTATAGATGCATAAAACCTTCCCATGCACTAAGCTTTGTTGCCATAAATGCAATGTGTTTAAAATTTAAAAATTGTAGCACAAATAGTTTTAAATATACTCAAATTTTAAGATAACGTTTAATATATTCTGAAGCTTCATAATTATTTTTTTACATTTTTTTTATAAAATCTATCCTTTTTTGAAAATTTCAACCATAGGAATTACAAATTTGAGAAGTTATTCATAGCTAAATTTTCATTCGGTTAAATATTATACGAATCTTATAAGTAATATTCTTATTTGCTTTTATTTTGCAAACTCATATACATGTGGCCAATACCTTGAAAAATGAAAAAATACAAAATTTAGCTTATATTAGGAAATTAATTATTGTTTTCAATATAGAAAAAATAAAAATATACTTTCAGACAGAGAGATTCAAATTAAATAAGATCAAATTGTATAACATAATTTAGAAAGAATATAATATTTCTCACTGTTACTTGTATACATATTATGTTGAAATGAACTATAAAATAAATATTTCTCTCTGAATATAATTAAACAAATATAAAATTAACGCAGAAAATTTTAAAAACCTTACTCATTGAGAAAATGTTTTATAGAAATAAATTCAGTTGTGATAAATGATAATTCCGTTTACGAAAGTATTGAAATAATAAACATTACATTAAAGACATAAATGCTCATAAATTGAAACTGGCAATCCCATGCAAAAAATAGAAATCAATTGAAATTTTTGACATTTTGAATTAGCTAAAAAGTTCTTGAGACATTTTCACTCATCAATTTTTTGGAGAGTTAATTTTTATTCTTTAATTGATTGTGTTTTTTTGTAAACACCACTATAGTAATTTTATAGTCTAAGGAATTTCTAAAATATTTAGTTCATCAATAGCAAAATTTCAATAACTCTCTTGGCATATATTGCAAAATATTTGTGGATCATATTTCTATGTTCGTTTTTATTTGAAAGATAAAACGCAGGTTACTTTATATGCTCTGAATTAGTAAAAATTTGAAAACTTGGAAATATTAGAAAATTGTAACATTTTTTTCAGTGCCAATAAAATATAGTTTTTCTTTGTAATGATAAAAATTTTAAATATTTAGTAAATTTCAATATGATAAGAAAACCATTTACTTTATTTATAATTACAATACTTATAATTTGCAATAGGTACTCAGTATGAATATTGTGCAGACATTAATTAAGAAAAACAATTCAATTTTTAAAATATTAAGTATTATCAATATATATTTTAAAATTAATATAATTCTGCCTAAAAATTTTTTTATGTCTTTATATTATAAATCTAATAAGCTGATATAAATTGAAATAATACATACTTATATTCGTTTAAAAGCATAAGAAGTATAAAGCCACAAAATGTATAAGTTCCAAATTCATAGAACTCAACCTTTCATCGGAAACTGAATTAAAATCATCAGCCTAATTTTCTTAGCATCTTAGAATACTACGAATTTCCAAAAACGAGTAATGCAAAAATTGATTATATATATATATACATTTATATTAAGAGTAAAATTTAAAAAAATCTATGAAACTATACAAAAAATCATGATTAGTAACTATTTAGAAAATAAATATTTGTTCAAATTTACTGACAATTATGATTAAAAAATTCCATATTATTACTACTTGAATTAATCAAAATATTTTAAAGTCGTAATTATATAAAATTAATTTATAAAACTGCAAAATATTGAAATGAATATTAATTAAATATAAAACTAATATTTTATTTGTAAAAAGAGTGAAAAGTTGAGTTTTTTGTATATATATATATATATATATATGTATATATATATATATATATATATATATATATATATATATATATACTGTATTGATTTTATTTTGAAAGGAATTTTTACCAAAAAAGAAGTTGAGATTGTGTATAGAAAATAAAAACTGATGAAGTAAAACTATTTTTTATATGATTAGAAATTTTCGATGATTACTGCGTGATAATAAAATAGTCTGTTTTAAGTGTTAAAGTATTTGAATTACTTTATTATGATACAAATTAAATTAAAAATTTTTGACGATAAGAAAAGGAGAAAACAAAAGGTGTAAAAATGTATTAAATTTCAATAAAACCTGAAGTGTTATTGCTAATTTGAAAACTGTTTGGTTTCTTAGTATCATATAATTGTTTTTTCAGTTGTTCACAAATAAATTAATTACATAATGCTAGAAAAATCACTCTTAGTCATTGGAAGTGTTTTACTTTGGTTTGTGGTGTTTTTTTAATCCTTTAAAAAATACAAAATTTTATATTTCATCATTATCAATAAAAAAATCATTCACATTTATGCAAATGCTATTTTACTCTTCATAAAAAATAATTAAACGTTTTAAGAAAATTACTGTAAATATTATAACTAAAACTAAATGGAAATAATATGTACTGTTATTTCCATTATTTAATAAAATATTCATTTTCATTCAAATAAATTTTTTTCTTACTGGTTGTTTTTACATATTCTGACACAACAAATAGAAATATTTTTTAAGTTAGCAAGCTTTAATTCTTGTAAAATATTTTAAATACTTATCAAAAATTAATGTAATAATATTTTCCGTATTAACTTTTATTTAGCACAAATAGTTAAATGATTATCTTTATTATATAAAACTTTAGTTATTTTATCATTATTTTGATATAATTGTACTGTCATATCAAATAATGTAATGCTTTAGTTGAAGGGAAAATTTATCTTAGTTTTCGAAGTTTTTCAAAAAAGTTGTATATCTTTAATTTTTTTATGTCGTAGCTAATTTTTATTCTTTGTTATATCTAAAAAACAGTATAAATTTTTTTGGTTTCCCTTCGCAAAAATATTTGTTCTAATATATTTATATCAAATAAGTTCTTAATTTTATTCAGATTTTAAATATTCTTAAAAAGTAAAATCATACACAATCTTTAATGTAGATGTAGAATCATGTTCTTCAAATAAATTGATGAAAATAAGTTACGATTAACATAAGAAAAAAAACATAAAGAAAATCAAATGTTACAGGATTTACAATAATTTTAAGAAAAATTATGAGTGAAAAAAATCAGAATAGTTTTCTTATCAAATGCAAAAGAAAAAATTAAGAATTCATTTTTTAATTCAAAATTAGTTATTTCTTACAACGTTAAGAATTTTGTACTTAACACTTAAATATGACTTTTTGAGTTGTTCTTTTCAGTTAATAACGAGTTTGTTAAATAATTTGTAAAGTTAATTTTGAGCATTTTATTTACTTTAAAAGCATAATAAATGAAATATAATATGAAGTGCGGATTGCATTTATATAGTTATTTATTTCTTTGAATTTTTTCATATTTTTTATTTTTATAGATAAATTGATAACAAAATAGTGTGTATATAAATTGAGTATTTAAGAGATCAGGGAAATATTTGTCCCGTTAAAAATTTAAATTCAAATTTGTAGATTTTCTCGTACATTACGATTTTATTCTAACTTTTGAATATTGTAATGTTTCACTTATATTTTAGCTTAAGAAAGAAAGATATCTATTATGAAAACAGTACTAGCACTTATTGAATTTTATGAAATCATGCTATGTAATTTTTTTCAACTCTGCTAGAATGAGAACGATTAAAACTAAGGTATTTACATTTTTTTCTAATCTGTGTTACCTCATGGTTAAAAATGTTTACATTCACATCATTTGTTTTCATAATCTTTATTTAAATATATGTCTTGAGTAAAATTTGTCCGTTTTCTTCATTAACCTAGAATTTTAATGTTGTTACTGAATCATGTGGTATATGAGTAAACGGAAATGGTTAAATTACGTAATATAATTCCAGAATCATGTAAAATTTAGAAGTTTAATCTCTAATACCGTTTTCATAAAACCATGAATCTTGGTAGCCTGGTAGATGGAGAAACCCATGAAACATCATATTCCAGGTTGACTATTAATATGCATAAAGAAGAATTAGCCAATCTTATTGTTTTATATTACTGAAAATCAACAGTTTGAATTTTATTACAAATAGTGACTTTCTATCCAAAATATTCTTGTAAAATATAAGCAGCACATATTTTTTTATCATGACATAAAATTCATTTTAAATATATAAAGAATTGTGTATTCAACTATATCAAAGTATGAAATAACATTATATACCTACTAAAAATTAAGACAAATGATAAATATGATTAGAAAAGTAACTTTGAAGATGAATATTGGTGAATTTTGTTTATAAATGGATAAAAAGTTTACTTGATCCCACGTAATAGGTTCATACATACCTCTCAATTTGATATCAAGGTATTATATTTATTTTCGCAAATTTTTTAATACTTCTAAAATATTTTTCATTATCCTCTTCTGTTCATCAAATTTTAATAATTTAAAAGAATATTTACAAATATTCAATAAATTTAATGAAATCACAAAAACTTATCCTGTTTTTTTGAATGTAAGAACATCGATTAATAAATATGTTTGATTCCTGCTTGTTATCTCATAATTATTCTATACATTTAAGTGAGGGACATTCAAGACATTACATTTTATTGTATTATACCAAAATCTTTAAAAATGGTGCATATGTACATTGACGAAGAAAATATGCCAAATAAACTTTTTATATTCTTAAATTTATGTTCTTATTTCAAAAACAAATTATAGGTATTATTACATTTAATTTAAGTAAACAAGAGCATAAAAATATTGATTTAATGAAATATTAATTTTAATTATGCTAATGAATGACTTCATTAAAAAAAGTTTAAAGCTAGTTACCTCTTTGGCGTTTATTATTAGATGCTATTGCTATGTAATAATGGGTTCTAACATTTTTATTAAATTTTTAGCACTTATCCAGGCTATAAAACACTATCTATACTAATTATATAAAAACCTATCTTTTTATCACTTCTTTTTATTAAATTTTAAATTCATCATAGGAATTTATGAAAATATAAATTGTTAATCTATGTAGATTAATTAATAAATAATTTTATAACATGAAGATATAATTATTATTACTATTATATTAAAAAAATCAAAAGTAATTAATTGCAAGTAAATTTTTAAGTGATTGTTTTTTCTATTAGTATCTTCATTTGAATTAACGTTATATTAATGAAATCTCACCTGAATATATCTAACAATTAATTTAGTCAGAAGTTTGAGTAGATGAATAGTTTAGATGTTCATTTACAAAAAAGGATTCAATGTAAATATATGTTAGTTTTGTCTGAGAAATAAAATTCTTATGTTATTATTTACTATAAATTACGTTTAAGGAAAAAAAATTTCTATTGCATTTTAATATTAAATTATAGTTAATATTTCTTAGAAAATGAAATATTGGTAGATATTTTAGATTTATTTCTAAAATGACAAAAATCAAATAACTACATTTTAAGTTACTCCTTGTTTTCACATTTTACTACAGTCCTATATTACTCCTGTTTTACATTACTCCAGTTCTACATTATCCCAGTCCTACAATTTAACCCACAAAATTCGATTCAAGTATGATCTATCTTTAAAATATGATATTCGACATTTACATTCATATGTATCTCATTTCTTTGAAATGAATCAAATTATATAACTTGTGAGATTTTACAAATAATTATCATTTCAATCACTAGATGTCATATCTATTGAGTTAAAAATTTTTATAATCCTTTATATGATGTTTCATTGGTGTTTTAGAAAGGAATTCAAATTTCATTGTTTCCATATTCATCAAACTAGAATTTTATAATTCTACATGAATATCGAATAATTATTAAGCTAGAGTTTCCTAATAGGATACTAGGAATAATATAGGATGAAATTATAGTTAAAGATTCAGAGGTACAATAAAAATAATAGTTTTGTTAATTGACAACTGTTCCTGTCATTTAAATGTTGAACATAAACTGGTTAGATATAAGTGTAAATTTCTAATAATTAAGTTAGAAATAAGTAGATTTGTGTGGGAAGTAAGTAGAATGGAGAGTTTAATAAAAATCAAAATTCCTTTCATTTGAATTATCTTAAAAAGATATTGATTACAGATAGCCCTTTTGAATACAGATACGCAAGGGTCTAAATCTCTATTCAGAGTTTATTTTTTTCAAACGTTCTGGGTAAAAAAAGGAGCTTTTTGAATATATATATTTTAAACTTTTTCCGTTTTTTTCGTGAAAAATCTTTCATTTTTTTAAATTTATAAATATAACTTTATTTATTACATTGAAGCAGTAATTATTTTATATTCTGCTAGTGCATAGTTAAAACTGTTCTACACTAGTTTAATATAATGAACAAAAAATAGACCTCTGCTTCAATTGGAATTATAAGTCCATAAAAAGTATGTTAAATATATATGATGAATAATAACTTCAATACATTTTGGATTATTATGTTAACTTATGCAGTATATTACATAATTTATTTTTAACAATTGATAATTCATTATAATTTTTTCACTTATAACTAATTTAAAATGTTTATAGTTGAAATAATTGATGATTCTCATTTCACAATAAAATATTTCTCTGAAACTGGAAAAAACTAAAGTATTTAACTGATTAAAAAATTTTAGAACTATTATTTGGTACACCTCATTCCTGATTGTATAAGTGGGAAAATTTTTCTGTATGTTCTCTAAACAGTTTTGAAATTAGAACTACCTTATGTAATATCTCAAGTCTAGAAAATAATTCCGATTGAGCAATATATAAATAAGACATTATAAAATTTCTTTAAAGGGTGGCATTGCAAATACAAAGAATTTTTTTATTCTGAAATTGAACTGATGTGTGGTAAGGCTTTGCAGTTTAATCTTCAATTAGAAAATGAAACATAATATCGGAAATTTAAGTAAAATAATTTTTAAAATTACAATATAAATTGAATAATGAACACTTAACAGTATTTATTTATTAAATTTGAAGTTTATTACTTTAATTATTGAATTTTTTCATTTAATTTCGAATTGATAGGTTCGACACTAATTTGTACTGTAATAATAATGATGATTTATTACTGCAAAAATTTTTGGAGTAAAATGAAATTCATCATCACCATTTTTAAATCAAATTGTCATCATTTGAAATCAAAAACAATTTATAAGAAATCTAAATAACTTATTTATGCTTATAAAAGCTTCTAAATTAAAATAAAATATTTATCTATTACATTAAATTATTGAGATGAAAATAATAGGTTCTATGAAATATATTTGAAATTATAGAAAGTATTTATTTACGAAATAAAGCCGCCCAACTTGTCTAGTGGTCAGTGTGCTTGACTGCAGATAAGGAGGTCCTGGGTTCGAATCCCGGTTCGGGCATGGATGTACTTTCTCTCTTTATCTATCCTGTCTTTGGCCTTTCCTTGTATGAATGAGGTGTGAATGGTTGCCTACCCTATAAACGGGTTCCTATAGCATGTATGTACTGAGGAAGTCGGACTCCACACCAAATATGGTTCAGTTGGAAAAGTGGAGCAGCGCAACCCATAATACCAGCCTAGCTGGCACACGACAACAATAACATTTTCGAAAAAAACATTTATTTTTGATTTTTTTCTACAGTTTATAAATTTTGAAACAGATGTGATGTTTTGTGATGTTTTAAAATAATTAATTAATTATCTCAATTTTTTCAAAAATAAAATTTTTAAATTTGATTTTACTTTTCTAGAATTATACACTCATTAAGAAAATATAAATAAAAAAACCTATCAAAATTGCTTTAATGAGTTTCAAATAAAAGTGTCATACTGTTTGATAAAAAAATGATTGAAAAAAAAAAAAAAAAAAAAAAGAACCAAAGGTTTACTGCAATTTTCTTTTCCATGTAAACTGCCTTCTTTATTAATTTTACCACGCATAAAATTCAACCGTGAAAATTGTTCAAAATATCTTCGTGTAACACTTTTAAGCAAAAAACCGCGAATCACATTGTACTTCAGAGAGCGGCTCTGTTGTCCCAAACTTTGCAAGGTAGTAATTAAACTTCAGCATCGCAGTCCAATAATTACAGATCCATCATCTCTAACGTCAATTGGGAGGTTGACACATTCTTCATAATTACATGAAATTGACTGGCTCCGTGTAAGATGGAGAGCAGTGGATATTAAGGTCACTGTCACCTTCAATCAATGCATCAGCGAAAGGTGTCGTTGTTGACTTGGAACCTTCCACTTTAAGAAACGACATAATCTTGTTCCTAATGAGTAGCTTCAAATAATTTTCATTGAATAGGGTGAATAAATAAAAAATAATTTTATATCTATAATTTGTAACTCTAAAATTAAAAATAAATTGAACCTAATAAAACAACTCTTTGATTATTATAATTTTTTTACCAAACAGAAATAACTATAATATAGTTGCTATGTTCTTCCTAGAAGCATTAACTAGTAAAAATTGCCTTCAAAAGACAAACATTTTATGTGATACTATA
Organism: Latrodectus hesperus; assembly: GCA_037975125.1. Taxonomy (NCBI): domain Eukaryota; kingdom Metazoa; phylum Arthropoda; class Arachnida; order Araneae; family Theridiidae; genus Latrodectus; species Latrodectus hesperus. The sequence goes on along the minus strand of JAJQOW010000014.1, from coordinate 15,365,745 downwards.
GATCTCATACAAAATGTCTGTGACATAAAATCGGTAAGAATATGTGAATTCCATAACAGTCTTTAATAATATCACATTTTATGCTATTGATATCTATGCATAAAATTAAAATCATCAATAACATATTTAGGTAAACTTTAATAAATTGTACAGTATATTTTATATATTTTTTTATTGGCATTTTATTTTTTAAAGAAATGGGAAGTAGTTCTTTAGGTATTGCATTTTTATCGTTTTTTTAAAATTTATGATTTGTTATTCAAATGATATAAAATATTCTCCAAGAGCAATATATTTACAAAAAGTAAATCAGTCATTTACTTTCTTCTTAAATAAAACAATAATAAATACAAAATAATATTAAGGAAAAATCAGCAATTGCATTAAAATGATGAATATAAAATTTATAAATAATTTATTTTTTCCCAAAATTGATAGCAGAATGAAAATGCGCCCATGCATATAAAAAATCCTTGCAAAAATAAATAAATAAATAAGGCATGTTGTTTATTACATCATCAAATAATCCACAACTGGAATTCATGTTCAGAAGGAAAGTATTTGAAACATAAAAGTCTTAAATACTTAAAATTTTATGAAAATGTTCCACGTTTAAGATTTAAAATTTTTAGAATAAAATTGTTTCTAATAGTGACATTAAATTCATAATTTTTGATATTGCAAATAAAGAACACAGCTTTTTGAATACAATTAAAGTTTTATGAAGCTACATTATCTATAAGATCAAAAATTATGCATTTTTATAGTATCGTGAATTGCTACAAGTTTATCCAAAGTTTTTGATGAATTCTTAGTCAGTAATATTCATCTGGCAGTAAGAATAGAGAATTCTTTCCCTGGAATTATTATGGTGTAAATCATAGTAATTAATAAAAAAATATCCTTCTATGCTAATGAAAGTATCAAATATATTATATATGTTTAATAATGTCATTAATATTTTGTTTATTATAAGCACATTATTTCTAAATTGTGACAGAAGCGAATTTTTATAAAGAAAATCATTATTTATAAACAAGGTTTTACTGAATTTTTGTAAAAAGAACAATTTATTAACTTATACTTAAAGCATGCAAAATACTCAGAAAAATTATACAAATTTAGAATTCTCCATAAAGCTCGATAGTAATGACAATTCAACAAACACTCACATTTTCAGTTCCAACTTTCTTTGCCAGTAAATTTGTATAAAATTTTACAATATAAATTAAAATTTCTGTATTTATACAATATTGAACAGAGAATTATGAATAAGGGAGTTCTTTTTTATGCCAAACAATAAATATTAAATGCAATTCTCAACAAGTTATGATGTTTTAAATAAATTTCCGTATCATTCCTCTTTAGCACGACTATAACTAATAATATATTTATTATTTTACGTTTTCTAACAAATTTAATAGCAAAGAATCTTCTGAATTATTAGTAATCATTCGTGAAATTGTTTCTTTTTATTTATAATATGTGAGGCTTCACAATGCATTAAATATAATAATGTATTGATTATAGATACGATGTAAGTATTGTTTAAATATAATTAAATTATTTTTATTTTGGAAGAGAGATAATGAAAAATAATTGGATACGGGATGATTAACTTAAATTATTAATATTTTGAAAAAACTAATTTTGTTTTAGTAGATAGAAAATTAAATAATATACTAGCATAACTATTGCTAGTGTAATACTTAGTTTTCCTTCTACACTAGCATTGAAGTAAAAAATACTACTTTCCCTCTTTGTTCTCTAAGGCTAACTAGACCTGGAAATATACTTAAAGTAGACTCAGCAACACTTCATACATTCACATCTAAAGGGGAAATTGAGACGACGAACTATTAAACTAAATATTTCAGAGAGCTGATATTTCAACTCTTAATGCAGTAGAGGACAAACTCTTATTGCAGTAGAGGACAAATTCTTATTGCAACAGAGGACAAACTTTTATAGCAGAAGAGGACAAACTCTTATAGCAGAAGAGGAAAAACTCTTATTGCAGTAGAGGACATTCTATGACAGGAGTTTTCGAATAATTATTGGTATATTTTATATTCTTAAACAAATGAACAAAAATTGAAAAAAGGCTTGTTTTAGCTTTTATAAACTATTATTATCAATGTAATGCAGCTAAAGTTTGTTAAATGGGTCAACAATAAACTTTATGAATATTATACTTGGAATTGCAGTTTGAATGGTCTGAATTACTTTTCAATTACACTCTCCGAGAAAGAATATTTAATAATTGTAAGGAACAATGTATTTTAATAAAGAATTATAAATTATTAAAATGACAAATTTTCGCTTAAATTATTTCTAAATAAATAAAACAATTTATCAGGGAGTTTGATGATATGCTGTAACTTTGATGAAAAAAATTCAATTTTAAAATGATTCAAAATTATTAACTTATAAATAATTGATGTCAAATGTTTTTAAATTTTATAACAGAAAATTTTTCTTTTATTTTACACTTTTATATGAATAGTATAATGTCAAAAATCTCAGTTTTCGAAACGAGATCACAAGAATTTACATAAAAATGTTAACAAGATGAAGAAAACTTTTGGTTACCTTCTAAAATTTGAAATCTATAATGAGATCATTTAAATAACTTACCAGCTATTAAAATTAAAATTTATGAAACTAATATTATTTATAGAATTTGAAATAATTTATTATAGAAAAAAGCCCAAGAAAAAAAACGTAGTAAATTGTAGTTCTGTTGTTATAAAACTCGATGAATGCCAAATATTTTCCAAAAATTTTATTCGAAATCTCTAATTTTTTCATAATTAGATCGATTGAAATATTTAGAAAGGCAATAGTAAGAGGTTTGATACTGCTATTTTATTCATTGTGTCTGAACTATTTTTTGTGTTTTTGTTGAATTTAAAACGATATTAAACATAAGTGCAATTCTAATTCTTAAATTTGCAAAGCACAAACTCTGGAAAAAAAAGGAAACTGTAATTTATTTATATTAAAATATTACAAGTTTAGTTTCTTCTGTTTATATTTGAAATGCAAAATGCTTTTGATTTATAAATTTACTAGTAAAATTGCTTATTAATTTATAAAAACTTACTCGAATTTAAAACAAGATAACAGCTATAAATATTTTCTTACATAATCAAAATTTTACATGTGTAAAATAAGGAACATTTAAGTGTTTGTTCAGTAATCACTGATTGGCATTCAGATGTTTCTAGAAGGCAGCTTTTGCAAAGGTTGCATTCGCAAATGCTTAAAAGAAACACCTGCAAGAAAAACAGCTTGCAAAACTACTTCAAGCAATCGATTTCTATGTATAACAGCTGTTAATGTGCTCAGTTGTCGCTGCTGTGAAAGGCACACGAAGTGCGATTACATCATGCGGGTGGGTAAACACCCACTCCCACAATTGTTACGCATCAAATTTTATTTAAAAAAATGAACTGGACTTGACTTGAAACAAAATTTCCATTTAAAAAATCGTTTAAATAAAGTACAAAATGTTTCAGCAAATATATTCCATCTCAATATTCATTTATAACACTACATAATTTCTAAGAACATAATTGTCTTGATGGAATATGTTATTTTGATATTTTCATGTTTCTTTTCTATTTACATTATGTTTAAGATGAAACGTTTGAAGCCAATGAGAATTTTGCATATTTAAATTTTAAGCAACAGTGGAAAATATTATCTTTAAGCGGAATGTAAATTTATGATTAGTAACATATCTCCATTTTCCGCGTATGCAACAAAAGTTTGGAAAATGTTTGGTATCCTTTTTTAAATTTACTACATAGTGTTTAAACAAAGCAACTGAACACGATTTTAATCAATTTTAAGACAATTTATGTATAATATAAAGAAAAGTGCCATTTTTGACACCACATTCAGACATCACCAATCATTGCTTTCATAATCAGCGTCTAAACACTCAATTTTGACAAAAGCAGTGGTAAGAATTTTAAATAATTTAAAAAGTAGCCTCAGTATTCAATATTCGCAACTAATGGAAATTTAGTAAAGAAAATAGCTTATTATATTGTTTCGTAAAAAAAATTGATATTTTTCTATTTTTTAAAAGTAATATCAATAGAAATATCAGAGTTTTGCACTTTCAAACATTAGGTTTTTTAATGTCTGTACGTTTTTGCAGAAGGATGAAGAAATTTATATCAATTTTATGAATATATATATTAATAAACTATGTAATTCTTGAATATTTTTTTAGTTATAAAAATTTTATGCACTGGGCATAAAATTTAATACATTTCATTAATATGATTTTTTTTTGTATTTTCGTAAACGTATGTTAAATATACAGGTTAATCGATATAAAAGGACAGTATTAAATTGATAATTTTTATGCTTTATTTTTTTATTCAGAATTAGTTTATTTCCTCTTATTTAAATTAAAAGAGCTTTAAAATTACAAGGTGATTATAAGGGATTTATAGTGTTTTGGATAAAACTATTACTTGGTGTCATACACTATATTTAAATATTGCATAAAAATTAATATATTACATAAAAAGAAAATTTTAAAATGTCTTACGCATCATACAAATGCTCTTTGTTACATGATGTTACTCCTTATGTTACATGATAAATATACATATGTTATGTTACATGAATATACATATGTTACATGAATTCGATTTGCACACGTCCGGTTGGTTGGTAGGGTTTTGTGGCACAAGGTCCAAATAAGGACAAGCTGAGTCAACTGTACACGTTCAAGATGACTCGGTTGCTTATTTAACAACTCAGAAGGTATGTGATAATTATGTATATCACTGTTCTTGCCAAAGTGATGTGTAAACATTACCCTTTAAGTATACCCCAAAAATCACAAACGTAAAAATCATGAGATCCTAGAGGCCACCTGAAATCACAAAATGATTTCTATTGATTAGTCGTCATTTTGCAAATTTTTTTATCCTGAATCCTGGTAAATCACGGTAGAACCGGCAAAGACATAGACAAAACTTCAAAATATGCTTTTTTTTATTAGCTATTACTATTAACAGGTGGGCATTATATATTTAAAGCCCTAAGATATCAAACCTTGACGAATCATTTGCTATCATCATGCGTTTATTCAACGTGGATTAAAAAGAATCGATAATGATTCACCCAATAGGGGTAAAGGAAGGTTTAAAACTTCTTTTATACCTCTTATTCCACTTAACGTAAAATAAAATTTATATTCTGGGAAATATAATTTCTTCCGTTAATACAATCTCTTAATAATCTTAATTCATATTCAAAAATGAAAAGAACTTCAAAACCTGGCTTTTTAAGGTAAAAAGTACGGCGTTTGCTTGATTGTCTTTATCTCACGATCTCGTTAGTAAGGAAACACCATCTTTTTTTAGACCTCTTCCATGCATTATTTAGATGATTCCGGCAGAGAGGGCAGCCTATTCCCGCAATGAGAAAGTATGAATATTTCATAAACTAACAGAACAAAATATTTTATGCGAGTACAGACGCGCTTTTAAAGCTTTTTTTTTTCTTCTTCTTTTGCAATATTTGCATTCAAAAAAGCTAAGACCAAATGAGGGGTAAAGGGCGAAGAAATCAGAAAAAAAAAAGAACTTTCACCATAGGTGTTCCCGGTTCGTTATCATTGCTGTTAAGCCGTGTAATCAGCTTGTTCAAATGTCATAAATCGGGCAGTCGTAAGGCTCGCGGGTGGTCTTTTGGGGGCGTGTTAAGTTCTTCAGAAGTTTAACGTTTGCTGACAAATTAGCTCGACCTTTTGCCTACTTGTAAGCATTGCTGTTTTTAACAATCCCAAGTGATGCTCAGAGTACTGATTATAAATAATGAGACCAAATGTCTTATTCGCAAGTGGAGGCCTTTACGTGGGTACACAAAGCATTTTAATCCATTACCTTTGAATCTAATTATTTGAGACTTCTCTTTAGCACTTATAAATGCTTTATAGAATAATGAAAAATTAATGAAGAAATTTGAATTAAAACAAAAAGATATAATAAGAAATAAAAGGAAGCAAATTTAATTTGAGAAAATAAAAAATACGTATTTCTTATAAGCATGATTTTTAAACTTTTTTTTTTTTACTTGTACGTACTTATTTGGTTTACATCATTTATTTACTTCTATCCCTTGTTGGTTTTCTCAAAATATTTACAATTAAAACGTGTCACATAGCTTTCTTATGATTTTTTTATTAAAATTTTTATCACACACAATATTAATTGGTGTAAGTCAAAATTATGATCCTATGTTGCCCACTTAGATTTGAGTCAAATGTATATGCTTTTTTGTATATTTTTCCGGTAGAATCATAATTTTCGAACATATCCTCAGAATCAATTTCTTTTTACGTATAACCCGATGAGACATTTTTATATAAGAATGTTCCTCCTGAAAAAGATTTATTACCTTCTATTTTAATGCGAAATTATTTTTTTGTTGTATAGATAATTCTTCAAATATTTATCAATTAATTTATAGTGAAATCAAGTATTTAAAATAAAAAATGCACTTTTAGATAAATACTTTCTTCTACATAAGAACTTAATGATTGTTTTTGAGTTCTCATTCATTTTTAATAGCTTTTACCATATTAGCAATATTGCTTTTTTCTGAAGTCATGAAAACAATACCAATGTCGAATGTTGGAAGGCTATTGTAAAGGGATTTAATTGCACATATTAAGGAAACGATTAACTGAATTTTCCATATTTTTAAGGAAAATTTTTTGTAAGTTTTATTTCTTTACATAAATATAATTAAGTTTTTTTTTAAACCGAAAACAGCATTTACACATCAGTATATGCAAAGTTTCTTTTGGAATTATTAATTCCAAAATTTAAACAGCAACTATAAAATATTCTAAGGAATTTCTTAAACGAAATAAGAATATGTCTTATTTATATAAATTTATTTAAAAGTTTGATAAAGGAACATACTTCTCATTTTTGCTAAGATTCAAAGTTAGTCATGGGAAAAACAAATAATGACGAATAATTTTGGGGATTTGTAATTTTGGGTTAGGATTTTCCTTTTATGACAGTTCGCTAAGGGTTTATTTAATAAAAAATATGTACTCATTTCTATTAGCTCTCGTAAATTATTGAAAATAATCCATGTTTTAAATTCATGTTTAAATTAAAAAAAATTATAAATTATTAAATACCTGCTGTTAACTATGAAATGGATTATTCCTAATTAACAGGAATTTTTCATTTTACATTTTTTTTATAATCTTAAATTTTTAATATTAAATGTTTACATATAGAAAAGTGATTTTTAAAAAATGGAGTTCTAGTATAATATTCTTGGCTTCTATAAGTAATGATCATAAAGAAAAATAAAACAAAAAATATGGAAAAAAGTTACAAATCTGCATAGATTAATGTAATCATTTGTACATATGTCTTTTCGGTTAGAAGCTATTTCTAGTTTCATGCATTTGAGAAGTGAACTGTATTAAAAATAAAATATTTTTCCTTTTTTCTTGTTTTTCTCAAGATTATTTTTGCAAAGAAATGATAAATACTTTTAAAATCAAATAATGTTTAATATTTACCCGTTTAAAACACAAATAAGCATTTCAGGACTTAATGCACACAATAGACAATATTACTATATATTTATTCTCTTAAATAGTCCAATTATGTATTTAGTATTTACTTATTAAACAAATATTAAATTTATATGTAAATATACATAAAATAATATGAATAATGTAAAAAAATATGGAGTGTAAGCATGAAATTAAATATTATAAAAGTGGAAATCTTGATAAGAGTTATCCTTATTTCCCGTACTTTTATCCCAAATGAACTTACTAAAAAAAGTGAAGAATAAACAAACTAATTCTCGTTATTTTCATGTGCTTTTACCACAGTAAATTTGCTTAGAAAACGTAAAGAGCATACATCCGCTATTAGAAATAATTGCTTCATAATTTGCTTTTATTTATTGTTGTTTCTTCTGCGATTGAAAACGGGTAAAAAGTTTTTCTAGTAATAGCAATCGTCAAATATTTGATCCTTCTGCGCATGAGTACTGTCACAAGTAGGAAGTTTTATTATTGGTCCACCAAACGTTTGATGGCCGGTCATTACACATCCACCAATCCTGTCTTTATCATATCCTAAAAATAAAGTCATAAACTCTTCTCTTTGAAGAATCGCGTGCAATGCAAGAGGTGGAATGCTTATTTATACTTTTACTTCTCCGGTGGAAAAAAGTGCCATTTTTTATCCTCGTCAGTATTTCGACTTTAATAATTTTCATTGAAGCCGCAAATATTAAAGCAATGATTTAAAAGCGGAGCTTTGGTTTATGTGTGCCCATATTTTATCCCCCTTTATTGCAATTTTTTTTTAGATGGGAATAACAGTTGTGATGGAGCTAGAGAAAAGTTTATATCTCAATGAATCGTAAGCAATTGTATTCCTTTCCAAAGACTGCCACAAATATCTCGTATAACTGAACAAACACAATGCAAAAGTCGCATGACAGCTGTACTTGTTTGGAACGGAAAAAAGCTTTTCAATTAGAACTGACAATACATCAAATGAAACGGTTATTTTATAGCTGATTGGTCGCGAAATTTTGGTGACGTAATGGATCTATCACTTTTGCCTGTGAGGATTCTTACAGAAGACTCAGAGGAAATATTCCTTCATACTATTTTTTCATTTAATTCAATATATTTTAGTCAATGCTATGAAAGTTAATTATAGTTAAAACCTATTTGGACGTACCTCATCGCCAAGCGCGATAAATCTGAAAAAAAGATTTCCGATAAGAGTGGTAATTCTGATAAAAAAATAGTAAAACTTATTATTCCTTACATTTGTTACCTACGTTTTAAAAATAAAGTGTATTACTTAGTTTAATGTTTAAAAGAAAGAAATTGATTATTTTAAAACTTAATTTTTCCATTCATATTCCTTATACTTTGTATTTATTTTACATTAAAACGCGTTTCGCCAATTTTTTTTCTGTCACCTAGCAATGGGCTGAAATGAGAATTTACATCAATTTTGATTTTATTATTTTAGAGGAACATGAATATACAAATTCCATTGAACGCAAAATTACTGAAAACAAAGAATTGTTGAAACAAATTACTGACAACTTAAAAACTAAAATGTTAAAACTCGAGATATTTAAGCAAAATCAACAACACGTTTTTACATATTTTTACTCAAAGACCCAATGTACAAAAATATCTAATCTTGGCGACTGTAGTGTCCTTATTATTGTTATTATTATTAACTAATTTTTTAAAGTTCTTTGCATTTTAACTTAACTGTAAATTTTTTCGAGTTGAATTTTCATGGAGCAGTTTGGAGTCGAAAGAAATAATGGGTTACTATGAATTTAGATATTCAAATCTTAACATAAAGTGACATCTGAAAATCCTGTCCCATCGTTTGCTTAAGCTCTCTTTTTTAAATATTTTTTAATAGATTTTTGAAATTTCCAAAAATTCTTGGAACTGACTCTACTTTACTACATTCTCATTTGCCTACCAAGTAGGTAAGCAAATGAAAATACATCAAAACATAAAATTGTGCTATCTTCAATAATTTTAAGCTATAATTCGTCCCCATAAAGTAAATGAAACATCAATAAAATAATTTAAAGTAAAATTTAAGTTTAATTATAAAGTTTACTTGTAATTTTTTATACTTTCCGTAATATTTCTATTCTGTTTAATATTTAATAAAGGATATGAAGTATTCTAAAGATTTTTCTGAATTGAGGTCTTTTTTAAAATCCAAGTTCAGATTATAAAAATGTTATTGAGTCTTTAATAATGATTAAAAGTTCTATATTCATGAATATCTGTGTAAACAAAATCACTAAGATTCTATAAAAATTACGAAAATACCAATATTAGTGGTTATATCTCTAATTTGAATCCCTAAATTTGAAACTATATATATGTATATATATATATATATATATATATATATATATATATATATATATATATATATATATATATATATATATATATATATGCAAAAAATCTTTCTTTTACTTTATGTCTTTTTTTAGTCTACGAAAAACATTTAGATTGAAATTTAAGCACATTAAGAAAACAGGTTCTTACGTCTTATCTTGTCGAATATATCTGTGAAAAAATTTGTTGCTTAATGATTTGATTTGGCACCGTACAAATTACAAATAAAATTATTTTTTATCTATTTTTATAATGAAAATATAAGTAAATTCTGCTTTTCCTTCACATTTTGAAAATAAAATTAAATTAAAATTTGCAAAATCTCACGCGCATTTTTATATGAAAAATGTCGCCGGGTTAATACATGTAAAGTTCGCATTTTCTAAGATATAAGCATTATTTCATTTTATTGAAATAAGATTCATTCTATCTTTCAATTTCTTTTCACACGGGTTTCATGTTTGAAAAAAAAATGAAACTGATTAGAACAGTCTGACATTTAAAAAAAATGATTGACATAAATTTTTTAAATAACTTATACGTGCTTTTTATTGATATGTATAATAAAAATGATAGAATAACGTTTCCTTTAAAAGTGTGTGATTCATCTGTTTTCTTATTTTTCTTAATTGATACATTTATGATAGCCCTCTTTATTTTAATTTTTAGCGTTTTCTTCTTTTAACTTACTTAAAAATTACTTTTTAAAAAAATAAAATAAAATCAAGTTTTAAAAAAAATACCTTTAGAATTTAAGTGATTTATTTAAATTACTGAATTTTTTATAATTTTATTACATTTTTGTGTTCTAATTTATTGAGGTATTTTTTATATTAAATACATTATTCTCAAAATATATTTACTTCCTACGGCAATTTGCATTTAATTATGGATTTTGCTAAATATATGGAGTATTTATCTTATTAATTAAGGATTCTAACACAAACTATAAGATGAGGACCCTTCATACCAAAGTGCATGATTTGATTATTTTACATTCATTTTACAACATTTTACAGTTGTCATTATAATGTACCTAAAAATTGCACTTAATGATATATTCAAAATGTGAAACACTATTTTTTTGTTATAATTTGTACTTAAGTTATATTGTCTTTCTATAATCTATTTAACTATATTTGTTATGTTTCTCAAAAATGAGCAGTTTTTTTATGCTGTTTAGCAATTAGCAATTGTGTTTCTCTTTTTAAATGTGTCATCTGGACAACACTCAACAAGGAAAATAGATTGCCATTCTCCAAAGTGTCATATGTCTCGCAAAACCATAAAAGAAATTATTATCTATGACATGATTTATCGATTGCTTTGAGAATATTTCATTTGTTCGAAATGTCTGAATAGGCATGTACTTTTGACATGTGCACCGTCCCGGCATTCCAAGCATGAAACCGGAAGGCGTGGCTAAAATTTCCCAATAAAGTCATTCATCATGTTATAACCTGTCATAAATTGTGAACCTAACCGCATGGAATCACAATCCTGAAATTTATGCTGCAATTTATTTATAAAGCGTACAGTTAGGGTTCAGGACTCTGCACACCACTCTTTCCGTCCACGCTCAAATGTCCAAGGAAAAATGGACTCGAGAAGGTTAGCAAAAAAAATGAAATTTGAGGAAATAAACTTTTGATAGACTGTCGTGTTTCACGGCCTAATTATTTCATAGACTTTGGACCGGATAAGAAATTTACAACCGTTGAATACACGCCCCGATAATTTTGTGACTGTACTAGTAAAGGGGTTAATGAATGATGGAATCTCGTGTTTATCTTTTCTGCACATGAGAAAAAGAATAAATTTTTTTTATCCACATTAGAAATGAAATTATCAAATACTTTACAAAAGTTTACTTTTTAAATTTTGTTTTAAGAACCATTCAACAGTTTAAAATCATTTTTCTTTGGAGAAGTTAAAGCTTTTCCAGTTAGATATTTTGCAGCATACAACTCAGGTTAATATTTGATTGGCTAAGTTAGTTACACATATAAAAATTAGTTTTATTAAAGAAAAAGTTCCTAATAATTTGTATTATTTCTGGAACAAGACATATATTTCAAATAAGTATTTTGTAATTATGTAAATACATAAAAAGCAACAAAAATTTAAAGCTAAAAAGTAAAATCCACAAATGCCCAGAAGATTGGCTATGATGCCCAAGCCTTCCAATATTTCTGAATTTTTCATTTAAAAAAGCAAGTGACAGCAGGAGTTAAGATGAATAGCATCAAAAATTTGATGTCAGCAAAGAAGATGTAGAGATATTTTCTCAAAAAATGGCGTTGAAGAATTTTATAATTTAACGTAAAATATCATTTTTTACTAAATATAAATTTTGTAAAATGATTTTAATATTGTAATTAACAGATTCCAGAAGAAAAAAAAGAAATGAAAAAATAACTGGAATCAAAAGTTAAACTTAAAGTAAATGTATTTAGCTTAAGCTGTCATAAGTAAATTCAATTACTAGCTACTAAACTATTTAAATACAGTGATTTTTTTTTAAATTTAAATTTGCGTAAAATAAATAAATATATATATAAATATATAGGGTATTAAAGACTTTCGAGTGTAAATAATTAAATAATTTTTATGGTATAACACGAATATAAATAAATACATCGATTTTATAATTGATAAATATCCGTATTTAATTTACTCGGACACGTAAAGTTAATAAACATTTCTAGTTTTTACATAATGTTTATGAATAATCAAACAGTATCCTGAATTTAAACTTCAAAAAATCATTAATACCTTTTAATTTATCAGACGGATTTCATGCATTTGTTAGTATGCAATTGTTTATTTAAATTAAATTAAGAAATTAAGTCTTAAAAGTCTTCACCTAAAAAAAGCTAGCAAGTTTTTACAAAAAATTATCGATTCGCAAAGTTGAATTTTTTTAATATATTAAATTTATAATTTTTAGATGTATTTTTAAAAAAATTAAGAAATTTTGTACAAAACTAGTTCTTAGAAAATCTATGTAAAATCAGTATGCATTTTATATTTTATTCCCATCAGTGATTAATAACAAACCTACATTTCTAAAGATAAATATTATGATTAATTTGATTATACGACCTCATTTGAATAAACGGGTAAATGAAAATAATTTTTTCTATATTTAAGCATATAATTTAGTACTCAATCGAAAACAAAATCAACAAATGCGTTTATTATTTTTAAACCCATGATCGAATATTGTTTGTCAAATTCTTTCAATTTTGAAAGCTTAACACATTAAAATATGCAAGAATCTGGGAAAAATTTTATTCGAAAATGTGTATTTTATTGAGAAAAAAACGAATCTTAAATAAATGATTGAATAAAATTTAATTGTTAGTATACAATATATTAAATAAATTGTTAATTGCTATTAAATATTATATGATTACAAGTTGTAAGTTTATTATAGTGTTGTCATTGTACTATTTTGCGAAAATAAAAAGAAGCGTTATAAAATAGAAGAAATTACTAATCAAATTAATTTTAAAGAAGCTTTTTTATTTCACTCTAAATAGCGCTTCAATTATACGAAAGCCGAAATGTTAATGCATTAGCATGAAATCTTGTAGTTTTTACTATCAAGATATTGATTGATGTTATGTAACATTTTATAAATTTGTTTACTTTTTAATTTTCGTATTGACGTTCCATTTTTCTTAAATAGTCTTGATTTTCTACTTTTAAATTTAATTAAAACTTTTATGTTCATATATTCAATTACCATATTCAATGCACATTGAAGAGAATAAAAGTGTGCTTCAAAATGTATTTTTTTTCTGATAACAATAGGCAAACAATGCGCATAGTAAAATAATGATTCTAAATATTAAGCTTACCTTATTAAGCATGGAACTTATATTTAGGGGGGGGAGGTTTGGTGAGAATTGTTATTTTTATGTATCTGTAATCCTTTCTCTATGACCGTAACTGAACACAATAATGCTGAATAAATTGCCAAACAATGTCTATTCATTTTTTTTCATAATAACATTTTTGTTAATAATGATTATTTAGTTTAATCACATTGTGTTTATTAAGCAGCATGTATTTAATTTTAATAATATTCGCTCAAAAGTACTTTACTAAAAATTGATGAATTTTAAAAAAAGAAAATATTACTTGCGCAGTTAATTGAAGTCTGTGATGTTATGATTCAAACATTTGATTAAGTAATATTCAATATTTATATGAATATTATTTTTTGCATTGTCATACTTTATAAAATTTGAAATTATTATTTTTCTGTGTATATTGAAAGGTTTTTATTTTTTCATTTTACGTAAAAAGTGTGAATACTCTTTTGATAAGCAAATGAAATCATTGTAATTTGTTCCTAATCTATTTTATATTTTTAACAGATTCTTTAGAACAAAGTAGGAAAATATTGGAACACAGCTGGCAGATTGGTAAGCTATAGTTGTTTTAAAAACTTTATCGTGTAAATATAACTGGTGTATATTTTAAAATAAACTCAGAACTTTTGCCTTTCGATTGAGTTTTTGTTTCTCCAGTAAATATCAATAATTTCCACGTTTTAATAAAATGATTATTTATCATTAAACTAAACTTTCTTCACATAATAAAAATAAAAAAAAGTTTAAAACTTATAAATGAATTTTTAACATCAATCAAAGTCATAAATTCCATACGTGAAATTCTGATATTTTATTTCATTATTAGCATGTTCTTTCTAAAATATGAAAATATTACAATGTCAATGACTTATATTTTAAACAGAACAAAATCAAACACTTTTATTAACAATATGCTTATAAATACGGGAAGTATCTTTAGTATGACAAAGAAAATAATTTAAATTGTAGCACTTTACCTCTGATTACATAATTTTTGAAAGCTCTTATAATATATATATATAATAGTATATTTTATAAAATTAATAATCAAATATTAGATGGAGAATAAAACATTGAAACTACCAAATGGAAAACAATACATTGAAAATACGAAGTATAGTAAATAATTGTAAAAATGTTCAATATATATCTTAAAATTTTAAAGAAAATAGAAAACAATACATTAAAAATACGAAATATAGTAAATAGTTGGAAAAATGTTTAAAATTTCAAAGAAAAATATAAAATGGAACGAAGTACCAACATGGCCAGCTTTGTCAGGTGGTGTTGACCAAATTGGCACAAAGTATGGCTTTTCTGCACTGGCCAAGAAGCCAGTACACCCCAAAGCCATACTAAAAGTTCAAACCAAAATATCAAGCCAGAATAAAAGAAGTAAAATTTAATCTAAAATATATAAGCCAAAATCCAATGTTGCCAAAATACAAAATACACTTAATTTATACTAATCAAATTAAAACCAGATCCATATCCGAATACAAGTCCAAATGTGCAAGAACCGCACCAAATAGTATATGTAAGCCAAATAAATACATAAATTAATGACTAAGTGTAAACACTATTGCCATCTTAAGCTTCTTATAAGACCTTCAAGGCTTGGGTGAGCCTTCTGTAGAATATAACTACGTCTTACTTCACTCTTATAAGCAATGCTCTACTTATCTATTCTTGTACTTTTCAGTTCTTTATCTAATCTTGCATTTTATATATTCATATATATAATTTAAATTTATATTTTTATATTAGAAATACAAAAATATAGATTAAAATTTGTAAAAAACAGATTTAAGACAGAATGTGAAAGAATAATAAGAAGCATAATGATGTTCATTTTGTTTGTACAATGGAGACATGGTCAATTAGTTGAACTCAACTATTATGATACTTGTCTCTTGATTTACTACTTAAATATATATATATATATATATATATATATATATATATATATATATATATATATATATATATATATATATATATATATATATATATATATATATATATATATATATAGATATATATATATATATATATATATATATATATATATATATATATATATATATATATATATATATATATATATATATATATATATATATATATCAGCATTAATTTTCAATATTTCAGCATTTAAAAATTTAAAAGTTTTTTTAAATTTATTGTCAATGTATATAAAATATTTGACGTTAAAATCAATTTTATTGATATGTTTTTATTTCTACAGAACATGGTATAAAGTCAAAACTCAACCTTTCAAACTATAACTTTCAATTTTGCTAACTTTAGTGTAATCAATTATTCAAAACATGACTGCGTTTAAATAATTCATTATTCATTTCAAAAACTAAAAAGGAATATATTCGTAAACAGCATCTCTCATCTACAAATGTAAGAAGCTACAGTAAATAATTAAAGATGATATCAAAACAGCTTTCTTAATTATCTTATTTGCATGGAATGACAGTCATTCAATCCTCCTTTCATCCAGCTCGCGAATGAGCTCTTCTAACCTTAAAGAATTCATTACCAGAGCCCAACGGCTCAGAAGTCCCGAACTTTGAATATCAGACTTGTCAATCTGGCGTTGGCAAAAGCACCACTGACACGAATCCAGTCAACAAGAACAAAGTCTGATGGAGTACAGCCGAACAATAATGCATAAAATCAGTATCGGTTGAATCTCTAAAACAAGCGTTCTGGCTACTGTGAACTGATATAAACATTTGTCCACGCACGAAAAGAGACTTGGAAAGAGGGTCCAAATCCAAAACGGAGGGAAATAATCTTCATATTAAAAAGGGGGGGGAATTAGTCGCTCCTCTGTATAACACGGCCTGAGGTGGCCGGTAGTTTACCCTGCAGCAGTTAGGCTGTACATGCTTCGCATAGTTTGGTGTCATTAGTCATGCTTCGTAGAATTTCGACTTCCACGCCCCCTTTTTTTTATACACCAGCCGGTTCGCGTTTCGATTTTGGCCGGTCACCAAGCCCACCTTCGGAGGCAGAATCCGAATTCGAATGTCCGTTCCACCAGCCGCGGACGCTTCAGGGACCCCGTCCCGAAATATGGAAAGCGAACGCCGGGAACACTTCGAATGGACTACAGAAACGCGAGAAAAAGAATAAGACGTCGTCAGATTTATTGAGGGAGACCACGGAATAGATAACGGAATTAAAATTGATAATCAGATTATTTTTATTCTAATAAGACGTATCGATGAAGAATTCGCACTCAAGTGAATCGAATGTGAATTCTTTTTTTTTTTTTTTATTCTACATTTGATAATTTGAAGCTTACTAAACTGCTTCATTAGGAATGCTTAACAAAGTATGATAATTGAAATGCGAATGTTATTTCAATACAGTACGTAGGGAAAAACAAAATATTGTGCATGTTAATAATCTTTTTAAAAACTGCCCTTGCGTAAAATAATAATTCTTCTTTCAGTGCAAAAATAAAAAACTCTTCAATTACTACAAAAAATTGAAACATATGCCCTGGAAATTTTTTTCTCATAGTCTATTGCTATTTTTTCATCTTATTTTTACTGATCAAACAATATTTTAATGCTATTTTGTTTTCTGCAGTGTCATTTTACTATTTCACCTATGCATATTTTATAAGTTTATAAAATTCAGATTATTATACTAATTTGAATTGCATTCTGAATTATATTAAATTCATTGCGTGTACACACATATGAATATTCAAAATAATTATTCAAGTAAGAATAAAAAAATTACGATATCTTCGTATTTTCTGAAAACTATTTACTTTATTATGTAAATTTGCGTAAAAATGAATTTAAAAATTATCGGTAATAGAGGAAAATATATGTAAATACATAAATTTAACTGTATATATATATAAAACCAACTTTATTAAGATAGTACAAATAATACTTCATGTTTTTATGTAAATTATTCAAATTATATATCTTAAAAATTAGTTTTATTAGAAATTGTTTCAGAGTAAAATTTGAAAATTTCATTAGTTCTCAATTTAAATAGATATAGTTAAAATATTTCATAATATGTGTATTTCAAACAAGGGAACTTACTTTTCAGTAAGCTACCATTATCAGTTTCAGTCTGAACTAATCGTGACTTGTTTTTAATACAAATTGCGTTAAAGTTGTAGTGTGTTCCCATTTTAATTATAATCTATTATATTTGTTATTACTATTATAATATTATTACTATTTGTTATTACTATTATTTACACATTTTCTGTTACATTCGAAAGTTTAATTATGTTCTCGAGTTGAAAAAAAGAGAAATAATATTTTTTTATTATTTCTCTTTTTAGAACAACTAATAGACAGAACAAAACAACTAATTCAAAACAGAGTTGAAATCTAATTAGTAACTTTCAGCATTAAGAAATATGATTCAATATTTTATATAACTTATTAGACACAATTAGAATAATTTTTCAATGAATATTAGCATGTTTAATATATGATTTCTTCATTTTCATAATTTTTTAGTAATGTTTAAAATAATTGAGTTCATAAATTAGTTCAAGATAAACAGAATTTGTTATACTCCTAATTTCAAATTTAGTTTTTATATGAACTAGAATATATTTTAGAAAAAAAGTTTTGTGTGGTTTCTTATATTATTTTGAACATCTGAAAATAACTGCTTCGTCATGGCTAAGAACTGAGTGGTTTACTTGTGGTTATTTTGACCATATCCTTCTTGAAATATTAAATGAATTCTAGAACTTTTAATAAATATCTTTCTAGAAAATGCTTTTTTTTTCTCCTCACACTCTCGACACCACTTCCCACAGAATGCACAATAGCATAGAGTGTCATAATCGTAGATTCCTTGGGTAACTAGGGAGTCAGAAGCGATTGCAAGGATCAACAGAACATTCAGTTGCTGGGAAAACAATGCCGTCTGCCATACGTCTTCTGTTCTTACAACGTCCTTGTGTTTTGTTTCCATTGTTCCTTGGGCACAAACTTCACGAGGCTACTAAAATAATATAAATTTATAAGGGGTGCCTGTACCGAACGCCGCATTCCCATTTGCTGAGCTGAATATTGATGGAGGAAACGCGCGACCATGCAAGAATTTTCTGGGACGTAAATTTTCCCGCCTTCTCATGCGGCCGATTTCGAACATTACCTCGCAATTGTTCCGCGCACTTCGCTTACTTTCATCGAATCCGAAAATATTTCCAGCGTTGTTTATTACCCTGCATATTGCCTGAAATAAAATTATATCGATTGATTGTTATCGATTTCATGGCATACTTAGAAATAAATTGTAGATATCGATTGTGATTGCTTTCTGTGTTTTGTTAGAGTTATCCGATAGAGAAAAAATATTTCTAACATTCTTTAAGAAATATTGACAGTAAATTTATTCGATAATAAAAGAAAAAACAATGAAAAAGTACTGTACAATAACATATTACTGCGGCAATAACTTTTGTGTACATATTCTTGTGATTTACCAGAGTCATAATCAAAATTTGAAATATTTTAGTAAATATAAACCAGAAAAGTATTGCTTTTCTTCTTAATCTTTCATTTAAGAATTTCACAGTTATGTCAATTGACTAAGTTTTAAAAGAAAGAAATTCTATTAAAATTTTAATTAGCTATACCTTAATCTTAATATGCTGAGTACAAATAAATTCAAGATCCTTAAAGTGGTTTCAATTTCCTTTACGTTTAACTGAAATGTAGAAATTTTCTTAATCTAACATATATAATATGAAAAGAACAATCACATTATTGAATTTCAGTTAAAGATATAATATTCCATATTTTTCTTAGAGTGAAACTATTCAAAGAGTACATATTTACGATTAACTCTTTCACTGTAATATATCAGTAAGAAATTAATTATGTAATGCAATTTTTTTAAATTGAGTTAATTTTGATAATAGCTTGTTAAACTTAAGATTTGCTTCATATATTAATGTTGTAGTACGTTATATGTACAATTATTTTTTAAGCAATTTATTTTCGATATTAATAAAATATAAACAAATGATGAATGATATCTTCATTAGCTTGCCCAATGTTATATTTTATTAATTATAAATCGCAAAAATTTGCTATGCTGTTATGTTTAAATCTTATACAAAATATTTGTGCACTTTTGCTTCTTTATACACCTTTTTTAATGAAACCCTGTTTTCTTTAAACTTTTTTCATCTTACTGTTTAATAATATAGTTTATACATTATTTCATGTAACAATTATTTAATGAAAATACAAGTAATATAATTTCAGTTACATAATCCACAATGTTAAACTGAACATAATGATTATGAAATAAATAATAATTTTGAATTGGAAAATGAATAAATATTTTTCTTGTAATAAAATTTCGATGCTAACTGATTACTTTTCGATATATTGATTAGAAACTGTGTAAAAAACTTTGTTTTCTTTACGCATGTGCAAAATGTTTTCTGCAAATTTAAAATTAAAAACTATTTTTAGAGAATATATAATTTTATTTAATATTTAAAATATCAACAAAGCTATAAAACAAAAAGTATAAAACTCTCTCACTTAATATTCATTATTAATATTCCCCTTATCTTATGAAACAGATTGCTATCTTTCTTTTTCTTATGCACTCTTAAAAATAATTCCTATCTTTTTTTCTTATGCACTATTTAAAAAAATTCTATCTTTTTTCTTATGCACTCTTAAAAAGAATTTTTCATATATATCTCACATTCACTAAAAAAAGTTCTTTATTAAGTTAAAGTTATTAATCTTTCAAACTATTGTTGGACAATAAATTGTCAATCATTTACTAACCACCTCAAAATTTTCCATGTCATAAAAAAGTATTGGTATCATATTATAAAATAAAGCAGTATGATTTATTTTTCTGAAATTTTAGTTAAACCTCTAGTTTTTCGTTGCTTACCATCATTACCCATTTCATTTTCGAGTATGTATCTTAATTCTTAGTATACTTTCCCGCACACACACATACCACAGGTTAGGAATCTCACTCATTAATGTGACTGATTTATTGAGGCTTAAAAGCAATCCCGGAATACAAATGGAATAAATTGTGACTGAGTTTTAGAAAACATCGAATATGGGAAAAAGATCTTCCGCAGATACAAAGCAGAATGATAATTAGCTAAGCCTTTGAGCAAGATGACAGAAGATGGTAAGTGAATCAATTCCTTCGTACAGTATATTTAGAATTCTTATATAGAATAATCGTCTAGATAGATTAACCTCATACAGTATGTTGAACTAGACATTCTTTCTCATTTTCAGTATAAGAAATTGATTGAATATAATGAATCTAAAGAGACTCTTTGATCTCAGAGATTAAAGTAAGCAAATTATTTTCCAAAATGTTAGCAGTGCAGTACAAGGATACATACTTAATCTATATTTTTATATTTCTTCACAATCACTTTTTTCCCCTGTAATTTTAAGTTTTTTTTATTTTTAAATTTTACACTTCTATTATCTCATAATAAACTAACAAATTTTCATAGTTTTGATTATGATGATTTGGGCTGATAGATATCTTACTTTTTATACTTTTATGTTTCTTCTAGTAAAATAGATCTTTAAAAAATTTTCTTGTAGTTATTATGATTACAAGTTCCACCTTTAATGTTATATTGATACTGAAATTGGCTAAAAAATATAGAGTTTAAGAAATCTGCAAATGATTAAGTAGTTATATAAATGATGGCGTTAATTCTAGTACATATATGATCACAAATCATATAACGGTATACAGTTGGGATTAGAATATGGCTAGATCAATTTAAATTATTTTCAAAAACTTTATTTCAAATAAAATAAACTTTTGTATCGTATGAAAAACTCTTGCTTTTTTTTTTGAAAAAATTCCATGATCGCAAACAATACTGTTCGTTTATAAGAATAGTACAATATTATCTTTCCAATTACATATTTTGATTAATGAGATCAAATGAATCACTTTGAATTATTTTAAATTTTTCCTACATTTTTCGGTAATCTCTAATTTGAGATGTGATTGGCATAAATATATATTCAAGGGAAGATATGCAACTATAAACTACTTTTACTATTATTGTGGCAAATGTTACTATAAAAGTAAAAGCAAAACATTTTTCTTTTGAAATTTTTAAATGATGTAAATGTTTTGAAGCCGATATAGTAACTTCTTTATATTTGATGCTATTTAACTTCAATCATAGGCAATTATGAAAATTAATAATATGATTTCTTAGTTTACGATAACTTATATTTTCTCTGTTCAATGCTTGACAAAAAGTTTTTAAAAATGTACTATTATTTATGGAGGATTTCTTTTCACTTAATTATTACATCATTACTGCATCACAATAATTCTTTTTGAACATTATTCTAAGAATAATTAACCTATTATACACAAACCAGTTTTCTTTCACAAAGAGCAAAATATAAAAATCTCATAACTTAGAGAAGAAATTATTAATTTTTTTTAACTTGAAAGTGATTATTTTAGTTTTATTTGTGAAGAATACTTAAATTTATATCTAAAAATGTTAAATCTAACAATTTAAAATACGTTTTTTGCACAAAACGTAATAAAAGTGATATTGTATTGTAAAGATAAAATGCATATTTAAATATTAAGAATGTATATCTGAATATATATATATATATATATATATATATATATATATATATATATATATATATATATATATATATATATATATATATATATATTCCCTAGAATTAAAGCGATGGTTAATTTATTTACGTATTTTTACTTCAGGCTCGTGAGATTATCTTTTATTTCACAATAATATATACTCAGAATATACTCCTTACACTTCATATTCTGAGTATATATACACGATAATATATATAAATAGAATATCAAGTGCAATGAAATGAGAATTAAAAGTGCAATAGACTGCTTTAAATATAGAAATACCGAATTTCTTTTCAAGGATTTTATTTTTAGAAATAAATGAAAAAGATATTTAGATTATTAAATTTTCAGATAAAGCTAGTTTCATTAATAATTAGATATTACATTGTTACGACACACATACTCTTTATTTCTTTTAATTTCGCTACTAAAATGAAATTGAGAGGAAATTTTCATGATATTGGATATTTTCAGGATAAATATTTAATACCTTGAAATTAATTCGATCAATACAAAATAATTTTCTAAAAAATCAAATGTTATTAGAACTGTTTGCAAAATACTTAAAATTTACAGAGCCAAATATTTTTGAAGAGAAAGAAATAGAAATTTTTAGATAATAGCAAATATATTGGTGTTCACAATTTCTCATAGAGATGTTGATTCATATTAACGAGTATTTTAACAAAATGTTAAATAATTGCTTGTTAAAAAATATAAATAGGTGCATATAATGTAGTCGTACTGGAGTTGCTATCATGGAAAAAATAGTTGTACGTTTTCCTAATGAGATGAAGTCTCTTTCAATATCATTTCATGATTAATATGAAAAATTTAATTATTTTATTTTAATTTAAGGAAATGTGATGATGATTGGAATTTTCAGTTTTTTATTTCAAATAAAAATGTTACATTCTCATTGTTGTCAGCCTATATATATTTTGAAAAATTAAATAATTAGTAAATTTTCTTTAAAATAAAATGAATGAAAAATTGATTTAGAAATCATTCAGGAATATGTGTTTTGAATTCATTGAACCATTTATTTAAAGAAAATGAAAGAAAAAAACAGATAAATTTAACTAAAAATAGCTTGCTAAAATTTAAAAAAATTTAAATTCTCTCTTTGATTAAAAAGTAAATTTAAGAATGTAGTTTTTAAAATACAGCAGAAACCAAATCAATAAGAAAAAATTTAAGACATTTCAATAACTGTCTGATTATTTCAAAGTTAGATAACAAAAAAATTTATTTCAGATATTTTTAGCAAGAATATTATTAATTATCATTTACATGATTTATACTTAAACTTTTTTTAATGAATAAATATGAAGGAAAACTATTTAACAATTTAAATTTTAAAATTTTGTATAATGATACATTATTTTAACATTTCATATATATAAAGATCATTTTAACCAAGCGGAAACAATGAAACAATTAGGATCTTCAGATTTAGTAGTTTATACAAAATGGCAATTTTTAGTAAAAGTAAAATTACATTGTAAACATTAATTAATCAATTTATATATCTGGATAATATCAGCTTTAGAAATTTTATTACAAACATAATGGCTTTAAATAATGATAATATTTCTAAATTTGATCAAAGATTGCGAAAAGAGAAGAACAATCTTTCAAATGTTCCATGATTTAAGGAATTTAATAGTTTGAATCACAAATATTTATCTTTATATTTAAGAATCGGATAGTAAAAATTTTCTTATAAAGTTTTTCGTTTTGCAAAAATTGGGATTTAAATTAAAAAGATAAGTTTGTTAAGCATCCAAATCAACATATATGTAGATTTATTAGCGCTTTGGTCATTACTTATTTAAAACAATCGCTTGCAATTATGTTTAACATGTCTCTCTTTCTACTTTATATTTTCTCCATAATAATCACTTTGTTTACATCTACAAATCATGAAAAAGTGTTATTATTTATTATGCAGTTTGATTCCTTAGCGGAACAAATTGTTTTTGTATTTTCAATAATTCTTTATGGCTTTAAGTTTTTGCTTTGGATTATTAAAATAACCGTAATTTTGACGGACGATGAGATTTTCAATTTGGAGTAATTCCAATATCATGTGAAATGACTCACATATAATCTTCATTTGTGAAGATAAATAAAGATTATAAATAATCGCAGTATCATTCGATATAATGAATTTGGCAGGATCTTAATAACATGATTAAGACAATCATCTTTAAAGCATGAATTTTGCGGTTTCATCTTTCGTATGTTACCTAGACTATGTGACGCAAGATTTGAGCAGGTATCTTTCACAATTATTGAATTACATAGAATTTAAAGTCTTAATGTGTCTGTGAACCAAACTTAATAAATTTTTCACCAAATTACACCGTGAATATTAGGTTAGGATCATTTTATATATGTTACCTTGTATATATTATCTGAAAATATTTTAACTATAAATTAGTGAATTATATAATTAATGATAAATAATATAATCAGTGATCAGAATACTAAAAAAATTCAATCAACTACATTTTCCTTAAGATTTAATATCTAATTAGACGATTATCTCCAATTTCCAGAATTTGAAATAATTGGCAAATTTTTAATATATTGATATATTCGAAAATAATTTTCCTGTTTTTCCAATTATTAATTACCAATAAAAATAGTAATATATTTTTTGAATATTGTGATTACATATTTTTGAAAAGATATAACTTAATGTTTTAAGTGTGGAAGATTTTTGGTAATTTTGTTCACTATCTCTTAGTTAACAAGTTATTTATTATTCGAAAAAGTAAATATTTTAATTATTTAGTAATTTCAATTCAAAATGAACAAAAATTCTTGAGAAAACAATTTTTTAACAATAAGGAGTCTTCTATACATTAATGACTATAAGTTTGTATAAATGTAACTATTCTATATTAAATAAATGCACCAGCAAATTTTATAAAGAATGGAAAACTGAGAAAACTTCAAAATATTGTATACTAAATTTAGGTTTAGAAGTCTATAGTTTAAGATAAAAATAATGAATATACACTTCACCATGTGTTATTTTTATCTTCGTCACTAGTTTTAGCATTTGGAATAAAGAATTTGATGTAAATGAATAAAAATCTCTGTTGAATCCTTGATCTTTTTTATTCTTTCTTCCAAATTCTTTTCACTTACAGCGGAAATCAGCTGTACAAATACAACAGTCTTCTGAAGCAAAGAATTCCAAATCAAATGTCTTATACTGGATTTGTTTCGAAATCTCAGCTAGCAATAGATCACAAGATGTTGGACTAAAATCAGTCACTGCAAATATTCTACCAGACTTTTTTGATTCATTCTGGATAATATTTTGAAAGTGCTTTGAGTTTTATTTCCTGTCTAAATAAAGTTTCTATCCACTATTTTTTCCATATAGTTACTGGATAAGAAAGCAGTTACTTTCTTTTAAATTGAAAAAGTGATAAAAATAATTACGAAATTGTAATAAAGCAAACACAAAAAAAAAAAAAAATTCATAAAATTAAAATAATTCTTTTAAGATGCTCTTGATTTTTAGTTAAAAAGGAAATAATTAATTTTTATTACTTTACATTTATGATATTAAACTTTTAAAAATTGAGAGTTTATGACATAAAGCTGGTTTTTGCTATTTCTACTAATAGAATTAATTCAAAAATAAGTTAAAAGCAAGAATATATTTCCTTTGTTTATTGCATCCAGTATAGATCTGACATGAATTCATTCATATTAACTTTATGAATAATACTTTTATTGTTGAATGTTTTGAGAATATCACCGAAAATATGATTCCTATCCAAGTAAAAGGTTTTTATACTTTTCGTATAAAACATTTATATTTAAATATGAAAATTGTTTATTAATAAAAGTTTTATTTGTAAACATTTTACTTACTTATTGAGTCCGTAGAAATAATAATTAAAGTATATATTTTGTAGAACATTCTAAAAACTGTAATAATTTTTATTTTATTTCTGAAATACTTAATGAAATATAATCTGGATTAGTTTTTATCATTTAATTGTATAAATAATAATGACGCGTTTATAAAGATGGCAAAATAGTATATTGCAATTGTGATTGAAAGTGCTGAAAAATAAATTTATATAATATTTTAAAAAAAATAAACCAGACTTTAATTTAAAAGAAATTACTTAAGGAATTAATTTTATTTTGAAAATTTAAAAAAATTTTAATTGGATGATGCAGACTAAAAAAATAGAAAAGGGTAATGAAAGAGGATATATAAAATTTAAAAAACATTAGTTTTTGATCATTTAAATTTTTTTTAAAAAAAAATTGTTATGGTTATTATTTAATAATCTCAGCTTTCTTTGTGGAGGCAAACAAATATAGTTTTTTAATTTGGGTAAGAAAATTTGAGTGGTAATATCTTCAATATTTTAATTTTTCTTAAAATTGTAATAAAATTATACATTTAAAATACTGTAAGAAATTTATCACCATAAATCAAAGAATAATATATGAAATGTGCTTTAAGTTTAAATAAGCTCATTTAATGATTTCTAAACTTCATTTTTTTATTATTTTAAAGAAATACTTGAAATATTGATTTGTGACCAAATCTCTCAAGAGCTAATTTGACATATACATACAGTATATACTGGATTCCATCCCAAACATACACACATATGATGAAAATCAAATCCACAAAATTTTGAACTGAACATCAAAATACTGCCAGCAAACAACATCGAAATTAGCTATCTGGGAAGCTTTTTAAAAGAAGGAAAAATATAAATTTTAAACTAAATAGGAAACAAAAGTTTGTCATCTATAAAAAATATATTAACTTAATATAGCTCTAATTTAGACAAATGTTATGCAGGAAACATATTTTCGTATGTGTTTAAGTCTTTCAACATAGTAAAAAAAATTTTTACTTATAAAATTATTATTGTTTTATCAAGTTTTTTAAATTTAATATAAAATTCTATAACAAAATTTCATTAAGATGCATAAAGCATATTAAATAATGTAATAGGAATATAATTTGTTATATATCAATAATTTTAATTTTGAGTTATAATATAATAGTTAAAATATTAAGTAATTATAAATAATTAGGATTATTATTATTTTATTAAATTCTTGCAAACTTTTTATGCTATTTTATTACTTTATTTAATAAATATGAAAATTTCGATAATATTATTCGGAATTTTTGTTTTTACTTTCATTCTAATATATTTTTGTTTATAATTATATAAATGCAGTCAGATTCTAATAGAATTTATATTTTTAAAAACTTAAATATGCAAAATAAACGTTTAAAAATGTTTTTACATAAAATAATGTTCTGTACTTTAAAGAAAAATAAACAGTTTAATAAAGTCAGTTGTTAAGAAATTACTGTTTAATTTTTTGATAAAGGTTTTAATCAATTATTCCTTATCATTTCGCATTATTTTATTTCCTTTGGATTTCAGAATCGTATGCAAATCTTTTTCATTTGCATCAAAATAAAATTCAAAATGGGAAACACAAAAATGTTAACTAAAAATGTCCGTGAATAATATGATCTATATTCTTAATAAATCACTTTTAGCTTTATTTTAAAATTTCCTTTAAAATATTTTTCATGAGAATTGTCAAAAATTCATTTGAAATGTTTCTGATATTTAGATTTTTATGATTAAGAGATTTAAGTAAAATATTAGGATAAAAAATAATTTTATAAAATCTCAAAAAGAGAATAATAATGTACATTATAACTTAATATAAAATTTAATTCATAACTTAGTATGCGATCAAATTGATCTGAATACATACAGTTGAAATAAAAATTACCTTTATAATAAAAATCATTCAAACAAATATGAGTCAATAAAGTATTTGATTATATAATATGAATTAGCGGAACGAGGTTTTACTTTTTTTTATATATGTTAGAAAAATTTAACATCATACGATAACTAAATACAAGAAAATACAAGAATTTCTTGATAATTTTATGGAACGTTTTCTCTCTCTTTAAGATTGCGAAAATACCTGAAAATATCAACAGCAATTAATATATATTATCAATAATAATATATTAATTAATATATCAACAGCAATTAATATATATTGCAAAAATTCACAGCATGCATTCTTAATTTATTATTAAAACTTTATGCATTTTATCAATATAAAGTATGAAGATATCTGTTACAATATTATTATATACTCCACTTAATTTATAAATGAATTATTTCTATCTATACTTCACTTAAATATCCTTATAAACGAAACAATTTTATTCATCATTCAATTTGTCAGTTTAAAAATGAAGCGAAAACACTCTTGAAATTTTATTTGGTAGTTTTTTTGCTTAACCAACCGTGAATTTTTATTTATAACTGATTATATAAGTAAATCACATAAAATCACTTCTAAAATTTGATTTTTTTTTCGTTTCCAAGCGTAACGATTAAATCAGGAATTATCAAGTGAATTCTACTACTCAAACGAGAACGTACAAAAAACTATTCTCTTTCTCTGAAATTATAAGAAATTAATTAAAATCAGATTATTATCAATATGTATTGTCGTATGTAAAATAGAACGTTATCTGAATTTTGATAATACAATTAATTTTATTTTGATATTTTCAATACGAATGTATTTCCTGCTTTAATAAAGAATGTAATTATAATTTTTTCTGAATTTTATGGCTTTATATCTCGGAAGAATTGATATACTAAGTACCAACTTCTTTAGGTAGATCATTATATCCGAAATCATAATCCTGATTCACCATCACTTGCTGAGGATACTTACCTGTTTGGCGGGACCGCGAATTTTGGAGTTCGTTTTATTTTACACTAGCTATCGATAGATGGCAACAGTAGTCCTGTTGTCAACACTGAGACGAATGAATGGTTTAATTAGAAAATTGGACAAAAGATTATTCATGTGATTCCCATATATCTTTGTAAAGGTTCAATATTCGAAAATTTTCCTTTAAGATCTTCTGGATATTTCTCAGATTTTTTTGATAATCTTCTATTTTGGAAACGATATTTTAATAAGAATAATTTTATTGGTCTTGATAATATTATTAATAGACAACAAAGATGAAGAAATTGCAATGAAATTACCAGAATGTAAAAAGTAAGTAAAAAACAAGAAAAAATGAAATCTTTTGCTAATATAATAATATTAAGCTAATCCTAAAATCAAGCTTTTAGTTAAATTAGTGTCTTTCATGATATTTCTGCACAAGAAAGCCATATATATGATTCCATAAATGCATGAATCTTGTCGTATTTTAACGCAATAAAAATAACTCTGAAATAAAATTCTTAATTTTTGTAATATGCTTCAATAATATAAAATGAGTTAATTTATATATAACTTTAAACTATAGTTTTGTGTTAGCTTTTTTGGTCTTTTCTTAATTAAAAATTCTAAAATATTTTTCAAAATTTCCTTTTTACAATAATTTATTATCGTACAATACTATAAATTTTTTTTCACTTAAAATATTTTGATATTATCTTAATGCCTAATATGATACAACCCATTTTATAAAAGGATTCAAAACATTCAAATTTTTTAATGTTCATGACTTGAAAAAAATCCAACATTCGCCTAAACTTCAATTGAAAAATTTAAGCAATTGCTTAAACTAGCCTGTCATTCATTAATACCATTCATAAAATTTAGCTTTGATATTAATTTTCTAAAGAAAATTTTAAACTTAAATAGAAAACTAATAATTAAAATTTAAGTATTTTTAGCATTTGAAAATTTTGATACGCATATGGTCTATGTAAGTAATATTTACGCAAACCATATTCAAGTAAAATAAATTCTATTATTTCCTCAAAGGTTAGTATACATTATATCGTTTAATGGTTACTTTTTACTGGTGTTTGAGTGCAAATAAGACGCTAACCTACAGGTTCAAATCAATTCGAAGTCTCTACCAAAATTCAACGCCAATGTGTGTTTTGTATGTACAATTCTAATTGTGTGTATTGCATTGCATGAAATAAAAATAAGTAATTTTCACTACTTTGCTCTTTTTACACATGAGTTACGATTGTTTTAAAATAAGGCATTAATTTTCAGGAATGAATTTAATAGTTGATTATTATGTGAATTTTATGGATAAATAGTGTGTTGTTGTATCTTTTTTTTGCGCTGTTAGTGTTAGTAAAATGTGCAGTTATACTAATTATCGGTTATTTAAATTAAATTGTATGCATTATTTCAAGACTATGACAGAGTGTAATATAATTAATGGTAAAATTAAATTTTTTTAATTAAAAAATTGCTCTGAATGTTTTTAGAATTGCATGTGGTTACTTCCTTTTGTTGTCATATATAACATTCAGAATGTTTAAATGAATGAATGTTACATTTACAATTCTGTCCATCAATTTTGCCATAAAATTTCTAGTATTAAATCATTATTTTATTTCTGAAACAAAAATCTGTCCCCAAGATTAATTAATCAGAATGAAATTTTATTAGACTTTAAAGTACATGATGCACTTTTAAAAAATATTTCCTCAACGCAAAAGTTTCCGCTGAAATTATTATGGTTAATGTAGTAGATTTTGAAATAAATAAATATAAAACAATTTTTTCTATTTTGTCATAAATAGCAAATTTAATTTATATGTAAATACTTACAACTATTTAATTGTATTCTATGATTTTATTTAGATTATGATTTTCTTTAAAAAACTAAATTCACTTGTGAAGGACCACTTTTTATTCAAAATATAATTCATATATAATAAATATAACAGTTGCATTATACTGATCTTTTACTGAATTAGCAGAAGTATAAAACATGCAAAGTATCAAACAGTATTTAACTTTTAAGGATTTTCTTCTTATCTAACCTGCCATATCACTTAGCACAAACGCGTGTCAAATTTCGATGGACTGCCACCACTTTCCCGTAGAATAAAGAAACGATAAGCCATCGATTGTAGGGGTGGAGGAACCCTGTAATCTCGAATGTAGGAGGCGTTGGTGACGAGGTTCCAAATACGATCATCAGCAGCAGCATCCAGGCGCGAACTTCTTGCCAACCAACTCACGCGCCACCACCGGAAAAGGAGACCATTAGAATTATCTCCTTCCACTTCTGTGCCCGTGTGTTCGCTCTGAAACAAAGGCGATGCCGATTTTAATTGTATCAAGCAATAGCCGATCATCGAACAATACGTTGGCGACTATTTTCTTTTCCCTGCCAACCTCTAACCTGGGCACCTCGATATGTTCGCTAATGTGTGAATCGAAGTGCTTTAGGTCAATTGCACGAACTTGCACCTTACGATCCGTGCAACAGCTGAAAGAAAAAAAAAGGAAACCATTCCAGCGAGCAGATAACATCCATTTTTGAGATCTGAATGGCAAGAAGAAATCACCGGACGGATCGTTATTTGTTATTTGGAGACATCATAACTCCATTCTGTTGTGTCTGACAAAGCGCTTGTATGTCGTTTTCCACAAAGAGTGACTAGTGACGCCAAACGCTTATTTATGTTTTGAGTGATGAGAGCACAAGAGTGGTTAGAATATTAACTAGATATAGTTAGGGTTCATTATTCTCTTATCTCCCGCTCTTTAACTACAATCGAAGGACAAAAGGAAACAGTTTAACAATTTCCACTATTATCCCAGATGCTAAATTAAAATGTTCTTTCACCTTGAATGGCTGGTTGGTAATTTTCAAACGGCAACATATTAATTAGTAAACCTTGTAAGGTATTATTTGGTATAACCTTCATAAACACAGCTTCTGGGCTTGATTTGTGTCTTGTTTGGTTTCACTTCATTCAAGCTTTGTGATAGCTCTTAGTACATTCCCCCCCTTTAAATACAGAATTATAACAATAGAATCATAAATATGTTTTAAATTAATTATTTAGTTATGAAGAATAAATAAACATTCATCTGTAAATTTTGAGATTTAAACTGGATGGTTTGGAATATTTTCTGCAATTATCTACTAATTGAATACAGGACTGTGCTTAAGGTTCATTTTTATTAAAAATTTATTTTGACAATGTTAACTATTTGATTATAAATATATTGAGTAACATAAAGGAAAAATTATTATTAATGGAGTGTCAGTATTAATCGTGTATTTCTTTAGAATATCTAAAAATCGAAAACAATGTAGTATATTCACAAAATAATTTTAAAATATTTTGAAATCAATTTTATTACCATTAAATTATTTTCGTTCATAAACTCCATACTTCGTCATTATATAAGATGGGTAATTTATTCTCTCTTTAAAATAATATAAAATTTTACATTTTCTAATTTTTTTAGAAAAAAATATTTATTTTTCAAAATAATTCATTGCTTAGAAAAGGGAGAAAAAAGTCACATTCTCTTTTTTATTGAACAACGAATATTTCTGAATAATATTTTTGAATACAATATTAAATGGAAATTCTGTAAAGTATAAAGAAATATGAGCATTATTTTGGACAGTGTTTCTGCAAGAAAATTTAAATAAAAACATGAACCATGAGAAAAAGAGATTAAACGAAAAAAACATGAATAGAAACAAAAATAGAACAATTTTATTAGTTCAGTCTGATTCTTAAGCACGTGTAGCTTACAATAATTAGGTAACTCCGAAGAAAATTTGATTTTCATTTACCCTTTGTTTTTATTTTCTTCCTATTAACACATAATTTTACAGTAATAAATGAATGTGTGTGTTGCTTCTTTAAAAACTTAGGTAATCTGAAGTGATTCACGTTATTATTTCCAAATCAACACTGTTGTAATTACTAAAGCTAAACTGGTTCTTGATATGAGTATAAGTGATGTTGTGTCTTAAAAAAAACACATGGTTGAAATAATTTTCCAATACACTTCAGTTTTCCTCATTTGATTTAAGAATTATTTTCATTTTCTTTTATTATGTATTAGATTTTTACTGTTGTTATTGCTTACCTTTTACATATCTGACGTCTGTTGCACCAGGATGCATTCCGGCACAGATGCCGTATAATCCAAGATACCAAATTCTGATTTTGGGGATTTTTTTGGCGGATTTTCGTGTGTATGTGGCAACCTGGTTTTTATTGCGTCCTAGATATGGAAACCTATAAGAATTATGCAGAAAATTCTATTTTGGCAGCCCTAGTATTTACGTCATATCGCGCGTCACAGTACGCCATCTTGGCAACATTTCTTCATCGCCAAAAGAATTCAGAATTTAGCATCCTGGATTATGCGGCATCTGTGCCTGCATCCTTGTACCTGTACCTGAAGGAACTTCTGAACAGAGAAGTAGCCATGTGGAGTCTTCGCGATTTTAAAGCAGGGAGCAAGCAGAAAACTTCCAATAATTGGCCTACTACCCCCAGGGGTATCATTTCATTTAGAGGACATTGCGACCCTGGCCAGTTTTCACGTGCCCCAGCGCTCTTTTAGTGAACACGACGGATCTTTGATCGGCCGGGATTCGAACCCTTCCGATAATGAGTATGACGCCTTAACCAAAAAAGGCCACCACGACTCTTATCTGACATATATCAGATCATCTCCAGAAAGTTGTTAAAAACCAAAAAATCTAAAATATTAAGGGGATTGGTAGGTAAACTCCTCTTAGATAGTCTGGTGCAATCCGGAATATGATCCGGTGAGTCTGGATAGTCACAGCAGTCTTTACAAGTGAGGCACTATCAGCAGAAATATACGTATGGTAGCCACTTGTTAGCGTAGCCAGAGCAGTTTTGGAGTTACGCTCACAAATTTACTAAATCAATAAAAATCAAATTTCTAAATTTATTAAATCATTAAATTTATTGAAATTTACAAAGAATCAGGTAACCAAATGTCATTTATGAAATTTTATGTTTCAAATTAAATTAAGACTTATTCATCTTAATTTCTTTATTCAGTATAACAGCAGAAAAAAAGAACTAGGAAATTAATTGTTTATATTTATTATACTCCAATTGCTTATATTTGAACATAATTATGGTAGCCTATACTTCATGGAAAATATCAACAACCAAAACTCTGTAAGATCTCTTATATAGTTGCTAGATTTTATCTTTTAAATCTCACATTAATAATAAAATGTTGTCAGAGTATAAAAATACTCATTAATTTCCCATGAAAACCAAACATCTAAAACCACATTTCTGTTTTCTAACCTTCGGTATTTAATAAATGGCATCAAAGTCGTCTCAATTATCGGAAAGTTTGGCGTTAATTGTTAAGGATATAAAAACAAAAATTCACTTACATTCGCTGCATTGACAGGATATTTGATTGCCGATCCATCGGTAGGGAATTATGACAGCCATAACAGCAGAACTGTCCTTTGTGAAAACAGAGGACAAGCCTTTAGGAAAAAAAAGGAAGGCAAAATCATTATCGCCCATTAAGGAACAGCTTCCAGTAGGGAGAAGGCCAATTAGCCGATCCTATCTCTCTTAATAAATGCCATTTTAATCGATGACTTTCAACTCGTCTAGTCCTGCCATCATTCCTATACAGTAGTTATGACTCTTTTCTACTGGGAGAATGTGTTTGAGTCTAGGTAATCAAGAGTCCTTAGGAAATAAACACACATTATATATTTTAGATTTATTATTTATCTTCAATCTCCTAACGTCCGAAACTCTACTCAGTATGAATCAAGGCTGACGTGAAATATTTTATTATGTTGAGATGTATCTCTCGCAGTGCATGTAGTAAAAAGAATACATTTGGATCAATAAATTGAAAATAGAATCGAGAGGATTTATATTAAAGAAAGTTAGCATTATTAAATGTAACAAAGAATTGAAATCGTGAAATTGCCGCGTATTTACAACACAAATTACTTCAATCAGAAATCGAATCGAATAATGTAAATTTAAACTAATTTTTTAATTTTTTCGTCATGCATAAATGCGGGTTATAAAGAACTTTAAACTAAAATACATTGATATATATAATATATATATATATATATATATATATATATATATATATATATATATATATATATATATATATATATATATATATATATTATATATATTATATATATATATATATATATATATATATATATATATATATATATATATATTATATATATATATATATATATATATATATATATATATATATATATATATATATATATATATATATATATATATATATATATATATATATATATATTTGTGTGTGTGTGTGTGTGTGTGTGTATAAATATGATGACGTTCCTCAAAAAATCGCTTGTTCTGGTGTCAAAGAAGTCATTGAGCCAGTTTCTAAGGACCTCTTTGTGCACTGGGAAATGCTCGAAAAGAATGCCAAAGTCAACAAAGAGCTCTACATTGCCCAGCTACAACGCATGAATGAGGCTATTCGACTGAAAAGACCTGATCGACATGGTCAAACCATACTTCTTCACGAAAACGCCAGGCTCCATGTGGCACAAGTCATCAAAGTCGCACTCCAAGAGCTCGAATGGGAGTCCTTTAGCATCCACCGTATTATCCGGACCTTGCACCGACCTATTACCATCTTCTCCGCTCCTTGTCAAATCATATGGAGGTCGTTACCTTCGATAACAAAGAGGTCCTTAAAAACTGGCTCAACAACTTCTTTGACACCAGACCAGGCAGTTTTTGGCGGAACGACATCAACAAATTGGTCAACGCTTGGGAAGTGAAAAACGTACAACGAAGAAATATTGTATTGCATTGCATATTTTCCACTCTAATCCAATACCTTTTAGTACCTTTCTGGTAGTAGCACGATTCCATAGCCGTTAAGTGGTTGGTTTTTACTAACAAAAACTTATCCATGTGGAAAGAACGAAATTACTTTCCGAACAACCCAATATGTATATATGTATGTATGCACAGCATAGAGCTTCAAAGTAAATTATTTAGAATTCTTTTAATTAATTATATATAATAAATATTAAACATACAATTTGACCAGAGTTAATGAATAATTCTGGCACATGGAAAAAAAATCATAAACCGAAAAGGTTTTGGAACGATTGTTTCATCATTCAGAAATCAGAGTATATCCTAAATTCGAAAAGAATTGGTATGGTTATAATTGAGATTTATCTCTCAGTTGACTGATAAATTATATCAAAATTCTTTTTGCTTGTAAAGGAATAGAAACTGTTAAGATAAACTCATTTTATTGGAAAATCTGTGGGACATTTCAGATAAAATTGATTTGAGTTAATAATTTATCTTAAAAATAATGAATAAATATTTATTTACGGAAGTTATACTAATCTGAGATAATCTTTAATAAATACAACGTATTTCTTTTTAATATAAAAGAAGAAAACCAAGTTTCTTGATGGTAACTGAAAGTTTCCTTATAACTATAAATAGAATATTGATGAAAAGAATTATGCTCTCTGTGTGTTTAAAGAAATAGAAGCTTCATTTTAATATTTATATTATTTATTCAGAGTAAATCAAATATTTCATAAGGACTAAATGGATTTGAAGTTCAGAGGTATTTCAACAAAAATAACTGATTAAAAGTATAAGTGTTACTTTCCCAGTTTTTGGAAGCTTACATATTAATAAAAGAAAGGTACATAAATTGATTTGGTTTTTGTTATCTTTAATAAATCAGTTTGTGACTCGAATTTTTTTTAAATTATTGTCTGAATGCTTAAAAACATATTATATTAGTCGAAATTTAAATCAATATTTTAAAAGCAATATAAATCCGAACTGTATATTTAGAAAATTATATTATCAAATTTTAGTAGATCATTAATAATTGTCTCATTCATAAAGAAAAATCTTCCCGTTACAAAACATCCAAGCAAAGAAAAAGTGACTTCAAATGGAAGGAACATAATGTGTTTTTAATGTCGTCGCAAGCCAATAAGTGACATTTTCTGTTGGGGTGGGGTTGGGAGAGACTTTTCTCGTTTCGTCTGTTACGACCTTTAGAAATCCTCAAAGATGTGTAGTTGAATTGTGAATCATTGCAAGTGAATTTCTTCAAGTTATTCAGAAGCCTTATCTCTCTTTGCAAGAAAACAAAATGCAATCCAATGCACATTTCTTTCCTTGAGATATTAAAAAATAACCATGGTCCTTCGCCCTAACGAGAGTATGTTTTTAATCTAGGAACTACATCAGAGATCTTCGAGAGTTTACTATGCGCCTATTTAAGACACTTTATAATCATGAAAATAATCATGGTACTTCGCCCTAACGAGAGAATGTTTTTGAACTAGGAACTACATCAGAGATCTTCGAGAGTTTACTATGCGCCTATTTAAGACACTTTATAATCATGAAAATAATCATGGTACTTCGCCCTAACGAGAGAATGTTTTTAAGCTAGGAACTACATCAGAGATCTTCGAGAGTTTACTATGCGCCTATTTAAGACACTTTATAATCATGAAAATAATCATGGTACTTCGCCTAACGAGGGAATGTTTTGGAACTAGTAACTACTTCGGAGATCTTCGAGAGTTTACAATGCGTCTATTTAAGACACCGAAGACTTAAAGAATTAAAATTATTGAGGAGCTTCACATGTTGATAAGAACAATTTCATCTTACTTGAGTGCACTCAATTCTGAATAGAGGAGCTTCTTGGAGACCCCCTCCTTTTTCTTGATTTTTTAAGAGTGTATGGGCTCATGGATCTGGTATAGCTCCGTTATTCTGGATGGGATTTGTAACAACAACAACAATTTCATGTTCCTTCATCGCCATCTTCAAAATGCCATGATTTTATTTCACGAGATAATCACAAATTTGGCTGATGAGTAAATAAAAATGAGAAAACTATATTTTTATGATTTTATATCACTATCAATCCACGTTACACATACATCATCAGCACTTATTGTTTGGGGGAAAGGAAATGAAGACTTTAAGAATTAAAATTATTGAGGAACTTCACATGTTGATATGAGCAATTTCATGTTCCTTCATCACCATCTTCAAAATGTCATGGTTTTATTTCACGAGATAGTCACAAATTTGGCTGATGAGTAAATAAAAATGAGAAAACTATATTTTTATGATTTTATGTCACTATCAATCCACGTTACACATACATCATTAGCACTTATTGTTTGGGGGAAAGGAAATGAAGACTTTAAGAATTAAAATTATTGAGGAACTTTACATGATGATATGAACAATTACATGTTCATAACCATCTTCCAAATACCATGTTTTTATTTCACGAGATAATCACAATTTTGGCTGATGAGTTAAAAATGATAAAACTATACTTTTATGATTTTATATCACTATCAATCCACGTTACACATACATCATCAGCACTTATTGTTTGGGGGAAAGGAAACGAGAAGCGGTACTGAATATTAAGACACATCATTATCAGCCCTAGAAAAGCAGCCAATATCTGCATCCATTCGCCAAAACCAACAACAGAGGTCCCCCTTTTGATCGATAGCCGGCGACATTTATTCTTTCTTCTCAATTTCAGACCCCTAATAGCGTCTGTCACATAACTCGGGGATAAATCATTCTTCTGCGTAGATGCCTTATCTTCCATGAATGTGTCATTATTATGTGCGGAAGATGCGCTCCACGGATGAGGTTGACGAAAAATTGTCACTCGTCTCATTGTCAAGGTTTCTTTTTTCTTTCTTCGCTTCTTTTCTTTTTCGGTTCTCAGCGGGGACATTTGCGTATCGGAATGAGGCCTATCAAAGATAATAGCTTCTTGAATGATAAGAGTTCTTTTTTCCCCCCGAAGCTGTCCAATGGAGCTGAAGATTTGAGAGAAAAAGAGAACCGAACTGCGAAACCAGTGTTTGCATTCATAATTGCTTAACAAGTATAAGTGAATATTGCTGTAGATGAACTATTCAATTATCTTAAATCTTATTTTATGCATCTAAATTAAGTTTTTTTCACCTCAAGGAGAATTCATTGAGCATTAAATCTACGAATTTTTATTCTACATCTACCTTTCACATTGTATGCCACAAGTGAATCTTTTAGATGAATATATGGCATTTTTGTTCATAATAACGGCATAGGAGAATTTTCCTGCAGCTAGAACAGTAAATTATCTTAAGTCTAAGGGTTTGGACCTAAATTAAGTATCAAGAAGAATGCATTAATAATTAAATTTTCCAAATTTTTACTATACCTTTCTTTTACATTGTATATGGGAAGATTGAATCTTTTAAATAAACATTTGATTTCGCTTATAAAGGAATTCGAATTAAAAAATAAATAAGTTGCAATTAATAACTTCAAAAAAAGAAGATTTTACATTTTTAAATACAAAATTAGCAAAAAATACAGGTAAAATCATAATATATCTAATGCGAACATTTTTTTCTATTTTGGATCTTTATAGTTCACAA
This sequence comes from Latrodectus hesperus, assembly GCA_037975125.1. Classification (NCBI taxonomy): domain Eukaryota; kingdom Metazoa; phylum Arthropoda; class Arachnida; order Araneae; family Theridiidae; genus Latrodectus; species Latrodectus hesperus. The sequence continues at coordinate 15,325,862 of JAJQOW010000014.1, read as the reverse complement.
AAAATCCATTCTAGCTATTAAAATAAAAATTTTAGAAGAAATTCTTTAGATAGAATTAAAAAAAAATCAACTACTACTAAAAAGAATTTCTTCTAAATATTTTAACAAATATATTGCAACATACATTCCAGATACATTGATAACAGCTCAAAAAACGAGATAACAAAATTAAAAAAAAAAATCATCATATTTCATCTTCATCATCGATATAACAAACCATTATGGGAGATAATAAAGAGGAAATTTTAATCCTATGAACAGAATGTGAATTTAACTATAAAATAAAAATATGTAATTTATTTTCAAAATCTAATGCAACGTGCTGCCCATTGCTTGTAGATACATCGAATATTAAATGTTTTTATTTAATTACATCATAGAAATGCATAAGGATGCACTTATTTATTTGGCACTTTCTAAATTTAACTATAAATATGGCAAAAAACTTTTTTACATCCATTACATTTGACCTTTTATTTATTCATAAATATTTTCTCTCTTTCGTCTAAGCAAATGAGAAAATACTTTGTACGGAAGAGCAATTTTATCAGTGCAATTGATACTAGAGCAATTATTCAGATCTACATAATAATGTTAATAAGATGAGGAATTGTATGATGATACCGTCTTTTAAGCACGAAGTTAAATTCATGAATAAATGTCCACTCATTTTCTTAAAATATTCTTCTTACAACTGAGTTAATTCAGTAAATGTCATAGAATGCTCAAATACCATCCCAATCGAAAATTTAAGACTTATTGAGGAGTGGAAAGTAATTAATTTTATGGAATCTCACCAGTAAAATCCCATACTTGAGAACTAATCTAGTTTTGGTAGTAAACTCATGTTTAAAGGTAAAGAATACACGAAAAAGAAACTGATTTCTCGAAGCTATCAGTATCATTATCCTATATGTGTGTTCCTTGTTTTATTATTTTATTTTATTTGAGATGTTTCTCACTAACTTGACTGTTTCTCATCTTTAATTTGCCATAATTTGAAATAAGACTTTGGTGTTTACTATAGATATGAAATATAGTTCTACTACTAAAAAAATAGTTCTATTAATATTTTGATTATAATTTTATTCAACTACAACACAATTCTTTATATGTTGTTGTTACTAATGACACTTGGACAAGCCTATGCCTTGGCTATGCGAATTTAAGTCAATTGGGAACATCTTTCGTTTGAATCAGAGCACCATGAAGGTGAAAGTACGACTTTTCTCCACACACATGCCATAGGTACCCGTTTATAGGGTATGCAACCATTCACACCTAATTCATACAAGGAAAGGACAAAGACAGGATAGATAAAGAGAGAAAGTACATCCATGCCCGAACCGGGATTCGAACCCAGGATCTCCTTATCCGCAATCAGGCACGCTGACCACTAAACAAGTTGGGCGGCATTCTTTATATACTCTGTCTATAATGAAAAGAAACATTACGTGCATACATCTCCAATCTTTTTAAAGTACTGGATTCTTCCAATGATGCATCGTAGATAGAACAACTTTAAAAGCAATATTGTTTAATATCAAACGAGTCGTCGTTTCATAACTTTTAAAATCGTAGACGCTATTTTATTCTGAAAATTCTGTTCGACAGACTTTGTATGTGTAAAATGCAATCACACGTTTAAAATAAAATTATATCATTGCGAAAAGAAGACTTACATTTTCTACTAATTACCAATAAAATATTGCAGCTGATATTATAAAAATGTTCTCAGATAAAATAAGATCTTAAGTTGACTTGAGTAACATCGCCATGAATCTTAAAAAATTACAGTAGAACTGTAAAATGTAGAATAGAAACTTTCAACGACCTACAAATAACTGAGTATTCACAAGCTACGTATATTATATTGGTTCGTTCGGAAAGGAATTTCGTTTTTCATGAAAATGAAAAACGTATAGCGAATAAATATCGTACTGCATTGCCCATTGTCCATTCTAGTCCAATAGCTTTTACCATCTTTCTGGTAGTAGCACGATTTCACACTCATTAAGTGGTTGGTTTTTACTAGCAAAAAGTTGATCTAGGTGGGAAAAACGAAGTTACTTTCAGAACAACAAAATAATTAACTTTTATACAAATTGCTAATCAGTCATATAGTCATTAATCTAGATAATCTAGATATTAATCTAGATCAGGGATGGCGAACCTTATTTGATGTCCGTGCCACAAAGTCATAAAAGATCTTCTTTAAGTAGGTAACGTGCCACAATAAAATTTCATTCGAAATGTTAGCGTGGGGAAACTATTCGTAAGTATAATTAAATAAACAAATGAAAGTAATTCTTCTTTAAACAATTTTTTATTAATCAATGTTTTACAAAAAGCAATATTCTAGAAACGAAATTCACGTTAAAAACAATTGTTTTTAATGTGATTTTTGTTGCTGTACACAAGATGATAAAGATATAATATTTGGTTCATATTTAGTTAATTTCAACAGTACGCATGCAGAGCTCAACTCATCCGTCATTCTATTCCTAAATTTGTTTTTTATAAAATTTAATTCTGAAAATAGAGATTCACATGCCCACGTCGATGAAAATATTGATATTGCTTTTGCTAATATTTTTAAACAATTAAACGTGTCAGGAATTAAATTCCATGTAGTTAGAATTTCATCTTCTGCAATTTTATTTATTTTATCCAATAATCAATTACTTTCAATAATTTCTAAATCATTTCTTAAATCAACAAATTTTTGGTTCCATGACTGAAATTCAACTAATTCCATTTCTAATTCATTAAAACTTAACCACTCAAGAACTTTTAAATTTATTTCCTCAAATGTTATTGTATCAGGATATAAAATAAATTTTAATGTTTCTTCAAATTCTTTAAACTTGGTAAATCTTGCAGAAAATTCCTTAATCAGGGATTAAATTTTCATTGAAAATTCTTTCGTTAATGACTTTTAATTTGGCTTTTCGTGATATTCACTTTCAGAAAAAAAAATTTTGTATTCGGGAAATATTTATATGAATTTGAAAGAATATCACGATTAAAAATCTGTAATTTGACCTCGAACGCTTTGATTAAGTCAAACATAATAATGACTGTTTATTAACACCTTGTAGTTTTATATTTAATTTATTTAATTGAGAGCATAAATCAGTGAAAAAATATAACCCTTCTTCATCCAATAATTGATTGTATTGATCAATAATGTTCTCATTTAGAAATAATCTTATTTCCTCCAAATCATCTACAAAACTTTGCAAAACATTTTCGCAGCTTAACCAGCATACATTATTGTATAAAAATAAGCTATTATACGACGAGTTTACTTCGTTTAACTTTTCTTGAAATTTTCTTTTATTTAGTGCTTGTGTTGATATAAAATTGACTAATTTTGTTACAAAACTCAAAATATCATCAAATATTTTTAAACCTGTTTCGGCACATAACGCTTGTTGGTGAATAATGCAATGAAAATCAAGAATTGTGTATCCAATACGTTTTAATAAATTTATAAATCTATTTTCCCGTCCAGTTAAGCTGCGGGCTGACACAATTTTAGAAGGACATATTTCTCTTTTTTCCAATGCATCTATAACTGCATTACAAATGTCTAATCATTTTGTTGTTGTTAATGTTGATAAACTTATTAACTCTTCTTTAATATTGTTTTGAACAAAATAACGTACAAAAATTCTTAAGTGAACAAAGCCTGTTACGTCGGTAACCTCATCAAGGTAAATGGATATAAAATCGCAAAACTTTATATGAATTTTTTGTTGATAATTTGCATTTTCCGCAATACCTAAAATTCTCTCTTACACTGTATTCCTAGCTATCGGCATGTATTTAATACTTGGGATAATTTTTTCTTTGTTTTCGAAATCATCGAATAGGTATGGTGCACAGTGCAACCAAGCATCCTTTAAAAATTGGCCTTCATTAAAAGGTTTCGCATATTGAGCAATAGTTTTTGAAGCTTGATAACTAGCAGCAGTGGTGTTTGATTGAGTTCCAATATATTTCATTAAAGAAGTAGTTTGAGCACTTTTAAGGCACATGATATACACTCCTTTTGCTCTTCGACACTTCGATCGAGAAGAAATTGGTTTCATAATGCCGCTTTGCTGAAGTTGTTCTACAGACTACAGTTTTAGAACATAAAATACAAATTGCTTTACTGTCCTTTTCAATCATACCGTATCTATCGGTCCACCAAGCTTAAAATTCTCTGCTACTACATGTATCGGATAATTACAATTTCTTCATTGAACTAGACATAATAAGAAATTCTAAAAAATATTAATTAATAATATTGTTATAAAATAAATAATTTATTTGCATTCGTTTGCAAAAGCATATTTTGTCACACAATAAAGTACTAAAACATTACCTACACAAGAAAATAATAAATAATATATTAATTCATGATAATTTTAATAATTATTTCTATATTTTACACCGATTTAATGATAAAATAATTTCTCATAATATTAAAATATTTTATTGTTCAAAAATAAGCAAAATAAATTATAAGTTTAATAACTTTTAATACCTTAAGATTGTTACAGGTTAAAACTTCAGTCGTGACGCAATATGTTCTTGCAAGCGAATGCAGAATATAAAATATGAAATAATATGTAAAAATATTTACCTAAGAATAACACTATATCTATTCACAATAAACTGTTATATTTTTTAACAAATCATTGAAGTTTCAAAGACGACGGTTTACTAAAAATGACTAATGCAGTTTGTCTTCTGGTTCGAGCGCTGCGACGGCAACAACATGTAATAACATTAGAAGGTAAAACCAGATACACAAAAAATTTTATCTAATGCGCATCTTTATATACTTCGAGAGAATTCATGCGATATTTTAATAACAAAATGTATAATTTGACGGTTCTAGTTAACAAACTAAGATAGGTATTCAGTACTTCAAACTTATATGACAAATTATAAATTAAGAGTGTAGATTAATAATTTTTAATTCATTTCTTTATCAAAAAAGATAATTTATAAAAAATAATTTTGTTTCTGAGCGTGTTATCAAAATTTTAAAATGTGCCATTGGTTCGCCATCCCTGATCTAGATAATCTAGAATGTACTAAGATTAATAGTCCCTGAATTCATTCAATTTGATATTCATTAAAAATGTTACGAATATAATATATTATAAAATACTATATATAGAAACATTTAGATGATTTAAAAATAATTTAAATGAACTTAACAAAAATATAATTTTCCTAGACTTTTGTTTCGATGATGGTTTCGTTTGTTTCGATTAACTATCATTGATGAATATTTCTACTTTTCTAATTATTATTTCTGAACGCTATAATGTCTTGGAATTTCTATTCGAAAACCGATTAGGAAAAATTTTCCAAAAAATAAATGAATAAATAAAATAATAAAAAACAATACTTGATAAGATTTCAATTTACTTTCCTCAAAATATTATTTTACCTTGATAAGAACTTCAACGCTCAATCATAGACTTTCAAGAAAAAGCAGCAATTATCAGTAGTGAATTCTAGCTTTAAATTTAGGAATAACTGAAACACGCACACAATAATAGCAGTTTGCTAGGGAATCATTTTGTATTATTTTTCAATCAGAATTTTTACGTAATGATCATAATTTACTGCAGGCAAGATCATTCTAAATATTTGCAAATAAAGGAAAATTTTGGAAAAAAATACGATAAAATTATTAAAAAATTGCCATTTTTACATTTGATGATATTTACTTAGTTTTATTTTGCATATGAATCTGTATCAAACTTAAAATGATATCAGTCTCAAATTAGAGGATTAGTGGAATTTCCATTTAAAAATATATTGGATAAATTAATTGTTTTCATAATTAATAAATCAAATAAATTGGTAAGTTGAAAATTTTTTTATGAAAAGAAATTATTTTATATTCAATTTAACACAATTATATAAAGATATTTTTATGTTCTTTGAAAAGTTAGCACAGGAATTCTTTTTGAAAAAAAAGTGTTTGAAAAACTGTCAAATAACTTAAATTTTGTAATAGATAGTGTAATTTATTACAATTATGTTCATTTCAAGCAATTTTTTACAGCAGAAAGAGTAATAATTTTTCTTCCTCACACACTTTTCACTTTGTATGGAAATTACTCAAAATAATAATAATAATCATTATTCAATGTAATAATTTTTATGAAAAAAAGAGTAGAATTTTTTTATTTACAACAAACTGAAATATACATTAAAAATAAAGTAATAATTTTGCTTTCTCTAAATTTCATTTTCAAAATACTTTTACAAACCTATTTAAAATTAAAATTATAAAATAATTAAACATGATGTTAAAAACTCCTTATTTACAAAAAATATGATATTATTCATTATTGTCTAATAATTGTCATCAATTTTTGAACATTATTGAATATTATTTCTTCATAAAACTTCCTCTATATAAAAATTTAAATATATAGATTTTAAAATAATATTAAAATGATGTTTTAACAAATGTATATGAGAATTCTGAAAACTAAACCTGTAATAAATTACCATACAACAATTTAATTAATGGCAAATCATAATAATAAATTTTTCATTTCTTTATCTTAAATTTAAATGTAGAACATTTCAAATAAGAAATTAATGACAAAGTTATTTACGCTTTCTTCTTAGATTAAAAATATAAAATATGTTTTCACATTTTAGGCATTGCCTTTATTCAAAATGTCACACATTAAAGTACATTAAAACATAAATGTGTGTTTGAAAAGTGAACTTTAAGGTTTAAGATTATTGTTAAATTTTTATGAATTCATATTCAAAAATTTCTTTTTAATTTTAAATATTGTTTTTGAACAAGAGGAGATGAGAAGAAATACCTAAATAAAACAAAAATTCAGAATCATCCAATATGTATTAAAAATTAATTTTTAGTTGTTGTTGTTACTAATCTCTATGTCTAGGAGTATACTTGACGAGATCTACGAGTCCACTCACTTTCAGAAAATCAGAAACAATCTTAAGAGTCTTGTATAAGTCCTCATTATTATAAATATTGTTAGTAAATATATTTTACTATATTATGGTGTAAAAAATGTGTGTTTTTTTTGGAAGTATAATACTTAAACGATTTCCCAATAACAAGTGTGCATTTTAGCAAGTTATTATTATTTTTTCTATATTATTTGTTTGAATTTTATGTTATATTTATTAAAAAATCGAGATTTTATATATTAAACTTAAAATAAGTTGGGATTAGGATAATTAGAATAAAACAAGAATATAGCAAATAAGGCAGATGAATTGCCAGTTGCTCTTTTAAAATAGCTTATTAATAAATATACAAATTGTCAAAATTTATTCAGGTTGAAAATCTTAAAGAAACATTCCTTGTTTCATGTATGCAGAGTGAAAAAATTAAATTATTTTTAATATGTTATTTATTCTCTAGATTTTAATATTTTCTCTCATAGAAAAGTAAAATCTTTCATTGAAAAAGTTGGGTGACGTTGAAATTTTTATCTTTTTTTAGAAGAATTTCTATTTATCGTTATAAAAAAATTGTGGCAAATGCTATTATATTTTAAATTAAATATTTCATTTACATTTTATATTAAATTTTAACGGAATAAAATAATTCGTAAATCTTACTAAATTAAAAAAAATGTGAAAAGGCAAGATTACCTATTACAGGAAAATAACAAAAACAATTAAAAATTTCAACTTATAAACAAAAAGAAAATTTTTAATGTTGGCGTAAGCAAGCCAATAGTCTTAAGATTCAAAACATATTGCTTACAAATATTACAATTATAAATTTAGGTTTTTTCAAAATCATCAATCCATCAATTTTTGTTTAGGTTTCAAATAAAAACTCAATCTTACTCAATGCGAGCTATAAGCCTATGAGCATAAAGCTCCAAAACTGTTTTTTGCCCTAACCTAACCTAAATTTAGAATTCTATTAATTAATGAAATTTTTAAAAATTTAACTCGTCCTAGCCGATTTAAACTAACCATAAAGCAGATGTTTTGTCACGATTAAAGTAGTACATATTAGGATTTTGGTTGAATAAAAAATAATCCAATTTTCTATAACGTGAAGCAAAAAGTTAACTTTTAATTAAAAAAGTAAATAAAAAATTTAAATTTATATTTCAATATTTTGGCATTTGAATATTTGCAAGTTGAATTTCATTTAGACATTGATTTAAAAAAATCAATCACAATCGAGAGCCTGTAATTGATATTTTTTCAATCAATATCCAGATAAAATACAACTTGATTGATTGATTATTTGATTACAAATGATTAATTGATTGATTACAAATGATTGATATTTGACTGTGATTGAGAGACTGAATTACACTTTCTCATTCACAGCTCCCTGGAATCAACCATTTTTTTTTGTATTAAAATTCGATAACAAAATAATGTCCCCAGGTGATATGAAAACAGCTTCCTTCGTCAGCTTGACCATTATGCGACATCCACGATTCTGCTCCATTTGATGCCATTTGGTATTCCATGCAAAAGAATGGCCTTTCATCAAGTCATGCTCAAACATCGGGTAAGAACACAGCTCATCTCTCAGATATAAATGAGTAATTGGATGCCCCTAAACACGTTCAGATTAAACAATGACCGAATTATCATAGATGCTCTGTCCACCCTCTCTTTTTTTATTTTTTTTTCGGACTGCCGGAAATAGGGAGGATTCGAATCAATCGGTATTCCACTCCTCACTGCAATTGGAAAGTCACTCGTTCCCACAGTTCATTCACATTTTCCTACCTGAAAAATAATTTTCCAGTGTGTATACTTTATGATCATTATTTTCGATATTGTTCGAAAGTACTTACGAATTCCATCCAGATTGAAATATATTGTTGCCATCGAAAGTTGAACATTGAAAACGATTAAATAAGTGAAAACATTTATCATTGCCCAAACGATATTTTAGTTGCAAGAAATTTCTCTGCACAAAAATAAAATTAGTTCGATTGCTGTTTTTCATGAATTTTTCAACTGTCTCTTTGGAGATATTCAAATATTATATGATCATTTTTGCGTGAGATTTATAATTTACTGACTTTTGTTTACAAGAAAGATAAAGAGGAAACGGAAATATATTTATCTAATAAAAAACAACGAAAGAAGCTCAGCTCAATGGAATATTCTAAAAACTTAAAATTTAATTTTTAGAAAGTATTTTTGTAAAAATTACGCTGATTACGCTCATGAAAATAAGCTTGCAATAATGTTTATTTTAAATTAAAATATAATGATATTGCTTATAAATTTATTAAAATTTTGAAGTAATTAATAAAAATTGAAGGAAAAAATTATAGAATTATTATAAGTCCTTGATAAAAATTTATTTTTGCTTAGAAAAAAATGAATACATTCATTCAAGATAATATTTGAACCACCACTTATAAACAAAAATCTATGGTAAGGAATATATTTTACTAACAGAAAAATTCAAAGAGAAGACTAATTGATATAAATTATTTAAATATTCTTTTGGTACAAGAAAGCTCTTATAAATATTACTTATTATATCTTGATTATTAATAAAGCTTTTTATTGACTTATTTTTTATGAAATTTTATGTAAGTTCTCTTGAAATATTTCGTTTAAAATAAAGCAAAATTTATTTTTATTCTTAACAACAGTAAGACACATTTTATTAAATAAATAAATGATTCAAAACACTAATTTTACTTGTGTTGAAAGAATTTATTTAGATGGTTTCATTATTTAAGATTTTATTTACTTTCATTATTGACGCTTTCAAAATTCATGCACTATTATTTGAAATTTATTACCTCTTTGTTAAAATCATGAAAATGTAAAGATTCAGACCAATAACAAAATCTATGAATAGAAGCAATTCATTCACATTTCTTAATTTAGTTTTAGTATTTTTGTAGTTGTATTCATTCTTGTAGCAAAATTTAGTTTTCAGTATTCTTGATATCTAATATTAAGCATTATCAGATTTTTTTTCGGTATATTTAATTGATAGGACAGTTAAATTTTTTAATATCTTGTAAGATATTATGTTTTTATATGAATTTTATTGATCAAAATTCATCATATTTTTACTACGCTGCTTGTGAATACTGTCAGATAAAAAGTGGTGACCCACCTTAAAAATTGTTGCTTTAATTTTATCAAGATACATGAAGGTAAAAATTTTAACGAAAAAGTGAAAGCCAGTTTTTGAAACAAAGATTATTGATGTAGATATAAAGAAGGATAATTATATACATTTGATGAATATGCTTTTAAAGATAATTATTTTGATTTTTCAACATAAGTAATGGTTGATTTTTATTATTTGTTCGAATGCGCATTTTGAAGTTAGTATAGGTTGAAAAATGGTATTAAGATTGAAGCGATTTTAGAGGAGAAAAGTTTGTTTAATTTTTTGTTGTTCTTTAAATAAAAGTAAAGATACATTTTAAAAAATCTCACTTAAATAAATCATATTTCATCCTTGATTATATGTTTCTTGAACTAGCTCACGTAAAGTGAATCAATTTTAAATTCATGATAAACAAAACCAAATTATGAAAAAGTTATGAAATCAGTTAGTAATGAGTGTAAAATTATTGCATGTTTTGTTATTTTATTGCGAACAATATAGAATAAAGTAAATGTAGTTACTAGCATTATATATAAACATGAACTCTTCAAATACTCTCTTTTACTTATGTAAACTTTTTGTTGAATACTTCATTAAACTAACAGAATTTATCCAAAACTATAGTATTTGCTTACATAAAAGTGCAGTTCACTCATGTGTTAAGGAAAATTATATAAAAAAATTAAAGAAACTTACATATACCAGAAAATAAAAAACACATTTTGTTTAGTCATGTTAATATACTTAACTTTATTTCATATAAAGTACAGGCGATTGATTTAATTTCTTTAAATGTATGTCTTAACATTATTGGTAAAAAGTTTGAATTTATACTTTTTATTTAAACGAAACAAATGAGCAGAAAAATATTTTAATTTAACATTTAATACTACAGAAATATACAGAATACTACAGAAATATTTCCAATTTGTTATATAACAATAAATTTAAGGAATATAAATATTTTTGTTAAAATGTTGATAGAATAAAATTAGGCTTTTTTTTAGATTTTTTTGGCGGGAAATCATATATGCTATCTACTAATAATAAAATATATTAATCTTCAGATACGATAAGCTGAAGGAAATTTAAACTAGGCAGTAAATTTAATTAAATTTATGAAGTTCATTATATCTTATAATAAATTTTTTTTTAAATTTTAGTTAAGGTTTTTTTATGAAAAATTCTGGGAATATTTTAATAAAGGAATTTCTTTTGAAAACATTTTTTTGAGACAAAAGTCAGTAGGCATTAGTAACTGAAAAAAATCGGTTACCATTTTCTAGTGAATGTACATCTACCAATTTTTTTTTTATTCTTCCGGTTCTACGTAAAGCGGGATAAGAGCCTGGATTGTATTATTAAACTCCTTATGTGAACCATTCTGGTAGAAAATGTGGCATTTGTTTCGATTCGAAACATCAGGTGTTGTTCCAATGTCCTTGCGCGACAGACAGCTACCCGCGCAGTGTCCAGACTTCTCTTTTGGCAGTGGAAAGGACATGGACGTGAATACTAAGTACTGTATTAGTTTTCCGGGCATATAACCGGACAAGGCTGGAAGGACTCCGTGAGTGGTAAGTGCACCGCATCAGTAAGCAAGAATTGAGGAAAATTTCTTCTTCTGTCTGCCGAAGAGGCTATCGCAGGAACCACGGATCTTCTGTGCCTATGCATGGGACAATGGCCTTCTGATATCCGAATGGCATCGGCCATTATCGGCTTCGTTCGAACAATCTTTTCTATAGGAACGCTGTGTTCCACGCACAGTGTACCCGTTGACCGGAACTCTTTCCTCTCATCCTGTGGTCAATGGGTACAGCACATTTGCTTTCATTGGATGACCAAAGTGAACTATTTCGGACATTGGATTCTTAAATAAGACTCTCAAATAAACCAATTTTTATAACTCTTCATTTATTTTTAAACACTGTGTAACGAATAAAATTGCTTAAATTTTTAATATATGTATGTTCAACTTGAATGTTTGAATGATTCATTCTAACTCACTAATTATATATGCAATAAGAATAATTTTAAAGTAAAAAAAAATTCTAATTCTCACTGTTTAAATGAATGTAAAATTTAATACCGAATTTTTTTTCCCTTCAAAATCCTTTTGTTTGTTGAATATATTTACGTTTGAAAGTTTCTAATAGCTGAATCATGAATAAGTTCCTAGAAAATGTGTCAATTAATTAGTATACACTTCTTTTTTTTCATTTGTAGTAAGTAGCTTTGGTAACTTTAAGAATTTTAAAGGAAAATATGTAATAAAATTAAAAAATCACATTATACTACTAAATTTAAAAGTGATGTATTAATGGGATAAGTAAAATTGGCATATTATAGATTTTCATAACTTTTTTTAAATGAGGAAGTATTTTATTAAAAAATTAAAACTTTTAAGAATTAAAATATTAGTTATTAGTTAAAATTAGCTAAGATGTTTGCTCTGATAAAATTAGTTATCAATCAAATAAAAAAGTGTAAGAAGCAAATATAATTAATATATAATTCTTTTGGTCTATTATAATAAATTATACTATTATTGTATTATAACAGTCTATGTTAAAAATACGAGATTAAAGAGAATAAAAATTAGTCAAGCTACAATTTTTGGGAATTCCTTAAATACGAAAAAAATTGTGCTGAAAAAAATATAACGTAAAATGTTTATCATTCTTATTTTATTTATACTTGAGGTTATTAAGTTAACTAAAACAATGTAATTATCAGAATACCTTTGTTGTAATTTTGTTTAAGGACTCTCCTTTTCATCAGTCTTAGTTGAAATATTAAGTGAAAGATTGAGATAATTAATATATATGATAAATCTTATATTCTTTGAAGATTTCTTCCAAATGTTTTTGAGAGATTAGATAGCAGTAATTCTAGCATGACAAAAATATTAATTTAATAATTTATTTATTTATTTTTATTTTATATTATTTTACAACATTAGTTATTCCTCAAATAAAATTTTTATAATAGAAAATTGAATACGTTTATCATTCAAGGAATTTGACATTATCATAATATTTTTTATTATTTCATTGTGGAATGAAAAATTTAAAATTAACAATTTACAAAATTTTTCTGGTGATTTTAGAGAATATATCTTCCTTAGGATGATTTTCTTTGGAAATTAGAATTTATTATTAAATACATAACTATATATATATATATATATATATATATATATATATATATATATATATATATATATATATATATATATATATATATATATATATATATATATATATATATATATATATATATATATATATATATATATATATATACAAATATTTCAACAAGCTAAAAAAATTAAATTTGTTAATTTTTCAAAGCATAACAGTTGTTTTGTTAGTCAGTTATTTCAATGCTAATGTATATTAGCAATGAATACTATAACACATTTTTATATTATTTTTTTAAAATTTGTTTACATTTCATTTTTACCAGTACTTAGTGATTGAAGTAAGTATTGTTTAATATTGCCTATTCAACACATTTTATTTAATTTATGTTACTCGGTGCTGTGTAAACATAGTATCTAGTAATCCTAGTTACTAGTGCAGTGTAATAGTATTAAAAGTGTAAGTGCGATTTTTACTTATAAATATTGGAATATGTATATATATATATATATGTATATATATATATATATATATATATATATATATATATATATATATATATATATATATATATATATATATATATATATATATATATATATATATAAGTACAAATTTAATAAAATATTTCTAAATAATAAATAAAAAAACAAATCAAAGCACAGTTGCCTTAACGAAAAGAAAATGGATCTTTAATTTACTTTTCCATTTAAGGTAGTTTATCTGTTTTGTTCTCCAATTGTCTTAACAATTGAGAGACAAATCACTTTAAGGCAGTGCAGCATGATAAATTATTAAAAAACGTAAAGATAGCAGACGTAAATCCATCAAGTAGCTCTGATGCCTGCGATTGGATTGATGTATGCGATCCAAATATTGATAAGCATTATACGGAGTGGTAAGGCCGCACCTCTCTATTTTGTTTCTGTTCCTTTGTCGAGGTAGGCATCGTCGATAGCCAACACGAGGAACCACTTTTCTTTTCATCGGATTACAGAGATGGAGATCAGAAAGACACGGAATTTCGTTCTGAAGAAGATTAACTTCACTTCGGAAGTGGGTATTGATTCACATCTGAAGATAGATAACAGCGTCTTGTAAAGCGTCACAAAAAAGTCCTTTGTGGTAAAAAAAATAATGTTTTTAAGAAGTCTATTTGAAAAAAATAGTGATCATAAGAGTTTATTTCATCTTGTGCAGTCATAAAATTCAGCTAATATAACATTGTGTTGCGGAAGACGTATAACAGATGTGTAACATATATGCTTTTAATTTGTGCATATAATGCATACTTACCTATTTATATAGTTGCTTATCTTATAATTATACAGATACGCTGAGACACATGTTATAAGCAATTGCCGTTAAAAATTATTACATCGCTTAGAATTTATAGAGAGGTATATAAAATCTAATAAAAACAGTTAATAAAATAAAACCTTCTTAAAATTTGACATTATTTTATTCGAATTTTCTAGAATATTCATATAATAATGGAACCTATAAATATGTTTTGAAAATAATGTAGTTAGTATCAGTAAGCAGCATTAGTGAAATTTTATTAGAATTAGAAAATACAGTTGTACCTAACTTTTACTCGCTTATTAGTATTTTGTAAATATCAAAAAGGTCACTCAATATTATAAAAATGTAATACTGATATTTTAAATATGGTTTTAGTATCATTCATTTTCATTCAAGCTTCATATATTTATAGAATTCTATCAACTCATTCAAAACGTAAACCATTCACAACTTGATTTTTCTTTTATTTCATTTTCAAATTTTCATGCTAAAAATTTAATACTTATAAGCACCAATGTCACACGATACTCTCAAACTGAACATAAAATACATTTATCGATTACTGATTTAGGAACAGCTGTATGCTTAGCATTGTATAATGTATTTATATATGTTTTCATTAGGAAGATATTGACATAGACTTATTTTTATTTCTTTTGCACATAGAATTTTTGAATTCAAACCTTTTAACTGAAATCTTCAATTTTGTTACCTATTCATATTGAACATGATTAACATAAAATATTTTTGCCGAAATGCTCATGGTATATAAAACTATATTTTATTTGTGGTTTTGTGTAATATAATAACAACAAAATCTTGCACGACAAGCAATGCTTTTTAGGTTAACTTTTTTCTCAGCAGAAAATAATAAATATATTTTGCAATTTTATGCCTAATAACACCAAAAATCCTTTCTCGTGTTCTGGAAGTTTTGCACTTAAAGTGAAGAGAACCGCTATATTATTTATTGATATCATTAAGTGGCATATTTTGTAATCATTTTATCTTCAATGATATAAAAACCAAATTCTCTTATTTCTTGGTCCCTGAAACTCTAGATCTCAAAAGTGTAGAAATAAGAAATTTACATGTGTCTCCTAACCTCTAGATTTATTATTGGACGCAAAAAACAAAGAGTTTTAACTTTTTGTCAAGAGTCATTTAAAATGACTTTAAAAAATTTAATTGTTTATCCCTTCTTAAGATAAATTTTATGCTAGAATTATATATATGTTTTCGTTTTTTTTTTATTCAATCAAAAAGCCTGAGGTGTATGAAACTATGTACTTAATGTGTATCTTGTATCTTAAATGGGAAATTAGAAAATTAAAAATTGAATTTTGTTTTGAAACAAAAACGAATGAAATTAAGTGTTTAAGTTCCGGTCTCTTTTTAAATAAAAGTGGAATATGAAATTAATCTTAAAGATTTGGCTTTTAATTTTCTAAAACTAGATTTATTTTAAATCTAGTTTTATTTTTACTTTATTTTAAAGTAATAATTTCAAGTGTTGTCCTTGTTATCAATTTAAGAATGCTTACGAAATAAAAATATTATGCATAGTTTTTGGTAAAATTTTGAGCTTGAATAGAAAAACGTTTTATAAATATCAATTTCATATTTTAAATTGAGATAAGATCAAAATATACAATAATTTCATAATTACTCTTTTGGAGAAATGTAAAATACAAAATAATTTGCGCGTGATTCAACACGCACTCAGAATTGTTTTCCCTCTCTTTTTCTCTCTCTTGCTCTCTCTCTCTCTCTTTCAGGCAAAGAAGAACTGTGACCTGATAATCGGATATGTCCATCTACTTAAAATTTCTATAAAACAACGCGATGATTTTGATCATTAGAACCATTTAGAAAGTTTTGTGTGAAAGGCTACTTTCTGAAAGCTGTACTCCTAACCAATTCCCTAACTATTTAAAGAAGTTTGTCGAGCATAAAATTTTGTGAAAAATGTTTTTAGTTAAGAAACAAAGGCATTATTTTATTTAAGAGATAAATGTGAGCCCATTTATTTCATAAATTTACTCCTTGTATTTTTTGCACATAAGATAATTCTATTTAATAAAAGACTTTATCTAAAATAAATCTCCTTTCATGTAAATAAATAATTGAAAGAATGATTCAGTTTCTTAAATTGATCTCAAAAGATAATTTGCTTAGAAAATAATTTAGCTCAATTAAAATTTTAAAAAGCCACGTTATTATTATTTTTCTTGATTAATAATTTAAGGACCAACAAATATACATTTCTATTTTTATTGTCTTCAATTATCGATATTCGATGAAGATTTTCTGTCAAGAAATTGCAATTTGTGACATTATTACATTCCTTACTTTATGATTTCAATGTCACTAAGCTGGAATTTTTCACTCTGCACACTAATATCATGTGAAATCATGCTTAAAAATTTGATAATTTTCACGTTAATTTATTTTAAAAATGATTTCTTTTGATATTTAAATGAGTGCATCTATTTTGTATGATTATACAAACAAAACAGATACAATCAAGACTCATACAAATATAGGCCATAGTCAATTTCTTAGATATTCCTCGTTTAAAACATAGCAAAAAACAATTCTAACTGTCATCTTATATGGATAAATTCATCAGTAGCCATGTTTATTGAAAAGAGTGAGACGGACAAATACATAAGAATGAATATTTATAATTTTTTCACGGTGTTTACATTTTTTTATATTTTATTAAATAACAGTCGAAATTAAAATACTGTATATAAGACCCATTTAATTCGAGAAAATAAATAGATTATTTTGACACAAGTTAATCCTTATTTATATTTACAGTCTTTTGTATTAAAACAATTCATTATTGGTGATGAACTGAAACAAAATCTAAAGTTGTTTATTAATTAATATTGAACTATATGGGAGGACTGAACTATTAGTGATAGTTTGGTCTAAAATCTCAATGGAAGACTTGGATCATTTAGTACTTTTTTTCCAATTGCGGGCATTTTGGTGACGAACCCTATGCCACAACAAGGCCAGAAACCGCTACTCATTTGTCGTTATCCAGCGGGCACCTGTGAACCAAGTCACGGAGGCGAGTAGCGTTGCCCGCGCCATACCACCACAAACCCATTCATAGTGTGGGCCACATTCATACATCTTCACAGAAGAAAGGACAAAGAAACACAGAGAAAGAAAGTAACATCCATGCACAAACCGGGATTCGAGCCCGGGACCCACAGCTCAGGAGTCAGGAACACTAACCACTCAGCCATCGGTCGGCTCATTTAGAAATAAAAAGAAAGCAGACGTGAAACTAAAGTTAAAAGATTTAAAACCTAAGAATTAAACTTAAATAAGTTTCGTCGAAAATGTAGAATGCCTAACGGTATGATAGAAACCTGTATCAGATATCACTTTTTTTTCCTTATTGTACAACATCAATTTCTTTATTACTATTAATTAATGAACTCTCTTTTTGCCTACATTTCTTATCTGATCATTATTTTTTTCAATTTAATTTCAGTTTTCAATCATTTTGAATCAATCTTTTGTGCACATCTTAAATAAAAATAATAATTTCAATTATGATTGATAGCTGATAATGTGAGCATCCAATGAATACATATTTATTATTCAATAAATTTATCCTTTCCAGATAAATTTATCTCATGCCTTTCTAAAAAGATAAAACAGAAACCCTATCATTTTGGAAAAATTTTGAAATTTAACATTGCATTGATAACAAATTTGATGCAAGATTTTTTTTCAAATGGTGTATCGAGTCTAATATATATTTCTAAATCTTTTATTAACAATAATTATGTATTTACAAAATACAGATCAAAATTTGAAGAAGTTTATAAATTATTAAATGTTAATGAAAAACTGTCTAATATTAATACTTTCAAATTTTAAAATCATTTGATGATAAGAAATCTGATTTTTAATAAAATTTCTCTCTTTTGATGTTGCTTCGACGCTATATTTTCTTTTATCTATTTAATGAAATTTAAACAATGATTTTTAAACTGAAGCTTTTTTTTCCTCTAAGAACAAAAGAATTGCTTTAAATAAAATTAAAATATCTATGATTGAATAATCAAGAGTATAAAAGCAAGATGATTTTTTTAGTTACATTTTCTTTTGTTTAAAATAATTATGAAAAGAATTCTTATTACAGAAGTTTCTTCTTATTAAAGAGAAACCCAAAAACACAGCCACTAAGTTTAAAAAATGTATTATTTCTTTTCATAAAATTTAACTGTCTGAAGAGATAATATTTGAATAATTGTGGGTTGATATGCCTTTCATAACCCTCCTTTTAATAATGGCTTAAAATGTTCTATAAATTAGTTTTAAAAATTGATTTTATCAGATAGAAGCTAAAATGCTCCAGCAAAATTTGATGGTCATTTAAGGTAGTAAAAATAATAAAAATATTGCCACAAGAAAAAGTTTTAAAATATCCTGTGTAATTGACACTGCTGAAAGAAATATTACGGAAACGCGTGGTTTTTTTACGAAATTAGGAGGATATTTTTACAGATGACTAGCGTCAAATGAAACATCTAGACTTTAAAACGTAGAAGACACAAGAGAAGATACAAACTTCATTTACAAATCAAATTTCATGTCGTTGAAAACCAGTAAAAGTATAGAAGCGGAGAATTCGTGATTTCGTAATATATTCCTTTTACATTGTCTAAGTATAAAATTCAGTTATTCAGGTTTAACTTGAGAAAAGTGATTTGAAAAGACATGAGAACATTATTTACATTATTTGCATGGCTTAACGTGTTATTGGGAGACTTGAATCCGGGAAAACATAAATAAGAGTGTAATGGATACTGTTGGCATGGAAAGGAAATTTACAAGGCCGTTGAATCATTTGCAGTAAACAGGCAATCCTATCAAACTCATGCTAAAAATGATAATATATCATATTTTCTCTAGTCTGCTGCAATGTTCTTTTAATTTGGCAGTTGATTAAGAGCTTCCAATCAAAGAATATGATAATTGCTTCATATCAGAACAGTAAGCCATCCATAATTATTCCATTGACCAGAAGATAACATGCAAACCGATGAAGGTAAGTTGCAGAAAATTGAGACTGGATAAAAAAAATTTTGGAGTCAAGTTCTATTCACCCTGAGTCCATACTTAATTTTGGAATATGATACCTGGAACGTTTTGGTATTTGAATCAATAGACATTTGAAATAATTTTACATCCGTTCATGAAAAATAAAATTTCAGTTGTGAAATAAATTGATTTTATTGTTTCGTATAAATGTAAGCATAGACTTGCATACTATTTGGAAATGACAGTGACCGAAAGTTTGCAGATAAGAAATAAAGATTTGATGCTGTTCCCTATCCTGTAGTCATTGGAACTGCTTTCTTTTAAAATGTTAATTCATACACTTCATTTTATGGAGAACGTAACTGAAACTAAATAATGAGATAAGTAGAATGGTTAGCATGCATACTAACTTTATATATTTATTATAGTCAACTAAATTTAATCACGCGCGTTTGAAAAGTAATCAGACGATGTGTCAATTAATTCGAGACTAAAACTTACCTTCACTAAGACTTGCACTCTAGTGAAAGTTGGTGGAGTGGAACAGAGTATTGCCAAAGTCCTTGACATCGCCTTGAGGCTGTTGTAAGGTTCTAGAGGCTGTTCTTGAGCACTCTAAATCCATATTCCCAAAGTCTTGTAAATACTCTCATCACATACATGCAGAACAAGTGTGCAGTATTTTCATGAGCTACATACCAATGGGCATCACATCCAAACAATATTTTTGGCATCTAACCAAAATATAGAATTCCTCAAATTCATACTCTTACTATCATTCCAAATATTTAAATTTACTACTCGATGATTTGCATGTTTCTTCTGTAATACGATTTGCTACATTTGTATTCTCACTTCTATGTCCTTGATTATGTGTCTTCGCTTTTTTGAGTTCGTGGGTTCGAATCCCACCTTGGTCTTAGATGTTTGTAAGGGCTCGGAATCCACTTTAAACCATAGATTCCGATCTAATTAGCCTTCGTGTGCAAAAAATGATCGTTGAGCGGCAAACAAACCACAAATTTAAGAAAACTTAATTTTGTTACACTTTTGAAAAATAATAGCAGGCTCTGAATCTATGCAAATTTTATTTTATAACTATTATATTTTTAATAACTTTTTGATTAATAAATTATAATTCTGATTCTTAAACATAAGACATTTATATACACTACTGGCCATTAAAATTGCTACACCAAGAAGGAATGCAAATAACAGAACGATATTTATTGGACACATATATTATAGTGGAAAGAACAAGTGATTAGATTTACAAGAAATTAGGATGTATAGATCTTGAGAAATCAGTACCCAGATCAGCCACCTTTGGCTGCAATAACAGCATTTATCCGCCTAGGCATGGAGTCAAACAGAGATTGTATGGCATGTACGGGGATCTCAGTCCATGCAGCTTCAACACTATGCCACAGTTCATCGACAGTAGTGGATGGTGAGTGATGGCGTGCCAATCGCTCGGCAACCATTGACCACACTTTCTCAATTGGTGACAGATCAGGAGAACGTGCTGGCCAGGGTAACAGTCGAACCTGTTCTGTATCAAGAAAGTTCAGAACAGAGTACGGGCAACATGCGGTCGTGCATTATCCTGTTGAAACAAAGCATTAGGGTGTCCTCGAAGATAGGGCAGAGCCACGGGCCTTAACACATCAGAAATGTAACGGTTGCTGTTCAAAGTGCCGGTAATGCGAACAAGAGGTGATCGAGACGTGTATCCAATGGCACCCCATACCATCACTCCAGAATATGGGCCAGTATGGCGATGTCCAATGCAAGCTAACCATGCGCGTTCTCCACGATGCCTCCAAACACGGATGCGGCCATCATGGTCCTGTATACAGAACCGAGATTCATCTGTAAAGATGATGTGATGCCATTCCCGCGTCCAGGTTCGTCGCTGATCACACCATTGAAGGCGCTCCTGTCTGTGACGCAGCGTCAATGGTTCCGTATGATTGTCCTGAACCCATCGATTCCATATTCTGCTAACAGTCATGGGGTCTCTACCGACGCGAGCAGCAATATTGCGGTACGATAAACCACAATCCGGGTAGGCTATAATCCTTCCTCGATCAAAGTCAAACACGTGCTGATAGGCATTCTTCTTCTTACACGAGGCATTACAACAACTTTCTTTGTCGAAAACAACGTAGAAACGGAAATTGAATATGGGAAAACTGCTGTCAAATCTCTGGTTTTATACACATTGTAGATGTCGCTACTGTCGCCTGCTTTGTATGAATGCGCTGAAAATCTAATCATTTGCATATCACAGCAAGTTCTACCTGTCATGCAAATTTCACGTGTGTGGAGTTCCGCTTTCCTGGTGTAACAATTTTAATGGCCAGTAATGTATAAAACTAGTTTAATACTTTATTTTAAAAGAATTTTAACTTCTTAAAAAAATTTTTTTGCTTAAAAACATTGCAAATTATATTAATGTCCTTCATAATTATAATGTGTACAAATATTTTTATAGCTTAAATTATCTGCAATCAACTTCAGTATCAATCCATTAATTAACATTTGGATTCTATGTTTAAATGAGTTTTGTTACAGCTATTTCTAAACATAAATTTAATACTCATAATCTCAAAATTCATTCAGTTATCCTTAGAATTAAAATATTATAATAGTTTTTAGCATATATCCAAAAATATTACTTTTTAAAATTCAAATAATTGAAAATCTTAAGATAAAAATTTAAAAAGTTTAAATTTCATAATTAAATCGCTTACCTTAAACTTTTATGCGTAAAACTCTCTATTACATTTATTAAAACGATTCATCATAAAAGTAATAAATTCACAATATTTTTAATGAAATTTAAAAAATTATGAAATTGTTGTTTATAGAATATTTTACAATATATATCACACTAAAATTACTATCATTTTATGCCATTTTTTGTCTTCTAAATTTTTCTTTCATTAACTTAATTCATGTTTTTTTTTTATTTTAGAATCTATTTGTCTAAGAATAAGAGATATTAACGAATTTGGTAAAATGCTGTTTCAATTGGTCTGAAGAAGAGAAATTTTTTTCTTCAGTTTTTCAAGTAGGTAAATATCAAACATTTTGTGGATTATTTACTATAGCAATAATAAAAATATGAAAGCTCAAAATATATATCATTATTTAGTCACTTTTACTCTTTTGTAATAATTAATTCTTTGATACGCAATTCATTTTAAATTTGATCAATTAATTTGTGTAATAATCTTACTTAGGTAATATAAATATGCATTAAATATTTAGCATAATACAATTAACTTTAAATTTTTTTAAAAAAAATTATGTTTCATTTTTAAAAGCCAATTGCATTTATTGATATAAACTCAACGATATAAATAATAAATCTAGCTATAAATTAAATAATATCTCTTTAACTTAAAGCTAGATTTCAGAAAAAAATTTGATAAGTCGATTATATTCAGCATGATATTTAGGAATAAGAATAAGTTCATTTTAATATTTGGCACCTGTGAAACTTGTAAAGATTTTAAATAGTATTTTTATGTAACTTAACATTAAAGTGTATTACACCCTATTTTCAGCATTTTTTTGTAATAATTTTTATAAAAAATATGTTCAAGTCTTTATCTGTATTTTTAAAAACGTTTTGAAAATGAAAGTCAAAGATCAAACATTGTAATTTTTCAATTATTAATTATTCAAATTTTTATTCATTTCTAAACTTAAAATAAAGCAAAATATCTCTTTCTTGATGTAAGAAATAATAAATTGGAAGTAAAATTTTGATGATATAGTTTCTTTAATAAAAATTCATCAATTTTAAACATTTTAAAATAATTGTGAAACAGGCTCGTGGTATACTTACAAAATAGAAATATTTTAAAATATATTTTAAAGAAAACTGAAAGATATTTAAAATGAGTATATAAGAATGAAAGGAACTTTTCAATTTCAGTTTTGAAAAATCTATGGTATGCCAGTTATATATCTATGTATCACAATTATCTGTGTCACATGAAAGATTTACGAAAATTGTTTCTACAGTCTTTTCATTTCTTCCAAAATGTATGAGTAGTTTTTATGATTTTTGTCGAGATGTATTAAAAATGCAAATCTATCTTTCCCAGAAAAAAATGCACAGTAATATAAGTAAAATGTAATGCATTTTAATAATATTATACAACATTAAAGACTGGAGATAAATCTGCCGTCTAAATTCCTTTTAATAACCGATGTTTGATAATTAAAATAACAAAATGTGTGAATATTGTAATTATTATCAAAATAAATTACAATTATGTTACGATTTTTATAACACAAATAACTGAACTAAACTTCGTGGCACGACATCCCATGTGGGCCAAAGTCTACAGTGCCCACAACTGTTTTCATGACCGAGGGCCCTGGGGTGAGAAGCATATGTCCCAGTTAGGTGGTCAGCCTAACGTGAGACCCCCAGTGTTTAGTTTCCCAAGCATGCTTGGTACTCAGTTAATCGACACACTGAAAGGATGAAAGTCTGAGTCAACCTTGCCTAGCCCGAGGATCGAACCTCGGACCTATAACACAAATACAAATGTGAAATTAATAATCCAGAGTCTAAAATGCTTTTCTGAAAAATATTTGCATTGATATCTTTATCACTAAGATCAATCTCAATGTATTTTAAATCTGCAAAAGTTTATTTCAATGAATAGATCACAATGAATATTTCCTACACGAATATTTCTCATGGTAACTGATACTAGTAAATTACTTTCATTTATGTAAAATAGAGACATTAATTTACATACATTTTGTAATTGCAAAATAGAGACATTAATTTACATACATTTTGTAATATCATTTGGTGACATTTTATTTTTCAATGATGTACATTTGGCACGTTAGAGTAAGTGAATTCAATTCAGTATTTTGAAATATTCATGGAAAAAGAATTTAGTTATGACATTATATCTACATAGCAATCATGAAACTTATGAAATCCTAATTGGTGTTATTTAAATAATTTCGGAAACTAAAATAGTGTTCATTTATCCTAAATTGACGCTTTATTATTACCAAATATAAAAATTATTTAAATTTGTTTGATTTATATCTTAAAAATATAAAAAATATTCAATATGTTTCCCTATGTGCATAATTTGGCATTTGGTCATAAAATCGCTTGCAAGCATAAAATAACATTTCAATTATATACTTTCCTCTTTCAACTCTTGAATTAGAATAGTTCAAGATTTGCATCAAAATAACTATAAGTTTTTCAAGTACTATGACAAAATATCATAATCATTTACGATGATATAGATATATGAAAAAAAGATTTTTATTCTTATGCATTATTTGCAAAAATTATGCTTTAACTAAATGTTTCTAAAATAGTCTTTATTCCAAATGAACCTTCCTAGAACGATTTTTGTTATCTTTTTACGTATAAGAATTAACTGATATTTTCGCTCCTACATGTTAAGAAACCTGCCAATTGTTACACCAAAATATTAACCGCAACGCTGAACAAGATGCATTAACTGAAAAAGTAATTACAATGATTTCACTTAATGATACGAACTACACAAGATGATAATACCATACATATTTTCATAATAGTGTGGTTTTTATTCATTGCCTTTCATTAGAGGTATAGAATTTTTTACCTCTTTTCAGTACTTTTCTATTAAGTATATATATATATATATATATATATATATATATATATATATATATATATATATATATATATATATATATATATATCAGCAACAAATTTCATTCACGAAAAAATGTCAATACTTTTATTCAGAATGAATTTTCAAGTTATTTAATTTTACTGATACATTCATATAGTAGCACTGTTCTAAAGACCATCAGATAGAAATGATGATTTTACTTAAAAGATTTGACAAATCACGAAACTTTATATAAAACTATTTGCATAATACGTCCAGTAGACTTCCTTTGCAACCACCATAAAAATTCTTAATATGCTTCTTTCATAAAACTGTTTCTGACTTCGAATCCCAGCTTGAAAATGAATGCTTAAATTGATCAGAAAAATCAACCCTATTGTGTAAAGAAATGAACTCGGCTTTCATTTTCAATAATTTTGATTAAACAAGTGAAAGAAAATCACGAGACTTTTTTACTGTTAAAAAATAACACTAAGCTCAATTACTCTATATTAAAGAAGGAAATGTTTAAGGTTTAATAATAAGGGTACAAAAAGCTTAAAATGGTGGTAAATAGACAGTTAAATTTGATATCGCGTTATGTCTCATAATTGTAACTATATGAATGCTTTGTAACGAACAATAATTTAGAAACTTGAAGAAAAGCTCGTGTTAAGTAAAGCGATAGCAATTAATCGCTAAATGATATCATTGCAATTAAATATGTGTTATCCTCTAGTAACTCATACGATTTAGTTGAATATTTCATTCAAAATGATTGATATATTGAAATTAGATTTGAACTAACCATGACCAACTAATATATTTTGGAAAGGATTAGTAAATATTTTTTTAGATTTTATCGCATATTCTTATAAATGTTAATTTTGAAATATTTATATTTTAGTATACAAAATGAATCCGTACTTTACTCATCAAAAGCTATGTTATTGTGTCAAAGATTTATAATCAATTATTTATGACATTGTAGGTTTTTCAATTCATCGTGATGTTGAACTTTCAAATATAAAAGAATGCAATAAATATTTATTTGTATTTAAAATAATTATTTGATGCAGGTATGTGAGCTATTTGAAATTTAAAAAAAATCAGAATCCCCCGATTCTTTAAAGAATGATAAATTATGCTATCCGCGATTGTGATTGGTGTCGAATAATTCCTTCCATTGAGAAGGAAATACTTATGTCGTTTTGGAATGAAATGTTCTAGGATTACTTTTATTAGATTATAACTTTTAAAGTTATGCAACTTTTTCTTGTTACAGAATGCTTTTTTCATCAGTTTTACTTCATTCAAGTACTGTAAAATGGAATTGGAGAGTTTACTGTAATCGTAAACTCATTAATGTTATGCATAATATGACTTTTACAAGACTGGCACGTTTTTCCCGAAGAACTTTGAGTACATAAAGAACTTCATTTGCAGAGAGTCAGTCATAAAAAAATTTCTCGCCAATTCTATGCTCTCACTTCCATTTTATAATCTCTAAAAAAAAAATCGCCCACCCCGGTATTCAGACTTCTCATACGTGTTCATAAAGTGCAACGTGAATTAAATGCTGCGAAAAATACGCTAAGAAACAGCTAAGAGAGAAATATTTGGCTCGTTAAAAAAATGGAGCACAAAAGAAAAGAAAGAAGAAAAAAAAAGACGAGTCATGCACTGGAAAAAAGCTCTCCTGGTAGTCATTCCGAACTTCTCAACTTTCTGATCCATCCAGATCAAGTACATCATTATAAACTCTCACGAATTTCTGTCAAAAGAGGGTAGAGGGAAGGGGGAAGCATAGAGTGCGGGATGGTCTTCCCACAAAAGGATCAAAGTCGTAAAAATTTTCTTCTGGGTGCTTCCGAAAAGTTTTTATGGGAGTGGTATTTAGAGAATAGCGCTTGTTTCTCTTTCTTTCTATTAAGGTTTCATTTTTTTCTTTGTACTTGCTGAACAATGTTTATTATTAGATTTCTCCAAGATGTCAAGTAACAGCTGCAAGTTTAATACTTTCGTAACCGAGAGATGCTAATATCTCGTCGGTAAGAAAGGAGGAAACAAAAAAGTTAATGAAAACGAGCCTCTGAATCGGTGCTTTGTTTTAGCGGTAGATAACCGCAGAGGCACAAAAAACCTTCCTTTTTCAAGGGAATAATAAAGATTTAATTAAACGCGTGTAATAAGTTAACCACTCTATTTGGAGAAAAGTAATGCATTCATAGCTTCTGTTGAGGTTCCTCGAAAATTAGAGGCCTCTTTCCTGCTATTATGTTCATCACACAGCTTTGGCAAGATTCTTAGGATACTCGCAGTATAGGATACTAACAGCCCAGGAAACATTTCACTCGGTGTTTGTTGAATACAGATTCATTGCATAATTTGTATGGCTGGATTCTCTATGAGCGAATTATTATTTATTTTACTGAATTTAAAATAATTTTATTTTGAAAATAATGTGAAACCCGAAATTATATTATTAATACATTTATGCATAAAAAAATCATTCTTCTAAGCAATAATTGCCTACGGATCATCATTGCTTAATTCAACGCATTTGCGGAACGATTTTATTTTCGTATTTACAATGCTATTTAATTTTCATTGATTTTAATTTTAGAATTTAATAATTAATAATATTTAATAAAAAAACAGTGAAATTTCACTGAAATAATATTTTTTGAAGATAATATAAAACCCGAGATTAAATTATTAATACATTTATGTATAAAAAATCATTCTTCTAAACAATAATTGCCTACGGATCATCATTGCTTAATTCAACTCATTTGCGGAACGATTTTATTTTCGTATTTACAATACTATTTAATTTTCATTGATTTTAAATTTAGAATTTAATAATTAATAATATTTAAGAAAAAACAGTGAAATATCACTGAAATATATATATATATATATATATATATATATATATATATATATATATATATATCTTTTTTTGAAGATAATATAAAACCCAAGATTAAATTATTAATACATTTATGTATAAAAAATCATTCTTCTAAACAATAATTGCCTACGGATCATCTTTGCTTAATTCAACGCATTTGCGGAACGATTTTATTTTCGTATGTACAATACTATTTAATTTTCATTGATTTTAATTTTAGAATTTAATAATGAAGCGTATTTTAGAAGAAACAGTGAAAATAATTGTGTTCTTGTTGCTCATATCATTTCATTGGCAAGTTTGGTTATATCAATATAAAACAGCTTTAACAATAAAGTAAAATAAAGTAATAAAACAATTTTATACCATTTCAACCTTAACCTAACTGTAAATTCCCTTTCTAATTTGGTTTATGTAATTAATCTTTCATCCCTTAAGCTGTTGTCTTCTAGAATTTAAATGACATATTTATACACACACTTCAATATCAGTAATAATATAACAATACAATGAATGTTTTTGAAAAGAAAAATATTGTTTTTTTTATAAAATTCTTTGCAAATATTAATATTTAAATACATAGTTGTGTTATTTTTTTTTAATGATTAACAAAATTTTTAACAAAATGTCTGAATACAAACTTTTAACATTTTGCTTCGGAATGGTAGTTTTACGCGAAAAGAACCAAACCTGAGACTGGTTACATTGAGTTTCTTAGAATTGCTTAGATAATCGACTTAGAAATATTTAAAAGCCCTTGAAGCTGTTAATCTAAGATATCAGCATAAAATATAATGCAAACATTATCTGCAATTTATATATACTAAAAAATTAAGAAAAATTAAATATGCAGTTCAAAAATATTATTTTATAAATGAGTTAAACATGTAATCACACAAAGATCTATTGATCATCTTTACTTGATTTTAAATGAACAGATTCGAACTTAAAAAAGCTCTTTTATAATTTTTTGATTGAATAACACATTATTTTGAAAGCATATTATGAATAACATGCTCATGATATATTTGAATAAGAAATTCAAAATAATATATTATTTGAATAACGATTCAAAATAATACATATTTCTAACGTGTTACTAAAATATATGTGATAATTCATTACATGCGTCTGTTTTTTAGAACTAGGAAAATCTCTGTACATTAATGTAATTTTTCAAAGAAGAGAAATTATTAATGAGCTGCTCAAAAACAAGTAACTATACATTAAAAATAATAAAGACATGATGAAGTATAAATCAGATTTAAAAGTTCAAAACTTCATAAACGATAAGGGATCATTAATGGCAGTGTACTTGTTCCATATTCTATAATTTACAAAAGTGTAGATGTAAAAGTTTTTTAATATTTTTTTATAATGCTTCATAAGGACTTCCCGTAGTGTTGAAATATATTTATAAAAATTCACACACATAGAGTTAAAAATTGATACAACACTTCTTTAAAAGTCATAACGTTATTTTTTTAAACATAGAAAAATTAACAATAAGCTTTATAAAGTTCATCATAGCGAAAATTTCATGAAAGAAGATATCCCTCGTATGATGAGTCCTTCAAGAACATTAGAACAAAACTGTAAGCATCTTACAAGTTTGATGGTATAATTATCTTTGTGAATTCCCTGAACCGAGTTCATCATTATCTGGTTGTAAAACCACGCTTCTCAGAGTGAAAGTTGTAGTTTTTGATTGCATATGTGTTGGGGAAAATACTAGGGAGTTTTCCAGTTTCTACCCTTGTGACGAAAATGCTGACTAATATTTATCAAAAAGTCTTCATGGTAGACAAATATACAATGAATTTTTGAATCTGAGTCTCACAGCAGTCTTATTCCTGAAATTTCGTCTATTGAGACAAATAATGTTAGGAAAAATATATTTGATTAAAAGATCACATATTCGCTTAAACGCACTACATAATCAGTTTTAACAGTTAAAAATGCTAATATAAAAGTAATCAATTTACAAATAAATTCTTGGAACATTTATCAAGCTAATTAATAAATTTCATGTTTTAATTCAAATTTAAAAGAAAAAGATGCTGATTCACTTAATAATTATTTTCATTTGCCTTACAAAAATGAAATGAAAGAAATGCATTTCTTAAATTTTAGTTTGATTACTGGATTTTAATAAGATTAAAGTTTTATACTAATTTCATACTTATATTTATAGTGGAGTTGTGGGAAATAATGTCTTTGAATGTAATAACCACACTTCTTACAATGATTGATTTGGAAAATTATTTAAAACCGTTTATTTTTCTTCGACAGTAATTCAAAATATTACGAATTCCTCGATAATATGTAAAAGTTTAGATTAGATCCAAAGGATCGGAAAAATCAGTTGAACTAACATATCAACTCATTTTTCCTATCCTTTGGTTCTAATGCATTCAAGGACAAAGTAATCTCCAGAAACGATTGCAAAATCTTTTGCCCATATTTAACAACAGTTTGGACTCTTCCGTGAAAACATGAATGTTAGTAACGATGTTCCAAGAAATTGTAGCATAAATTTTTATTCCATGTTCTTTCTGCTTTTTTTTCTGTTACAGTGGATTTTTCGGTCTAATATCGAGCATTTTTCAACAAGAATACATTATGTCATTCTTGTGTGCTCGTATGAATTTATCAATGGAAAGAACTATTTCACAAAATAGACGCTGACACGGCTAAATTTCATTCAAATAATGTTGAAACTAAAACATAATTTAAATGTTTCCCAGTAAAAGAAAACTTTTAAATAATGAATACGTTATGTTCCTTATACAAAAACAAATGAGGAATTTAGGCGGATTATTAAACAAAATTTTCTTTCTTGAAGACAGCAAAGTTTAAAGAACTGTTTTCACAAAAGACATCAAACACTTTGAAAAGATTCTTTGAAAATTATAAAATCTTTAATACTCAATAAGTAATGCTTAAGCATACAACGTCTTAAAGTTTTGGAAAGTATGTACTGTATTTCATTGATTTTAATTGTTTTCTCATTGACATACGTGCAATATTTTTTATGGTTGATTTTTTTATTTTGCTAGTATACAAGTATATCTTATATTTTACAGTTAGGCTTCCAAATATTTCCGATATCTTACCAATAGGTAAGTTCAAATTTGGTCATTAGTACGAGAGTATTTGAGAAACCTTTGGTTTTAAATATTTATATCAATATAATGTAAAATTGATTCTGTGATTGCATTGAAGGCTGGTAATCTTATGAATTATTTTTTAAAGTAATTATACAAAGAGACTTAAAATAATTAAACAATTAATAATCATCAACCTTCTAAATCCTGATGTTACACATTATCTATATCACCATGTTTCAATATTTCAATGAAGCTTATAGGATTATATTTTTAACCATAAATCAGTTGTTTCTTTCGTTCAAGTTGAAATCATGTCTACATCACTTTATTACAGTTCTCATTGATTTAAAATATCTATGACACCAGATGACGTTTCATCTACATAACACATAATTAATTACGATATCGTATTGAGATGGCGTCGAAAACCCGATTTGTGGATGAATTTTCTGACTGCCTTCAAATCGCATTCTTCGAGCGGCAGCAAACTAGGCGAAGTTCACCATCGAATGTCTGAGAATATTTGATATGGTTCATTTTAGTAACCAAACGCTTTCTTATGTAAGGACAAAAGAATCAGTTTGAGTACCCATTTACCATTGATTCAAACCATTAACACGTTGACAATAGAACAAAAGAAAAAACAAAAGAAAAAAGACAAGACAAAACATCCATTTTATGGTTAGTTTATATCGGCAAGGAGGATTTAAATTTGGCAATTATAGGGTATATCACCACAGTTGGTGAGTTTTTTTAGTAATATACATAGTCAAGTCACATTAATGTGACCACCTGTCAAAGGTCAGAATAATCATCTTTTGCTGAGCGGACAAATGCGATACGTTCAGGAACGGAATCAATTAGATTCGTGAAATTGTTTACTGGGATATTGAGCCTGCTGCGCTTGAATACGCGGGTGAGGTTCTATACCGCGAGCAACCCAATCGATATGGTCTTATAGATTCTAGATTGGATTTAGGTCAGGTGAGTTTGATGGCCAGGGAAGAATGGTTAACTCATCTTGGTGTTCTTCGAACCACACACGTACACTGCCAGCTGTATGACACCTAGCATTGTCCTGCTGGTAGATTCATTCAAATTTTCATTTACCTAGTAGGGAAAATGCTTCGATGCTCAAGTTTTAATTCATTTCATAAATTCCTAACCTAGTTTTTTGTTAGTAAAAAAATAAGTGTATGATTTAGAACACTTATTTTTGTCGTCATTATATTCATCATTAAAATTGGAAAATATTTATTAATGGTAAAAGTCTGTAAAAAATTGTGAAATGTCTCTTCATTTTAAATTGTGTCACTCTTAAAACTTTTCAACACTAAGCTAAAATTCATTTAATGGATTATTAAAGCTAACTTGAAACTTACTTTAAGTGACTAAGTATCGGTTGTAAGTTATAAACATACTAAAACACCAAAAGTCACAAAATACTTTCTTATATGGTATGTGTGTTTGATTTTAACAGTCCAAATGAAAAAAAAAATGACATGTCACTATTTAAACTAGTTTTGAATGTCCCAAACATTTAGTTATATTTCCTCTCCACAGCCATCTATAATAACAGAATTGTCTTTAAAGTGGCAAGCAACAGAATCAATCACGTTTAATTTATGTACCAGAAAGTTTATATCTGTCTATCTGGAGGTCAGTATTATTTATTAAATTTGTGGAAAATATTCCTCAAGTCAATCACGAAGAGTTTTGACTAAGTGACAAATTTCATTTCCGTCTTGGAAGAGCTCATCGTTGTTGGGTACATGAAGTCAATGAATATCTACAGTTACTTCCAAATAGCTGAACGTAGCTATTTTCATTCAATGATACGATCAGTATAATCCTAAAAAAAATCATGCCAACAATCGACAATATTATGGAGCCACTATTAGCTTGCTTAGAGTCTTGTGAGCAACTTCAGTTCATGATCTTGCCACATTTTCTTTAACAACCCGGAAATTTAGTAATCGGCTTTTACCATTTTGAATCATGACTTATTTGACTAAACAATATTTTTCTTGCGATCTAGATACTAATTGATACCCGTACGTTAAAGACAAGACGTTCTAACTACTGACATAGCGTCAATAAAGGCATTCTATACAATCGTACATTGTTATGTTCCAAATCCCTGTTTTCCGACTCTTTAATTCCTGTTTAAGATTCTAATAAGATTAAATAGTATTTTGCATAAACTTTCACCTATAATTGAAAAAATCAAATTTATCCCGTTGTATGTATTTATTATATAATATTCAAAAAGTTAAGGACACAAGAAAAAAAAGGGAAGAAAATGCATGATAACCACGTATGAGTATAAAATAAAGAATACACGTGTAGCAAAACGCGATATAGGAAAAAAAGCAAAAAAGCAAAATGCAATATAAAAAATGAACGCAAAAAATTAAGGGAATTTAAATTTTTAAAGACTAAAGAAATAATGAATTGATAATTTCAGGGAAATACATTAGTTACATAAAAGCTATCAGAAGCGTATAGTTTTAAAAATAGAAAGAGATGTTTAATACACTGCATGGTACTTTCGAATAGATAAGGCTTCTGCTCATATGTTTTCCATGTGTGCAATAAAGTTATCAATAAGAGTTTGAGAGTTACAGTGACATAGTTGTATAATAGCCCTCTTCAGAGTGAAGTGTCCTAAGTGCATTCCCAACCACTGTCAAACAAGAAGAGATAAATGCTGGCTTCTGTCTTCTACATGCACCATTTTTGAAGTGGATGCTTAAAGTTGATTTGATTTTGTAAGGTTTACTGGTTCAATATTTAAAATTAAAAGTAAAAATTCTGTGTTAAAAGACTAGTCAAATGAATAAGATGGGGTATTAAAATTTCAAGAAAATTTTATGTAAAAGATTAAGATAGCCAATTGCACGTAAAAATTCTAACAAATTTCCATGTTGTTTAAACCCAATCAAGTCTGATAAAATTAAATTTGTGGTATTAAAAAACACTATGCATAAATCATCGAAATTAGGACAGACAATTAAAATGTGATGTACTGTATGGTACATTACACGTGTCACAAATTGGAGCACTCCGAGACAATAAGTGCTTGTGTGTAAATCTAACATGTCCAATGCGAAAGTTAAGTGCTTAGATTTTTCATAGATTGTGGACCTTATACAACGTGTCTCCCGGAATATTTCTAAATGGGTGCTTTTCTAAGTACCCATTTAGATTTGGACCCAATATTTCTATATTCCGGGTTACCTTTCTAGCTACACATTATATACGGTCCACTATCTATGAAAAATTCACTTGAAAGACACCATGTGACCAATAAAATAACTTAAAACACCCTTAGATAATTAAGTAGTCTACTATGAATTTCAAAAATTTTGGGAATTTTCTCTGCACTCTTTCAGCATCTTTCCTCGCACATTTTAAATTTCTAATCTGAGCGTTATACAGACCCATTCCTCCACCAATGTTGACTCCAGTACATGTCATCAACTCATTACATTTGCGGACAGATCTTTTCTGAATGAATGTGTTATTTTAAGTACAGGGCATAAAGAATTTTGATGCATGAATGCATGGTAAGAATGGGTAAGAAGCAAGTTTCTTTCTTAGCATATAGTACCATAAACCATTAAAAGTGTACCAGTAAACAGCACTTGATTCCATCCACTTTTCATCCAATTTCAATGTTCCTCAGCTCTTGTCTTTGGTCTAAAAAGTACGTTGAAATCAACGGATTACACATTGTGTTAGCCTACATGCAATGATACCTCCCTAATGAGCTGATTTCAGACTATGGTTAGAGACCTTCATCCTGTTGCCAACAAAAATTTCCCTTTTAGTTAATTAATGTTGAATGTTCCATCTCAATTTACTGTTAACAAGAAGATTCTTATTTGCTGTTAAAGAACATAGACAACCTTGTCTTTGTCTATGTCTAACAATCCCTGCCTCTTGGAATCGATTCCACGTCCTTGAAATGACCCTCTTTGCTACTCCAACAGTATCCACTACACTTGCTGTGTTAGGACGGATTCAAATCTCTCAATCATACGCAAAGACATAAACTCCGGTAGATCACGTTATCGTGATATTTATACAATTCATTATTTTTCAAAACTTAAGCTGAACAATTGAATTTCACAAGTGATGAAGACGAAAAATCAGCGAGAAATCACGAAATTTGCACTTATATCTCTTTTTAGATTTTTGTCGTCATGAAATTTGATTTGCATTTGAAAATTTCTTTTTCCGTTTTCTGCTGTACTTTAAGCTATAGACGTTTTCTTGATGTTAGAATTATCAGTATAAATGCCGATCTTAAGCCGTATCGGCGTGGTCAACACGCCCTACTGTACCCTGTGTCCTTCAGGAGCTTTTATGGACTTTATTCATTTGACAAGCTGTCCTGCGCTTTCTCTTTTGAACTGTTTACCCGACAACTTTCACAATAAGGCTAATTTTTATTGGGCTGCCGAGGACTCATGGCCGATAAGGCCGCTATCTCGACGTAGGATAAAAAAAAGTATAAATGCTGCCTTAATTTCATTCTAACAATATTTCCTTAATTTTTCACTCAAAGTAATGTATATATCATTATAAAAAATTTCTTTAGTGGGACAATTAATATTTTTAAATACAGTAGTTATAAATTTTCTCAAGATATAATTTACTTTGAGAATTTTTACTTTTAAAATTAACAAAGTGGATGCTTTTTCACTTTCATTATAAATAGTCCCAACAAGATACTTTCTGTGTGTGGGAAATATGATATACATAAGGATTATATTATAATTAAACTATTCAAATTTAGAATATATGGACGTAGAAATCACATTGCTTATATTAACAAGAAAAACACTATAAAATGTGTGGACATGCATTAGCACAGACAGAATTTCTTTAAAAATATAAATTTTTAAAGAAATTCTGTCTAATACAACTAGGCAATTGTTTTGTAGTCATCAATTCTCTTTTAAGTTCAACTTATCACTTTAAGTCTTGGAAAGCATCTAGATAAAAGTCTAGATTTTTTTAGAAGGATAATAAAAGAAATAATTTTAAGAATTTCGAGATATATAAATAGATTTTATAACAGAGAAATAAACATGCTAAGACAAAAAATGGAAATGCTTGATTTCATTTGAATTGTAAAAATATTAAATTTGTTGAAATTAACTAAACTTGGGTGAGGTCCTTATCTTTATATTTGATTTTAAGTATAAATGAAATAAGATAAATTTTCTCATTACCGTTTTTATTATGCAATATCTATATTACTTTTGTGTTATATTAGAGCTTATCGATGTTTGGTTATAAGAACGGGCTTTTTGGCTTGAGGTACCCAAGTTTCGATC
This sequence comes from Latrodectus hesperus, assembly GCA_037975125.1. Taxonomy (NCBI): domain Eukaryota; kingdom Metazoa; phylum Arthropoda; class Arachnida; order Araneae; family Theridiidae; genus Latrodectus; species Latrodectus hesperus. The sequence continues at coordinate 15,289,165 of JAJQOW010000014.1, read as the reverse complement.
TTGATGATATTGAACAAAGGACGGTATTTGTTGCTGCATATTCCGATAGATTCATCTTTTACATAGATGCATCTATCGGAATTATTATTCCAATACAGGTCACTATTTGTCCACTTGCACTTTTGCCAAGAAAAAAATTCAAGGTCTACAGAGAAATCTTGTCGTTTCAGCTGTTTACTCAAAACGCAGCTTTTAAAGGTGTAATTGTAAAATTTTGCTTAAAAATATGGGCACATTTGCCAACAAAATATATACAGTTCGAGTTATTATGTAGCCTCTTTCAATCGCAAAGAATTGAAGCTTTTTCAAACGTTTGCATCATAGTATTAATCGCATTTACAGCAATGTGTCCTCTTCTCAAGTATAGAGTGCTACCTGACAATAATACTAAATTCTGATAAGCAAAGAGTGCTACCGAAGCATTCCTCTCATTTTGGTATACTAGAATTTTAAAATCTCATTGAGAGAAATTATTGCATTTTTTAAATATATTAAAAACTCTTTTATGCATACATTAAAAACTCTTTTATAGACATTGTAGGAAAAACGGTGCTTATCAGAACTTAGCATTAATAATACTAAGTTCTGATAAGCACCGAGTGCTACCGAAGCATTGCTCTCATTTTGATAAAATAATTTTTTAATCATTGCGGGAAATTATTGCATCATTGCATGAAAAGCTCTTTTATAATCATTGCAAGAAAAAGGCATTAATAATACTAAGTTCTAATAAGCACCGAGTGCTACCGAAGCATTGCTCACATTTTGATAAAAGAATTTTATAATCATTGCTATAGAAATTGTTACATCATTGCATGAAATGCTCTTTTATAATCATTGCAAGAAAAAACGCATGGTTATATTTTCTCTCTTCTAACATTATTTTTTGATTATGTTTCAATTAATTCTTACTTTTAAATATATGGGGCGTCAAATTACATTTTATTCGCTAAAACTCTATCTATCTTTAAATAATAATTTTATAATTATTCTTATAATTAATCTTGTAACTAACTACCTTATCATAGTTAACTAAAACAATTTTATGATTAGGATTTGATAATCTTTAAAGTTTATTAAATTTGAAAACCTTTAGGATTCGTCTAATATCTACAAAAAATTTATTTTATTAATCTTGAATTGAAAACAAATGATTCTGTGATTGATATTTATGATTTTATTATCATTTATGATAACATATGCATGAAGTAATAATGATATTTTCTTTTGTCTACTTATAAATCATTTTCATCTTTCAAGTTTACCAATTTGAATATTTTTTTATTAAATATAAGGCGAATTTGAAATTTTCTGTTTGATTCTAAAACTAAATTTCAAAATATTTGCAAATTCCATGAATTTCTTGAATTTTTTCCATATGATTTATATAAAAATTATAAATACGAAGTACAGAAGATATTTTTAAAAATATTCTCTTAAGAATAAAAGTAATTTTTAAGAATTTTGACGCAAGTAAATTATTTATAAGAATGCGTCTTTTCCTAAAAATTGTTTTATACAGAAATAAAATTTAAGAATAAAATCTTTTATTTTCTTAAAACATCAGCGATAAAAGCAATTTGATTTCTTATAAAATTATTAAATGTGTTTTCTTAATTTTATTCGCGAATAATTTTCATTTGCTGATAGTACTAGCACAGCCTGTATTAGTACTTACCAATCCCTTCAAAGTTGTTTGTAAGAATTTTTTACAAATTGCAGAAGCTCCGATTTCTTATAATCAGTTCTTTTACGATATAATGATATGACATCAATCAAATACTGCTAAATTAAATAAACGCTTTACAAAGATTATGAACAAACTTTCTAAATATTTGAATTAAGAAAAATGATTAGAGTTCATATATTCGTATTTGTAATGTTTCAATAATTAAAAGATATAGAGAGATTCCTATATTCATATAAAAATATCCCATTTCTATTACTCTCTCCAATACTCCAATTTAAATTTAACCTTATAATATTTATCTTTTACTACGTCTAAAGTATTTTTTTTTCCTAAAGTTTTCATTTTATTATTTATTGATGCAAAATTATTAATCTAAACAGGGAAATTCTTTTCATTCTTGATTGGAAAATCAAAACTTTCCAAGTACAACTTTTGTTTATACATAAACTCAATTCCCTCATTAATATTGATAGTTGAAATTTTCTAGCTTCTATATGCATTATGGTTTTCACGATATAATAATAACATTTAATCTTAGTTGAGTATTAGACATGGAGCAAGGCTCAGTTAGAAATTTTAAGAATAGAGTTTAGTGTTCAAAAAGTACACTACGGAAAAATACATTATGTTTGTGTATAAAATAGATTTTTTATGACAACAACAAGTTGTTATAAAGGCTTGGATGAAAAAAATAGATGATAATTAATTTATTTATTAACCATACTATGCTTAAAATACACATTCTGCTTTTTGCTATTTAGAAGATTTTTTATATATTTTTTGCCCATGTTATATGATGTTTTAACCGCATAAAATGATATAAGTAATACTGAATTTTATTTATTTTAGATGTAAAAAATAAGTTATTCATACAATCAACGCTAAAACGTTTCCTTGTTAATGAAAGTTAATTGACAAATGCTATTTTTTAAAATTATATTTTTATTAATTTTATTTCAGTCACACTAATTATTTACTTTACCAAAATAATATTGTGAATTTTATTTTCCTATGTTCATTATATTAAGAAAAATATCTTTAAATACAAATTATGTACCAAAATATGTGGTAGGATTAATGCAGCAAAATTAAATACGATTTGGTTCACATTAAAATATAGAATGGGATAAAATTCTTATATAATTTCATTGATTACAAATCAAACTCACAGTGTAAAATAATAAAGCAAATCAATTTATCACTATTTTTTATTCTTATTTATTTTTGTTTGGGATATTTCGAACCACCATAGTTACACTTTTTTAAATTATATCGATATATTATTGTTTTCAATATTTTTACTTTATATTTAAAATAATATGAAATAAAATTATCCAATATAGAAGATTATTTTCCTATTTGTCAATAAACATGTTTTGCTAAATATTTTTAAAGTAACTGACAGATCTATTATTTCTTTCATTATAACCTGTCGAATCAGACATATTTTTAAACATATTCAGTACCTATATTCGGTATATTTCTGAAAAAACGAATAAAATATTGGCTAATTATAAATTTATCATTTCTTTTGCTCTTAAATACACATTATGGTATTTTCCCGTTTCTTGGACCACAGACAAAGGTTGCTCAATTTTAAGGATAATTCCAGTAAAACCAAGGATTTCCTCTCATGAAAAACAGAAAAATTAGTTTTATTTATTTATTTATTTTTTCAATTTAGTAACTGTTTTCTATTTTTATTTATTTTTTTAAATATTTTCTTTAATTTTGTTAATGAATACGAATTTTAAAATGTGATTAAAACTCTCTTAAAAATAATTTCTTATGTGCCTTTTTGTCTTATTTTCTTTAAACATACCGTATATGAACAATAGGTGTTTTGCAAAGAAATAGTTGCCAACATTTTATCTTAGTATCGATTAGGAATCAGGGCTGTCGCAAAATACACGAATTATTATTCATGATAGCATATTTTTATTCATAATTTAATTATTATGTACTGTTTGCTGATTTTAATAAAAAACTTTTGCAGTAACTGAAATTTTTGCCTTTTTTTTAATTTAAAAAGGATTTCTTTCTAAAACTTGTTTGAACAGTTATACCAAATATCTTCATAATAAATTCTCTCTATATGTATCACATATATTGTTGATCATAAAAAAATATTAATTCATTTTTAAATTTTAGGAAATGAGTCCAGAAATAAAATAACTGCATAATTTTTTTTAAGAATTATTTAAAGCAAGAATGCTTTATGTAAACTATATTCTATGTTCTGAAAGAGATAACAAAGAAAAAATACGATAAAAAACAAAATTATCACCGTATTCAAAATTATTCTTCAGGATAAGTTGATATATTTATTGCTTTAATCAATTATTTATTCACTTACAAAATTTTAATATTTCAGCTGTTATATTGTAACAACTTTTTTACCAACTAAATAAAAAAATAAACATAATAATAAATTAAACAGCTTTTTGATTTATAAAGTGATGATATAGGTGTGGCAGAAATTACTTAATTATTTCGATACATCTGCAGATATTGAGTTTAGAAATTTGTATTTCATTAATACTGTCTCTTGATTAATATCATTACAAAGAAATGCTTGTACTATTTTTGAACAGCAAATTTGAGTGACAGTGAATTAAAAAAAAATTACTATGCCTGTTTTTAGTCAATACCAAATATTGTATAATATTCTTAATTGTACAGAATACTAAAAAAGTAAAATATAAAAAAGGCTAAAATATAAACTTTAATAAATATTTTTTGATGCTATATACTGTATGGTGTATAAATAATATTGGGGGAAAATATTTCTTTTCTTTTTTGAACATCTACACAATTAAGAACTTTTATATGTAGTTTACAATATTAGTAAATCAAAAAATTTGCTCTAATACTAAAATATTAACTACACCCTAATACGTATAACATTATTCTTTGTTAAAATTCGAAAAGAATCGCAAATTGTTCGTTTCAAAGCTGAAAAACCTGTTACTACAATGTGTGTGGTCTCTTAATAAGAATAGGTACTGTTTGATTTTCTATTCAGAGTTTTTACCCATAAAAGCAAGTAAATTATTTAAAATTTGAAACTGATATTTGTTCCGAGTTTCCTTTTCAAACTTTTTCGAAAATCACATGACATTATTTTCTTTTTACTTCGTAAAATTTTATGTTAAAATTAGATTATTATTTTTAGAATTATAATTACGGTAAAAAAAGAGCACAGAATAAATTAACAGATAAACTTATATTGATTTCTTAAGATATTATGATCGTTATGACTTTTTTGTCTTTTGTGTTTTTAATAAATAATTATAATCTTAAATGTTATATCCGTTTTGAATAATTGTTTCAGTATCTTGTATTACTAAAATGATTAAATTAGATATTTTAATTTTAAAATAAATATTAAATTAATGTTAAAGTTGCACTACTAAATGAGTTTTAAAATATATAATAAGAACTCAATTTTATGATAATATTTTCATTAAAATTTTTCAAATATTTTTATTGACGAATTATACATTTTCTATTATTATTATTTATTTTAACATAAATAGTTTGAAAGATATTCTAATTAAAAATATTTGTTATATTATATTCACATCTACAGTAACACATTTTGCAAATGTGCAAGACAGTAACACAGTCTTGCACATTTTTTAGCTATTCAACCAGATAATTAAATTTAGAAATTTTCATTACATTATTGATAACATAAACTGCAGCATTATTTTAAATTTATAATTAGAGTATTTAAATTAATTGATAAGCAAAATTAATTTCCTTGTAATAAGAGCAATGCTTTCCCCCTATCAGACAAGTATTTTAATTCATTGCTATTTATAAACGTAACTTAAATAATAATATTCGGATTAAAAGTGTGAGAGAAAAACGACTTTATATCTGCAGTCATTTTCAGACTTCAGTGATAGTGTCACACGTTTCAAAACAGAATGTCTAGTTATCACTTTTTTTTTTTTTGTGATGTGCAGTGGCCGAGAAAGGGAGTCACCCTCTTCTGCCCTCTATCGACATTCGCTGACGAGGGGTTTTTCTTTTGCAGGGAGATGCTGAGTGAAGAGAAAAGAGGAGTAGCAGCACGTGACGGCAGGTGAAGTCGGTCCCTTGTTTACGAAGGGCCATCCATCTCCGAGCGAGACTCCGCCCTCTTCGACCTTGGAGAGCTACGACCTGTGACAGCGACCACGCCTCCTCTGCCAATCGCAAGGCTCGACGTCACGCGCAGGCGGAGCTACGGGCGCGCCGCTCGCCGCTCGATCATCGTCCGCTTCTCCCCCGATCTCATAACACGCGGCGACGCTCGCCCAGTTGAGATGTCCTTGCACCGATGGCTAGTACGAGCCCGTACCTGGTGAACTCGCCCGCCGGACTGGTGAATTCTCTCGCCAGTGGTCCAGACAGCCCAGGAATGCAGGTCGCAACATCGCAGTCCGCTTATGCCAGAGACCCCCCTGAAATGAAGTACATGCCGCCACAGCACCAAAATCACAATGGACACCATGCTCTGGCCCCCCAACACCATTGGGTGAGCCTTCCACCCCACAACGATGCCTGGTCAGCTGCTATGCCACCGCCCGGCCTTCATGCCGCCCAGGATGTGAAGCCCCCCGATCTGCACAGTGTCCACCACCGTCCGCCCCAGCACATGGCTGCCTCGCACCCGTGGCACCATTCCTCGTTGGCCTCCTCGCACATGTCCGGAATGGGGGGACCAGGAAGCAACGGCGCGTCCCCCCACCACCACCTGCAGCATTACGGTATGAATGGAATGTTGGGGGGACACGGCTCCCAACTGCACCCCGCTATGAGGGAAATGCAGCACTCCGAGCATCCTCATCACCATCATCATCACCATCACCCACATGACGAACTGTCTCATCCCATGGACCATGGTCACAGGCATCCAGACGATTGCGGTCCCCTCGGTGCCGGTGAAGAAGCTCCCAGCTCGGACGACCTAGAACAATTCGCGAAACAATTCAAGCAACGGCGCATCAAGCTGGGTTTCACGCAAGCGGACGTGGGACTGGCGCTCGGGACCCTCTACGGTAATGTGTTCAGCCAGACCACCATCTGTAGGTTCGAAGCGCTACAACTGAGTTTCAAAAACATGTGCAAATTGAAGCCCCTCCTGGCCAAGTGGCTGGAGGAAGCGGACAGTACCACGGGTTCCCCGACATCGATAGACAAAATAGCAGCTCAGGGGCGCAAGAGGAAGAAGAGGACGAGCATAGAGGTGTCAGTGAAGGGAGCCCTCGAGAGCCACTTCCACAAACAGCCCAAGCCGGCGGCTCAGGAGATCGCCAGCTTGGCGGACAGTCTGCAGCTGGAGAAGGAAGTGGTCAGGGTCTGGTTCTGCAATCGCCGGCAGAAGGAAAAACGCATGACGCCTCCCATGAACATGGCTGGTGGTCAGATGCCACCGGGAGGTGACGGACTCATGATGGGGGGTAGTCCCCTGCACGCGCACAGCCCCAGCAATCTCATGCAGTCTCCCCCTCCTCCTCCACATTCCATGGCAGCGGCCCACTGACCCGTGGCTGGGGCCGCGGACTCCGTCCATCACTACGCCGGCCCAATGGGATCGACTGACGACGACCCTTTGCCCGACCGCGAGCCCCTGCCACCGCCTACACAATTCTTCTTTTCTCTCCTGAGAGGTGCCGCCCTGGAGCCACCCTCCTACAAATGTACATGAGTGTTTGTGTTTCTCTCCCCTCAGACACAAGTCCTCCCCCATCTCTGAACGAGATGATCGAAGGGAAAACTCATTTGCTCGTTTGTTGTGTGCCAACCAATGGTCATTTCTTTTTTTGTAAACAAGGAGGGGGGACAAATGACCCTCTGCCCCTCTTTCTACATTCACGATGTTGAACCTCGGCGGCCGACATCCGTCTGCAAAGGTAAGATTTGCTTCAGAAATTATTTTATAAACATTATATTGATTTACACATTATTTGTTATTATTTCCCCACTGTTTTTAAATAAAAAAAAACTGTTGTTATAAAATGAAGCATTTTAAATTACTGTTTAGTAACTAATTTATAAAATAAAGTGACAATTCTTTAATGTTACTACAAAATGTTCATTAATTAGAAGTATGTTTTTGTAAAATTATATATGCTTAAAGATCTCGAGAAATATAATTTCTAATGTTTTAAGTTCTGTCTCCTCCTTATAGCCTCAAGTTGATGTTTTGATGATAAATATATGTGTTTCCTAAATAGTACTTTAAAAATACAATATATTTTTAGGATTTTAATCATTTAATATTTTCTTCCAGTTGGTGTGTGATATGTAAAATATAAATAACAAAATAAAAATCTCGATTTAGATTGCTCAGAAAGCATCTCTCAGATTAGAATTTTTATTAAAATATAAATGACATTTAAAAAAAATGTTTTATAATATTTTATAAAAAAAAACATTCACTTATTTTGCTTGATCCTTATTAAGAAGTGGCTTGTAAACATTGAATAGCTGAAATTTTGCAGTGTTGAGTTCTTGAATATATAATTCAAATATACATTAGTATGAGAGAGGAAAAATATATTGCTTTATTTTTCATTACACTATTATTATATTGTGGGAATAATTCTTTATTTACCTTAAAAATAAAAAAATGCCTTTTTCTATATCAATTTTTTTTAAAGTTTTAAGTTTTCATTTTCTATAATTTGATTTAAAATTTCTAGGTTTTGTTTAATTAAATCTGAACACTTTATAGTAGTTTGAAATGCTATATTTTTACTTAACCCAACAAAAATTTAAAAAAAACAACAAAATTTATTTTATGCATTTTAAAAATTAAAATCTTCAACGTACAGTACATTCTTTGCTTGCTTTTACTTTAAAATTTATGTTTAAAATAAATTCCAAAACAACTTATGTATGTAATTTGACTGTATTAATAGAGAAAATTATAATAATTCTATGCAGTGTTATTTTAAAGAATTCTTAATATTAGCTTTGTTTCAAAGATAAAAAACTGTCCTTAGTTAAGAAATCAGCGGAAAAGTGTAAATCAATCTTAGTAAAACAGCTATTTTACCCCAGAAAATGCTTTGCTCGTTCATTTTAACAATTAAAGTATGATTTTTAAGTTTTGTTCAAAATTATTATCATCGTTACAGTATTTTAAATAATAAATTTTTTCCGGTATTGGTAAAATAACCTTTTTCTTTAATAAAATGCAATAATTCAACTTATTTTAGTCAAGTATAAGTTATTTATAATTGGATTGTACAGTATGTGTTTATAATTTTGCTTTATATATATACATTATAAATTTTTCGAAAAATTATAAAATCAGTGACAAATCGTATAATTATTCCTATAAAATTTTACAATTTATTATCTTCAATCATTCATGCATGTATTTTATCTCAAAATATACAAATAAAAATCCAGAAAAGAAATAAATTAAAATCGTGACGCACAAATCGATTGTTCTTGACTAATGACATATTTCTCTTTAATTGATGACACTTTATCGAATATGCTTTCCTCTTTTCATTTGTATTAATTAAGAAACCGAAATTCCCAAAACATTTTCATTGTTATCTCGTTATAAACCTTGTTGCTTGATCCATGTTTACATATGGTAATTTTTTAATACATGCAGATTTAAGCAGCACATTAATGGTAAAATCCCCGGTGAACAAAAACTTAAAAGGTACTTGCATTTTTGATGGCGGGCTCATAGCAATATTCGATTTAGCTAATGGATTCATTTACAAAACTAAAAAGAAAAAAAGACATTTGTTTTGAACAAAATGATGAAGGATTCACTTTTATTTATTATTTTTTAACTTATATTTTGTTACGATGAGAAAAACGAAATTTTATTTTTCTTGAATCTTGTTACTGTTAACTATGATTTTTATTGTTTTAGAGTAAGACAAACCAGTATGTACTGCAAATTCTTATATCTTCAATTTTTCTCGATTTGTGTATTCAATTTTGCTGTATTATTTTATAATATTTAAATATTATATTTTTAAAAAAATTAATTAATTTAGCTTACATCAGATAAGTTGAAATACATGAAAATATGCAAGAATAGAAAAGTATTTTGTCTTTTTTATTGTAATATATTGTTAAAAATTGTGTTTAATTATATAAATTTACAAATTTGATTTTGCATAAATCTTAATTGCTTGATTAAAATAATGTGATAATTCATTTTTAGCGTAATACGTAATTAAAACAAAGTACATATTCAAATCAAGGCATTTATTTTGAAATGTGTTAATATTTAAAACAAGGTGATAAATCCTCATTCAAATAAAAACAGTGTATAGCTTATCTTACATGTATTAATCATTTTATCATGTGATAATTTGGAAATTTTTTACGGTATATGCTTGTTTTTCCTCTTTTTGGGCATACATTTTAATAAACTATATTATTTGCATAACAAATGTTAAAAATAATTCCATATGACAAATATTTTTATTACTATATCACAAATTGATATTCGAATATATTTAAGTGATTTATATTAATTAACACTTTTTAAAATTATGATGGTTGCTAAATAACTGAATTGAAAATAATCATTGACTTTCTAATTCAACAGTTATTATCTTTTAAACTAAGGTTAAAAAGATATGATATAGCTGTATTATATGAAAACATCGCAATTCAAGAAAAAAAGATGTCTTATAAATATGACTTGTAACTTAAATTATGTTTTCTGAATACCTTTTAAGAATTTTAATCGAGGAAATCTAGTTTCATGACGAGGAATGGAAAATAAATAGTAATTTTATTTGTATGTTTATAGTTTATTTTCAAAGTGCTTTTATAAATTTGATATTTATCTTTCAAATGATAAATCTTATACAAATGCCCGTTGTTTTTTTTTTTTTTTTTGTAGGATTCAGATAATTCACGTCATTATAATTCCTTACTTTAAGCATTTTAAACTATTAAAAATTGATTACGAACAAATATATAATAATATCAGTAATATTAAGTTGAATTTTTGGTATTAAGAAAATTGTTACTTAATGAATAAAAAAATCATATGGTATATAATTTAAGTGACATTAAAATCATGATTTTTTATGGCATGATGCCTTAGAAGAAATTTCATGAAAACGAATTCAAAATAAAATATTCATGAAAAAGAATTTGGGGAGTATTTTTTATAAATTATAATATATGTATTTAATTTATGAAATACAATTAATTTTCTTAATATTATTTGTATCATAAGTTAATCTAGATACGTTATAATTTTAGTTATATGCACATAAATTTAATTTTTAATAAAATTTTGCTATACAATAAACTATTCTTTATGTATACAAATTTTCATTTCTACTAACTTGTTTATAACCAAGTAATATTAGTTATAGTGTTTTGGAAAGAATATGAATTCCATAAAAATATTAATGTCATATTTATTTGTTTCTTTTTTTTAATGATAAATGCTATATAAAATATAAAAACAAATGGTTCTTAAAAATGTGTAATATTCATTTTAACTCATTACAGAATTAATAGATATTATCTGATAGTCGTAATTTCGTCCGATTTCATTTTAATTCAACACGCATTTTAGTTGTACATTATTTTATTTATAAATTTTACTTTTGATTTAAAATTTAAATATAGTTTATATTTTACATTGTTATCGTAATTTACGAGATTTAAATATTTCATTTGGAAAAATGTAGTTTAAATATAACTGTTACAAAAGATAAAATTCAATTTTGGTTTTAATGCAGAAATTGTAATTTTAAAATTGTAAAATATGTGTGTGTTAAAAATAATATTGATATAATAAATTTAAAGTGAAAAATACTTTTGCTCTATCAAAACTAATGAATTTAAAGTTTCTTGAAATTTTTACTTTGTTATTTACCCGATACAAAGATTAATTTTTTTAATTTGTACATATATAGATTTTTGGATATATATACTAAATTAAATTTGCTATATTTGTGTTTTAATCATATTACTATGATAAAACCACAAATACAGCAAATTTAATTTAATGAATAAAGCATTATTGACCATATATGCAATCTGAGTTTCACTTGAATAAGCGGTTTATATAATCACAGTATATAATTAAGTATTTTTGTTACCAAATAATGTTTAAAAATTTTTCATTTTTAACGAAAAATTCAAATTAAATTATTATTATTAAGTTTACTTAACTCAATTTATCGCACAAGTTTGCTCTTAAACTACTCTAAATTGATTAAAATAGAATCATAACTTAGGGACGTAATGTACTTATTTGCGCATGTTATTAAAAAAGAATTGCTTAAGGAAAATAAAATGAATGCTATTAATTCATTAATGTATTTTTAACTCACGAAATTTTATTTTAAAATTATTCTTACTATCATATATGTCTTGCAAAAGAATGTTTTGAAAAATAGTTTCTGAGAATGAAATTTGTAATCTTTTCCATTGTAATTCTTTATTGATACAAACTGATGTTAATACTATTTAAAATATTTTGTATTTCCTTTAATAATTTGTTTATATTTAATGTAAAAAGAAGTAAAATACATTTTTGAATTGAAAAAGCAGGTAGTTCTTTTGCGCCATTTTTTAAAAATACTTCACGTATGATTTTCCAAGATTTGTTTTAATATCTTTTTAATAATAACTAAATAATATTAATTTGATTTCGAAATACTCTAACTTTTATTTTTTAAAAATTTGTAGAGAATTTTAATTATTTTGTTTTAAACTTGAATTTTTATCCAATCATTTATTCTATCGTCACTTCTTACTAAAAATGTCTTAGTAAAGACCAACATGCTTTAAAATGAATAAAATTATATATGAATTGCTATTAACTAAAGGAAATTTCACTGAGTTTAATGATAATTATTTCAAACCATACTTGTAATTTAATGCATCATTTTTCTAAAAGCCAAAACAGTTTAGTTGAATGTATTTCAGGAAGATAAATTTTTATTGTTATAATATATTTTGAAATTGAAGAATTTATGTCTGATATCAACATATAATATTTGTTGTTGAAGTGAAACTTAGACAATCAAATATCTTTACCATAAAGTAATGAAAGCAATAAAAAGAAACTCATTCTTAACGTTTGGTTTCAAAATAAGTTAAAGTTATATAACATGTTAACATAACAATTAGTTTTGAAATATTATTAAGAAATGTTACAAAAAAAAAAGAAAGAAACAGAATTTCTATATTTAAGTAAAGTTTTCAGCAACGCAAATCACAAAACGCGCATTTGATATGCAGCTTTTTTATTTTAGGCATTTACAGAATTTGTTTCGTCCAAACTTTTCCCAAGTCTTGTAAGATGAAGAGTTAGCTCGGCTTTTATCCACGCTTCAAATCACTCCATTGTGACCGTGGAATGTGTCTAGACAAGCAGTTTTCTTAGAATACATTTATGAGAGACCCCAATCCACTGGCGGAAGAAGAAAAAGGAAAGTGATAAATGCGAAGGGAAAAGAAATCCGTTAAAACATATTGAATATTCATTTTTAACCATGCCTGCTTTTCGGATAAACACGCCACTATCCGATACTTGAAATCAGACTCTCAACTATGAGAGATAGTGCTTTGTGGAATTGTTAAAAAGAACTTTTTTTTGAGCTGACGCGTTGTGAATTGATATGCCGAGAACTTTCCGTGTATTTATACACGTGGTTGAGGTTTGCATTCGCCTTAATACTAGACAATTTGACATTTGAATTTATGACTTTAAATAAACGGTACCATATCTGCAAAATTGCTGAAAAAAAAATCCATTCAATCATTGCGGTAGAAGGCAATAAAAATATGTGTATCGTTAAAGATATTGTTTTTATTTATCTCTGTGTCTACAAGTTTGTAGCATGCTTAATAAAAAATAATTCATCACGATATTCGAAATTTATGGGTTTATTAGCCTTTAAGTATTAACGGATATTTTTCTATTTGCGTTAATTCTATATGGCAAAGTAATGCTGATATCATATTAAGATTTATAGATGAAATCAGCTTATGTGAAAAAATATATATCATTTTAAATATGTTTGTATAAGCTCAAATTACTAGGGCACAAGATTAGAATATAAAATATCAAAATAATATTAGAAAATGAAAGTATTTTATTAGTTATAAGCAAAATATTTTTGCGAATATGCTCCTATTGGTAGATATTTTTACAAATGCTGATTATTTGATTTGTGTGGTATTTCAAATTCTCTTGAGAATATAATACACCAAAATAACTAAATTTCACTTTCTTAGAGAGAGTAAAACTTATATTTATAGTTAGATCCTAATGTTTCTTAAATAGATGTAATTCCTAGGTAAGTCCAGCTCTGATAATTAATTAAACGAATTCATATCGAGTATAAAAATGCTAAATAAACGATAATGAATATTAGTTTCAAGCATGTGATTTTGATAGTGATGCCAATTTTAGAAAAGTTAGAAATAATTAATGATGGTGTTAACCATTACCAAAAAATGAAGTCCCGAAAACAAATGGTTGTTTGTAAAAGAAAATCTTATTTAAAATAGATTGTTCTATTTTTTATAATTTTTCCCGTAGCATATTATTTTTTATATATTAATCATTTTTAGCCAGTTTTAAGTTTAAGAAGGGATTATTTAATCGATTAAACTTTAATTTTAAACTTAGATATTTTAAAATCATTAATAATTCAATGTAATTATTTATTATGGGAAGAATATGCAAAATAATATTTCATTTAAATAGTATTCATTTGTTTTTAAATGTGCAAATGCTGTTAAAGTTATTTACTATAGATGCATTGCGCGATTAACGTTAACAACAGTATTTGTAGAATACGTTTTATTTATAATTATCCGCGAATGAATTCTTTTTAAGTTTATCAATCAGCAATATGAAAGAAAATTATAAATTTACGTATATGATATCACAATCAGTTCTACTTTTCTAAAAGAAAATATAAAAATTACAAATACAAAAGTTTCATTTTCTATAATTCAGAACTTAAATTCTTATTAAATTTCGTATTTGTTCTAAAAATATAGTTCGTAATTCTACTAATCCTGCAGGCCGCCTCAAAGAGTGCTCTTATAGCCGGCGAGGGGGTGTACCTGGGCGGAACGGGTGAGGTACGTCGGGAGAGTAATCTTCTGGTAGGGTCACCCAAGGCGTGAAGGCCGTTCCAATATGCTCAGCTAAGGTATGCAGGCAAATCAGACTTCTACCTTAGGTTCCAACATAGGACAAGGTGCTCCAGGTCTCCGGATCATCAGAAGCTGTCAAAATTTCCCCTTTACCATGAGTCACACATCTACTCCTGTACATGTTTTGGGCCTTTGACATAAACAACTTACTTCTAAAACCTGGGCTGACCCTCCTGCTCATCCTTGGTACTTTCAAAGACATCCTGGAGCCGCCACAACATTTAAGGGCTCCAGAGTACATCAGACGACTCTGTCTCGACTTTCTACTGGCCACTTGAAGTGTATGATCTTTGAGTACGGTGAAAGAAAATACCCAACATGCCCCAAGTTCGACAATGCTCCGTTTTGCCCGCAACGCATCTTGAAGTGCTTGGGGGTTTCTCGTGAGGAGGCTGTGAAAAGTCCACATCTGCTTTTGGACTTTTTGGCTGTCTTTGATCTCATGGATCTGGTCTAGTGGAACTAGACCAAATGGGGATTAGTCCCACCACCATCCACTAGTAGTACATGCTTGAAACCCTTATAGCCGTTTTAAATGTAAGTTAAATGCATAAGCAATTATTATTATCTTAAATTATAAGCAATGTATAAGCAGGAAAAAATTAAATATATTTATTTTTCCTCTAAAACAAAATAAAAAGTGTAACGAATTATATATTGTTCTTTATTGCATAAAATTTCTGTCATTGTATAAAATTGGAATGCATACTGCATTTTTTAAAAAAGCAAATTATGCTGAGAATAAAGAATCACTTACTATGTTTTATTGCATTTTTTCTATCGTATATGTCTTTCAGATAATAATTATAAAGTTTGTACTCATAATCAGGTGAAAATTAATTAATGAATATTTATTAATTTGAATGGTTATATACTCATTGGTTCAAGCTTAATCACCCAATTTTGAGTAAATTAAAATTTATTGTTTTGTTGATTGTAGCAGGAAATAGATATTTACTATCCTTGGATGTGTTTATGATTTTCACACTATGCTATCAGATATTTAGGTATAGTTTTAAAAAAATATTCATAGCTAACTGTAAAAAGCTTTTGAATTCATAAATTAGATGTTTATCTATTAAAATTCCTTATTAATTCACTCTATAATTAACGTTGCACGATTAGTTCTTAAAAAAGCATTAAATTCAATAAAATTTTGTGGTTCCTCAGTTTTGAAATATATTATATTTTTAAGTCAGAATCATCAGATTAAAATTTAAAATATTTAAATCATAAATAAACTGTTGAATGGTAATTTTACATCGTTATTTTCAAGTTTCATTGATTGAAATATTCACTTGTGTATTTTCTAAAATAATTCATTTTGTTCACAGAATTAATAACTAATATTTCTGTTGCCAGTTTTTTAATTCCTTAAACAATGAAATAATACTTTTTGTAAAATAAATTGAAGAAGAAAACAAAAGTTAAATATTAAAATCTATAGTTATCGTAGTCTGAGGTGATGAACGATCTGTCCTCTAAAACGATGACTGCAAAACAATGAGAACTTACTTCCAGACTTGGAGATATCTGCCTGTTCTGCTTGAAGTATTTGCTCTTTTTTTTAAAAAAAGTTTTCACTGTTTAATGGCTCCTAATTCCTGAAATGACTCGCATTATGTCGAGGCGAAGCTTCATAACATATTTGACCTGCGTTTTATTGTTACACGTGACTACCTTGTTTCATGCTGCCTAATAATCGACCATAATAATGAATTTTTGAATGCTCCACTTTGCTTAATGACAGACGAATTCAACAAGAGCAGAGAAAGATTTAAAAACGAAAAAAAGAAAATGTTTTTCATTTTGAAGTTGAATAGCGCATATATTATATGCGCTGTTCAACTATAATATATACATTTATATATTTTCCAGTGCTATGTACCAAAGAAGGAAAAAGAATAGAATAGTAAAGTCGACATTAAAATAATTTTATTTGAAATACAAAATCATTTGAAAATTTAAGCGAATGATTTCGAAGATAATTTTAAAATACTTAATTTAAAGGAAAATAACGATTAAATGTGTACAGTCAAAGCCTTATTGTTACTGGCATTCGATTAAGTGCACTTAACACAGGAAGTAGGTTAAAATAGTATATTACAACGCTTCCGCTGCCTATATTTCCGCCAAGCGAAGCCGTTATACAACCAAACGACTCGTAATCTTTAACCAGAAAAGTTAAATTATCATTCTTCTTATCAAGGCATACCAATGGACAAATTTTGGTGTCCTTTATGAAACTAAACATGTAAGACACTTTCAACACGACAGTCTTCGATTGGCCAAATACTGAATTCGCTGCATACGAGAATCTGCTGCATTAGCACAGATGTCGTTATTTTACCAATTCTTACAGTGTACTTTGATTACTAGCTAGTATTAACTAAAATTTGAGGTGACTGATTATAATGAATCAAAATATGTGAAAGAAAACCGTTATTTTTTTATTTATAACAAATTTATTTAATATATAATAATATAGTTACGCTAAGAGGTATTTTATGAACTTTATCATACTATTATTTTTATAAAATAGCTTTTTGGTATATATGTATACATATAGCATGTTATTCAGAGTATATCTGTAAATAGTTTCTTAAAAGTTATCTAAATTTTGGATATTCTGTATGAACTATTGTTTCGAATCTTGAAACGAAATTTTCGAAAGTATTATCAGATAAAATGTAATTTATTGCGGATAATAAGTTTCGATTTCATTTCCTATTGCTTATTAATCTGCTATCATATATCACTCGATTAAACAGTGCAACCGTTTGACATTCATCGGATAGTCAAGAGATTAACTGCCAATCTGAAAGAGATGTTGTGTGGTAAATGGTTGAGTGGATGGGAAAATGAAAGAACTGGATCATGACGGACTCTGTGATCCTAGCTACTGAGAGAAAGTAAATCCGCGAAGCTTTCCCGTGAAAAATGCGGATATAACGACCTATTCTTTCTGTGTGGAAAGCATAGAATTCCATTTAATGAAAGAAGATTTCTTTATTCATAAATTTTAGGAATGCCGTCGTTAGAATCAAGCTATTGAAGACTGAATGAATATCCTGCTTATGGCTCATGTTATGTTATTAACTTGTTCGTTGTACATCCAAATTGTTGAAAATGTGATATGTCCGTCAGTATCTCATTTTCAAATATTTTATCCTCTAAACAATATTATGATGCAAAAGGTTGGTTTGTTATAAGAAATTTATAACTTAACCAATCGGATAAAATCGAAATCAATCAAATCATCACGTTGAACTGTATCATTACATTTATAATTAATCTAAAAGTTCGATAAAATTGATTTAAAAGGGAGTGATATGCTTTTGGAAATTTATTTTTTGTAATAAAGAACTATACTTCTACTATGTGAAATAGCTATAATAATGCAAAAATATACCGATTTACCGTTAAAATTTCAATAGAATAGTGCGAAACATTTGCACTTCATATATTTAAAAATTTTGTGATAAGAAAAAATAAATTTCAGTTTTTATAATCGCGTCGATCTATTTTGAGTGACCCTGTTCGAAATATAAGCATGCTATAATTGCTAGCAACGCATTTTCAGAGATGTTATAGTTGAAAATAGCAGTGGGACATAATTAATGTTTAGTAATAAGAAATGATAATATTGCATTTTTCACTTGTACCGACATATTCTGGGAAAATAATACCTGCAATTATTTTCATTTGCTAGTTACTGACGTATCATTGAATATGGGTGCTATACTTTATGCAATTCAGAAGTTTTTGTGCTGTATTGATGGCTATTATGACGGCTATGAAAGCGAAACTAAAGCAAGTAAGTTTAGACGAGAGTAAAGTGAAAATAAGCTTTCTTTAAAGTATGAAAAATAGTAATGGTAAAAATCGTTTTCGAAATGTTATTTAAAAGAAATTTACAGTTGAAGGAAAGTGAAATAAATCATACATAACTGAAAATCACATTATATTTCTTTTAGATTCGGTTTTTCTATATATTTTTGATCCTCAAATAACGTTAATGCACAAAAATGAAAATGTATATCATTATATATGATATTTATTTGTATGACTGTAAAATTCGGGAATTAGGTCTAAGCAGTTCAAAACATTATTTCATTTAAGACTGAATAGTTTATGTATTTGATTTCTTTACTTTGAAAGTTAAAGATAAGTTATTTTTCGAGTAAAGAAATCTTTAAGTAAGTAGTAAAGTAATCTATTAAATTTTGTTATTTTGCTATGATATAAAAGTGCTCGCCTATTATGGGATTTATTATGAGTGCACAAAGAACCTAATAAAAAATAGATAAAGCATTTCAACTACAGCAAAAGTTTATTTTTAAAAAAAGACAGTTTTTTCAAACTTTTGTTGATTTGAATCTTCTATTCAAACTCATTGTTTAGATGGTAATATGTTTTTGAAATATCATTTAAACCTGTTTTGGCTTGCATGTGTAATAATGCCTAATATCTCGAATCACTGCTGAATTCTAATGCTTTGAAAGACAAAAATATCAAGAAATATATATTTAATGATAGGTATTGATTGTAAATATTTTCGGTTATTTTTAAGAAAATAATGTAAAGTTTGTCTCCACTGGTTCCTTGCTTAAATGGGAATTTGCTTCAAAAATGAGAAAAATGTAGCAAGATTGATGTGAGAGAACCATTTTCATACCTTGATGTGAAGTGAGTCGAATGATTGTTAAATAGAGAAAAGTTAACGTTAATCGCCTACGAAGAGAATATGCTATTAGAGAAGAAGGATTTGAAATTTTTCCTTGTAACTTGAACGGGCGTAATTTAATCATCAAAATTATGTGAAAATATTCTTCTTTATTTTTCGTAAAAAAATGAAGAAATATGTAAAATAAATACAATTTTACTCGCATCAACATCTTTTGATCCTAGAATTTTTATAATCATTTTTTTATTTAAAAATGCATATCTTTTTGAGTATCAGTGATAGTAACAATTAAATAATGAATTCCTTTAGTTTCTTCTAAATAAGTCTTTTCAATTCATAATTTTACTCTAATTCAGGTAATTTATTTTTTTATCAAAAATGTAAATTTTAACAACATTATGTTTATTAAATTTTCCTGAAATTTCTCCAATGCTTTTAATGAAAGCAGCATATAATGAAAAATTAGTGAAATTATAAAAAATTAAGTAGCGAAATATAAATCTAAAATAAGATCTCGAAAATAATAAAATAACGCATTATATATAAAACGGTTATAAAATAAAGCATTATAAACAATCGCTTCTAAATGTTAACTTATATACTCATGTTGAATTAAGTGTGTATTCCTTGCAATTCACACATTTGTCTCGTTTAAAAAAATACATGAAACGTTATACGTCGCTTAAAAAATAATCGTTGACGTAATGAATTTAGCAATGATTTTTTAGGAGCGATTTATGTTAAGTAGTAATACTAAACTATACTTAAGATATATGTAACTTTGTATTTTACTTAAAATATTGAAATTCCTTAAGAAACAAATGAAAATAAAAATGTTAAATTCAAGAATTTTAATTATTTTTATTCAAAGGAAAGTTTGAAAATGAAAAATAGGCCGAGAAAAAAATTAAGAATAGGCTGAGAAAATTCAAGTACATCTTTTGCATAATCAAAATACGATATTTTGTTCTAAATGGTAAAAAATTAAAAAAAAAACACTTATATATATTATTCAAGAAAGGAAATAACAAATAGAACAGTTTATAAATTTTAGAATAGAGACCGTACATCAAGTCATAGTTTAGTTGATCTGAGAAAAAGTCTTGAGCATATCAGTTGGAAAATCTTTGTATTAACAATGTGAATCTGATGTCACATCTGCTTCGGTAATTCTGATAAGCCCCTTCAATGCCGCAATTCAAGCGATTCTGGCACCAAAAATTCCTGATAGACCTTGCTTTTCAATGATATTAAATTACGACTGTATTCTATTATTCCGTCTTGAATTACAGCTGCGTTTCTTTTACTCGTTTTATCTATGATAGACGGGCTAATTCATGCTATTGGCACGATACAACGACAACGACAATGAAAGTCTTTTTTTCAACAAGTCCTTTAATGTCAAGGTGTTAACTTGTCACATATTTCAGAATTAGATGCTGACATCTGCGTCCATGGCAGAATTTAAATGTGATTTGTTTGGCAAGTAAAATAAATCTTCAATAACTTTGAGTGTTAGAGTTAAATGGTTATCTAAGGTATCATTTAAGTGTTTTTAATGACAGGCTTATCCTCCGTAATCTTCGAAATAGCTTAAACTTGTTATTCAATTGGAACAATTTTACTACGCTAAAAAAAAAAGTATAGTTTTTCTTCCCATATTATTTGATGCATGCATTGAAAATGTTGTGACATCACTTTTCCATTCTATTGTTATTCTTTTTATATCAGCCAATCAAAATTCTTGATCATGGTACATATTGAATGCACATCCCATGTTATGATTGCTTGTAGAAGATGATTTTGATATCTCATATTCAGCGCATTAGATTTCATATATATGATTCTATACAGCGTTTTACCGTATCCTAAATATAACAATATTTATATTAAACATATTAAATTGATCGTTGTATGTGTGTATTTTATTTTAGACCTATATCAGTTTTGATTACTTTAATGCATACACACACACGACTTCAGAATATATAATTAACTTAAGAAACTGAAATGAATTTTAGATGTTAACACATTGCTCGCTTCAATTATAATCTTATGAGGTGGTACTAAATTTGCTTTTTTAATTGTAATCGGCCACAACAAGGCCAGAAACTGCTGCTCATTTGTCGTTACCCAGCGGGCACCTGGGAACCAAGTCACGGAAGCGAGTAGCGTTGTCTGTGCCATATCCCACTACAAACCTGTTTATAGGTGGACCACATTCATACATCATCGCAAAAGAAAGGACAGAGAAAGAAAGTAACATCCATGCCCGAATCGGGATCCGAACCCGGGACCCACAGCTCAGGAATCAGGAGCGCTAACCATCAGCCTAGAACAGATGAAAGTGATAAGTATACATATAAGAGTCTATCCTTTTTGCCCATCTCACTGACAAAATAATACTTTTTTTTCATCACTAAACTTAAAAAAGAGAATAAATAAATTTCGATTCAAATGGAAGTACTAAAAGTAATCATTACTATCTATCAAAAAAAATATTATACGAAATTTGTTCATGTCATTTTGCCATTGTCATTGTTTTGCGGTAACCTCACTTTTCCAACTACCGATAATTTTGCTTTCGGTTTGAAACTAGAATAATTAGATCAACAAGATAAAAATTTTGAACTTAGAATAATTAGCTGCGAGAATACCACAGAACTATACTGTTAATCTCTCGAGACGCCATTCGTATCATTGATTGTAAGCTCGAGTCTTTTCCTAGAATTTCCAAGCAAAATGAAGAAGCATCCCTTCGACTCATTTACGACTCGAGAATGACTGTCAATTATGAGTCTCAAGGGTGACCGAGAAGTCGACGAGGCATTCTGATAGCGACAGAAATTATTTCAATCTAATGTGATGACAAAAGGATTTTGAGTCGAGAAAAATGGCCATGTCATCATGACAATTTGATTTACTTCTGTTTGTTTACTACTGGCAACGAGTAGAAGCTACTGCTGTTGTTTTTAAGTGTGCATAAGGTGCCAGACAATAACGTAAGATTTAATTAAAGAGATATAAAAACCCACACATACTCTTATACATATTATATTCGTTCATAGGACTGATTTCGTTTGAGATATTTTTGTTGTCTTTTTCATTTGTTTAGTGTTTTTCACAAAATATGTGTTCAAAATATCATCAAATTTTTTTTAAATACGCTGCAATGTGTTTTTTTTTAGATTATTAATGAAAATCTTGTGTTTAGTGCTAATAATGGCAGATTTCTATTTTATCTTTCATTTTTAATATTGTATTTGTTCTTAAAACTCGTTGAAATTTTAATTTTTGTTATTAAATAACCATATCGAAATGGTTATTTAATAATAAAAATTAAAATTTTAATTTGTTACGCATCTGTTTTAATTTTCTAATGTGTTAATTTCCTACAAAATATTCCTTATTTTGACGAGTACAATGTTCTGAAAATATATGAATTGAAAATATGATTACTATTTTTGTAAAATAACAAAATTTGCTCTGTGAATTTTTCATACAGTGGAGTAGCAGTTAAATAAAATACCATTTCACGAAAATTATGATCTGGTCTCAAATTATTTCATTATATTTTTTTATGCTACTGGGAAAGAAAGGAAACACGCTTTTGCGCTTAATTTTTTGTAAGATTATTTACAGTGTTTGCTATTATTACCTTCTTTAGCATAGTTATTATAAGATACTTTTCATTACACCCTTTAAACTACGGTACATATTAGAACTCACATTGGAAAAAATAAATTCCGAGTTGACGCTTAAGATTGAATGTTGAGTAAGCGTTTATTTTCAAGTCACGTAATTTTAAGGTAAGCTATTTTAACAAAAATATTAATCTTCGAATAAATGTATCGTTAATTTTTCATTGCGTGCTCTTTTTAAAAAAAATATTATTTAAAAAAAAGTATGTGGTGTATAATATTAAATACATTTATCAGAATTAACTCAAGAATGAATTGAAAATTAAATTAACTAGTGAGTTTCGATTTTCTTCCAAATCCTTTATATCATTATGCAGACATTCTTAAAATGCCTTTTGTCAAATTAATAAAATTCAAAAACAATTTACAAAGTTAACGATAAAAATCATATTTGAAGTAAACAAATGAAAATACCAAAAATGAACATTACGGCATTTTTTTTATGCGGACAAAAGTAATATGATTGTCGCATGATAGTCATAACATTCATAAAGTTAATGTTGTAACGACAAGGTAATGATAATAAATGACCTTTAATAGACACTAATCATAAGATAATGAGGGATACTTTTCTTAAAATATAAAATATTATGTGCTTATCCATTTATTAAAACTTTAGCCGGAAATCTATGTCGATATTCTACGTGAGGAGAAGTATTGTCAGGGAATATATTTTTGTTTACTAATTCTGCAGAGTGCTGGAGAAATATAAGTGAGGAACACAACACAATCCTCTGTGTTCCTAAAAATAAATTTACGGATCAGTAATTGTAAGAGTTCGTGTTTCATTCCCCTAGCGGAGAAGTAATCGATCTTCTAATAGCTTGCCACAAAACTTTGCACGATATCCAACGACAGCGTGCTAAAGCGGTGAAATTATATTTCACCCTGGTGTTTGGCGAAGTGAGCTAAATGCGCATAATTTCCATTCAAATGAGTTTTGGAAGAGACGGAGAATGATTCCTTTGGTGGACGAGCTTGCGCGGGTTTTTCTTTTTTTTATTTTTGTAATGACTGCTAGTAATACAATTAGGTTATAGTTCATGCATATCCAATGAAGAGAAGTTCCATCAGCAAGGCGATTCTTTGACGGCAAAGCATGCATTTTTGTTTCCTGTGTGAAAATCGAGCTCGGTTGATAGCAATTTTTTTATGCCTAGTTTCATTCGAGTTAGGTCGATGATCATAGTTTTATTATCGAATCAGGACATAATTTTTGAGAAAAATTATTGCAAGAGTGTTCAATGTGAAGGAAGTAGGATTTCTATATATATATATAGTGGTAAAATATTTAAAAATATTTTTAATGATTTTATGTGTGCTAGAGAAACCATTATATAAACTTTGTGAAAGAATCTGGAGTTTTGGTAAAGTTCATTTACTGATACGCTGTGGATTTTTTGGAGATTTTATGGACGCCAAAATAGGCTCTAAAATGTGAATAACAAAATGCCAACCTTAAAATTACGTTAGTTAAATCTTTGAAAATACCAGGGTTACCAGAAATTAAATTTTATCGCCAAATAGTTAACCAAACCAAGGGGTACGGTATTCTACACCGAACCCTTCGAGTTCTATTAATTGAAATATCGATTAAATCCCCTATCATCAAATTTTTTGTGAACTTCTAAAGTCCACTAAGGATGACAACAATTAAATTGGAAATGGCCATTTACGGCATACCAAAGGCAAAATATCAAACTCAACGTCAATATAATATGCTAAGATTTTCAAAGCATGATCTCTGATTCGGTTAAGGAAACTCAAATGAGATCGATTTCTAAGCAAATTTGGTCCAAAAAAACATCAAGGCTTGAGTAAGATTGTAAGAAAGATGGCCAATCTCCCATGGCGTCTTTCAGACAGTGGTGCTAAATTTAGTGTTCGAAATTGAAAACAAACTGCGTCAAATCATTGCCACAATTCATCTTTTTTCTTTCTAAAATATACAATTTTACTTTAGCCTTTTTATTCATAAATCTTTAATATAGATTTCTAATTAATCAAACATTTGTATCATTGATTGAAAGAAAAGCAAATTTTACTACTTACGTAATACATTTCCGTAAATCAAATTTTTTATGTTAAATGATTGCTGAAATTTTTTAAATTTCTTTTTATAAGAAACAATACCAATAAATACATAATTTTTGATAGTAATATTGTTTTTTTTCTGAAGGGAAAAATAGTTAATGTTTTGGGTTTTCAGTTCAACAGCTCAGAGGTTCGATTCTCAACTGACTTATATGTTTGTAGTAGTTCAGGCACAGAAGTGAAACGAAGGTTATTTCTTCAGCATAACGCCAAAGCAGTCCTATTCTCCTGCATTTCCATTATAAAATTTATTATATTCATCCCAATTTATTCACTTTTTATGGATTCAAAACTTAAATGAGAGAATGGAGCCAGAGACTCCATATATTTTAATAAATACCATAAACCTATTTACAAGTGATTCAGCAACAAATGAAATCATATTTCGGAAATTCTGCTGAGAAAATAATAATGCGATGTATGAGAGCAGCAGATTTTTCTTTTTGAAAGATCAGTAAAGATTTTGAAATCAAACTAGCAACTAGTTATCCTTAGAAAATCTTGAATTTAAAAAAAAAAAAAAAAAAAAAAACAGGGTTTGATCAAAGTTTCTTTTTTAAAAAAATATATAATTACCATAATACTATAAAATTTATAATTTTTATGAACAAAATATTGCGAGTTTTATAACATTATATGCAAATAACATTCTTACATATGATTTAATTATGTTGAGATCAGATAATTAATTTAATAGAAAATATTTTCTTTCAGAATATTTAAGCCTTAAAAGAGAAAATCTAGTCAAAATTTTATGTTCGTATTTTGAAGTTGCAATTCATCATTTTGTCAAATTTAGTGCGCCAATCAATCTTGTACCTAGAACACGGAATGCCAAGTTTTTTTTTTTCTTTACTCTTTTCTCTCATTATTTTTTTAAAATTATTTTTAGTTTCCAAAACAACATCATTCGTTGAATAGCTTTGATGATATCCTTATTTTCAAATATTCTAAAAGTAATCTCACGTGACAATGACGTTTCAATGATGTCAATTTCAGTGTAATCAGAAAGAAGTTTTAATACATGTTTTATCAAAAGAAGCGATAAAACAATAGTTAATCTATAATATAACTTAAAAGTAATTATTAAACTTTTGATAAATCGAATTAAAATAATGTTAGTAATTGCTTTCTGTATCTAGCATAAATTATTTTATAGAACTATTAATAATGTGAAATTATTTTAAACTTAAATGAGATGTGGATTCTCGGGCTTTTATGACATGTTTTGATAATAAAAATTATGAATATTTTCCAAATTTGATATTAAAATGAAAAATTTCATGATTACATTTTCATTCTATTCTCTTTAATATTTTATATTAATTTCAGTATTCATTCTTATAACATATTAATACTGTAACATTCTTCACTCAACTTATATATTATAATAACATTAAGCTAAAATTTTTATCTAATTATTAAATTTTGATGCAGTACGCAACAAAATTAAATTGGCTTCATCTTTTAACTGTCTTATAAAGTACTCTAAAATGACTTTAAAACTTTGAAAACTATTTTCATCAGAGAATGCTGAATAACGTATAGGTAATGAGAGAACTTAAATGTTTATTTATAATCTACTATCTTACAATAAAGAATGATCATTAAAATGAACTAATGTTTAATTTTAATCGAATGAATCATATCAATCATTTCTTTATAACATAGTAATGTTCATCATATTCCCAAAACATTCACCGTGATTTCGGATATGAATGTAATTATTTTAGCATTAAATAAAAAATTGTTAATGTTATATGTAAAACCACATTTTCAAATTCCTTGTATATCATTAGAATGTTCTACGAGCATTCCTCGAGTAATATGACAAACATCGAAGCTGTAATCAAATTCGACTTTTTTATGTCCGAGCTTCACCCAATCAATGCTGTTAGCTATCTGATGCATAAGAAAGGTGGCGCATAAAAATTCTTTCACTTAATCGCAATAAGTCTCAAATTATAAGCTCAGGAGACATTTAAAGAATGCAAGACACAGAATGTTTTTTGCTGATTAGTCACCATTTTAAAAATCGTTCTATTTAGGGAATAAAACTAGAATCGTCAGTCACATGAACTAAAACTTAAAATATGCTATTTTTATTGATCATTAGATTGATGGGTTGACATTATACATTGGAAGTTCTAAATGTGACATAATTGTGAAATATCTTCCCCAAAAAATATTGTGCTATACGTGGTTCTGTTTTCTAAATATTTTCGTGGAATATACCAAGCAATCAAGGTCCTGAAAGTTCGTTATCAAAGATCTTCCACACAAATGAAGCAATAACATAAATTTTACTCTACATAAATATGGAATAAAACCTTAATGTATGCAAATGAAGTTCTAATGTTTAGTTACAAATACTTTACTTGAAATAACTTTGAATCATTAAAGTTGTATTTTATCCATAAATACTTTAATTTTTTATCATCACTTCAATACTAATAAAATATATTAAGGCCCGTTTTCTCTATATTGTAATGATAGTTCCCTTTATTTTAAAAAACACTATTAATAGTTGCTATAATATTAATAATTAAAACTAGTTAGATATATTATGAAGAACACTATTAATGTACTTAAAGTATCATTTTTTTATTCAGTGGCTTCATTAAATGTGGGTTTTCTTTATAAAATCATTCTTTTATTTAAACATTTTTACATTAACTTAAGGAATCCATAAATAACAATTCCTTCTGAATTAAATTCGTTATGATTACAAGGTCAAAAATTTAAGGCTGTTTAAATCTTTTTTTTAAACTCGGTCATACAAGAATTACTTCAACTTTCGGTAATACAAAGGGCTGATTTGACGATTTATTGTTAGCGGTCATCCACTGGATTCTCATCGTTATCTGAAAGTGGCTTTTCATATTTTAGAAGTTAGAACCTAGCAGAGAAGATCACCAGATTGTGGTTTTCTACTCCCAGAAGTACTTGTAGGACAGTCCTACAAGCACTACTACCTTTCACTTGTAGGACATTGACTACGATATGTTTTACGAGCCATCAGTGAACAAAGCGTGCTAAAGATTGTCCAAATATCCACTATCTTCCTGTGATGAGCACGGTGCTATTAAACTTCTAAAAGTCTCCCATACATACATGGAAACATTAATTACTTTCGTGAGATGAGCTATGTGATGGTGTTCGTGTAACATTCCCAAATTTCTTTTTAGCTTTGGAATAAGATTGAAAAATCAATAATGTTGTTTAAATATTATATTTTAGTACAGCAATAAAATAATTTTTAATATGATTTTAATTATTTTTACATTTATGAACTATCGAATTTTTAAGCAAAAGATCTCTATTTTAAAATATAATACTAAAGTAGTATTATTAAATTCTAAAAAGAGATCTGGTTAAGAAAAATTAAGTTTTTTCATGAAAACGTTTTCTATTCCCTTATAAAGTTCATTAGAAATTCAAAAATAAAGTTTAAATTTGAAATATTCGATACTTTATAGAATAACCGAATAAAAGTTTCTTTAAAAAAAACATCCTTTATTTTCATTTTAAAATTATCTGCTCTTTTCTCAAAGGATTGAGTTAACGAAATTTTTTTAATACTATATATTCGAAATGTTTATTAAACTTTAAGCGGGGGTTTTCATAATAATTATTTAGATAATTTTACATTAATTCATAATAATAATAATTCAGAATCAAATTAATATTAGTTTTAATTTTTAATTATGTTAAATGTATTTTACATAAACTGATTATATTTATATACATAGAAATAATCATAAATGAAATAATAATTTCTCGAATATATTTTTGAAAAATAAAAATATTTTCCGCGTTGAACACATTTTTGATGAGTATTAATTCCATCAGACGTCAACAACGTACTTTGCTCCTTGAATCTGGCAGGGGTATATGAACCACATGTCCTCCAAGATGATGTGTCTGCGTAATTCGCGGGAAAACTTTGCAAAGACATAACAACTTCGGGCACATGTAAGAGCGCTTTATGAAAAAGAAACTTTGATCGCGGTTTTTGGTCATTTGTAAACTAATTAATCATTCTGCGAAATTAAAAAGAGATGTTAAAATTTATTGGAGCAAAGAAAAAAAAGAGAATTTTATTACCGTTTTTAGCTGTATTTGTATGAACTTTTTCGAGAATTGAGATTATTTCATCTACATTTTTAAATATTTTAGTTGTTTTAGAACAAGTTGCATTACACACTTTAGTATTAGAACAAAAGTTTAGATTTTTTTGAAATAAACGATGCTAGATTTGAAGTCGTGAATAAAACAGATTAAAATTTCCTATAGGTATTATTTTAATAACATTTATTAAAAGTTTTTTGTTTTTCAGAAATTAGAGCGTTATTTCTTTTAAACTAAGAGCCAAAATAATATTAACATACATAAATGTTTATTTTGGTGTTGTTAAAAAGGAATATTTTGGATCTTTAAGTAGATTTGAGGTTTTGAACCATAGTCCATTTTTTTCTCATATTCCTTAAAATCCTAATTTAATAAATATGAAATTTTTATTAACATTTTTTTCTTTAATTTGAAAGTCGACTTCAGTGTCATAAGAATTTAATGTTTGAATTTATAGTAGTTAGTTTAAAGAAGTGTTTTATTGTTTGATGATAATTTATACTATGTTATGTGTGGTTTGCTAAAATTCGTTAATAACAGAACGCCTTAATTTAATTTTCATATAATGCTTTGTTAATTTTTATTCAATTTTTGAAATTTCTTAATATTCCAACACGAATAATCGAATATATTTTAGGTACAAACATTTCCAGGAGTTTTGAGGGTTCTAATTCAAGTAATTTTATAATGAGATTCATTTTTAAAGTGTAATATTTGGGAAAAATTAAAATAATAAAATTTTTTCTTTAAACAATCAATTTTTATAATCAAGAATATTATGTCAATATTTTCCCAAAAGTTAGCTTATTTTTTAAACTACAGCCATGATGTAATGTATAAAGAAAAATGCTAAAATTCAATAATTTAGCATGCTAATATAACATAGGAAGATTTAACTGACAAATTGAGGAAACAGATTTTCAGAGTACAAAAACGCATATTAAGCTTTATTTTTTTGCTCTCATCTAAACCAAATCTCTCCGAAAATATTGTCTTTTAAATGTAATCTTCGCAGCCAACCTGTTGATATTTATATTATTAGTTTTAGAGGATTCTCTTATTATTAAAATACAGCTGTTTCTCCCTTTTATTGAATGTGATATTTTATACAATTTTTAATTGGAACTCAAATTGATGAGGGATTGATTAATATGTTTTGATAAGATCCTTAAAATATTATAAAATTAGTTTTACTTCTGATTATTCAATGTACATAATCGTTCCACTTAAAATATAATAATTTAATCATAATTGCTATGGTTACTTTTCATGAACACAAAATAATAAATTGTTCCTATATTAATATGTTTAAAATTACCTTTGGAATTTTAAGAATTTGAAAATATGATAGTTTCAAATTTATTTATTTTAAAATAATGTTATATATATATATATATCTTGTATAGATTATTACTTTGATTAACTACATAATAAAATTTTCCTTGTCAATTAAAAAGCATATAGAATATATAATAAAAAATATTTCCCAAACTTTTTGCAATTAGCACTAAGCTTCAAAAATTCACAGAAAAATATCTGTTTATGTGTTTTTATTAAATGCGTGTTTTTCGCAAATACGTTTATACTTTTTATTTCTAATGAATGTTTGCTTAAAAACAAGAAAAATTATGTCATATACTCTTTTCTCATTTTAATATTGTAGCAGATATATTTAAGAATATAAAATAATTAATTAATAAAATACTTTGTTAGCAGTGATACAATTTGGGAAGGCATTTACAAATTTAATATTTTTATACAGTTTTTACGAAACATTGTTTTTCAAATATTGACACCAAAATCAGATTTAATATTTTTACAAAATTCATCTTAAACTAAATTTATTGTTGGCAATTTATTGCTATAGTTAATATTGCCAACGAATATATATTGATTTTATAAAAAGCTTACATATCTTTACTGAAAATTTTGACCTTGTATAATTTTCCATTTAAATAAGAGTAATATGATTAATAAAACTGTATATTTGTTTATTCATGTTGCCATAGTACACCTATACTACATTTAGTTGAACATGGAAAATATGGCTATTTTTTCAAATTAAAACTATACATTTAAATGCTTCTGCTAGAAAATTGATTGAAATTGTAAAGAATCTGTCAAAAATTATATTAAAACTATCTTTGGTCAGTTATTGAATTTAATTAATAATTTTTATAGTATTCTTTTTCCTAAGTATAAAACAATAATTAACAAAACTAATTACTATTTAAACTTGTCAATACATTTATTATCAATGACAACAATTCTTATTCTGAGAATATTCATTATAACTTTTAAAAGGTGGCCAAAGAGAATGATCTACACCAGTAAATATATTTTTCTACGTGCATAGATAAAAACCTGAAACGGGGGAAGTAATATTGTATTGTACAGCAGCAGTACTTAATTAAATCGAAAACTTTTAGAAATCCGTAATTTTGAAATCTAAATGTATTATATAGGTGAATGAAAAGAAGTATCCGTTACGCAATTAACTCATAGTAAAAATTTCGTTTATGCCATTTTGGTCTTCAAAATGTTGTTATGCATTTCTTAATTTCTTTATTAAATTTGTGAATCCATAATTATAAAACATGAATTATTTTGTGACTATAAAACTCATTCGCTTACTACAATATTTTTAAAATGGCACGACTGTAACAGTCTACGATTTCAAGCTGTGTAAAATAGTGAAAATTGTGTTGAAAGACCGTTCTTTTTGACAAAAAAACTATACCTGATGACTCTGCAAAATTTACTTTTGACGTTTTTCTTTAAATGCAAAATTTAGATAATTTTTTCAAAAATATCTTAAAAGTTATTCATAAATTCACTATCGAAAAGCTCGATTCAAGAAGATAATCGATTGTCTCTAAAAAGATAAATTTCATATTGAATAATTTAATAAAATTAAGTAAAACATAAAATATTTATTTAAGTTATTTATAGCTTATAAAAATTGAGAATATATATATATATATATATATATATATATATATATATATATATATATATATATATATATATATATATATATATATATATATATGGATCCTAGTGTCAATGATTAGAAAAAGAACTAGAGATGAAAACAGAAGACAGACTTGTTAAAACGTATTTTGAACCTTAACGGTTCCGAAATATAAATGTTGTATTCACAATCATTTTTTTTTTACAATTGTAAAAAATGTTCAATATACTAAAGTTGAAATATCAATTTGTTGTAGTATTAATTTATTAAATTTATCTACACACGCACACACACACACACATACATAATATATATATATATATATATATATATATATATATATATATATATATATATTACTGATGTGCCGCCCAACTTGTCTAGTGGTCAGCGTGCCTGGCTGTGGATAGGGAGGTCTTGGGTTCGAATTTCGGTTCGGATATGAATTTTCTCTCTCTATTTTATCTTGTGTTGCAACTATATGTCTATAGAGGGCGCACTGCACGAATATCTTTGTTTACAAACAGAATAAGATTCTGCGCCCAGCGATGTAGATGTTCTTTGTTCCATGTCTGTTCTTTTTCTTTGTCTTGTCTTGTTTAAGTATGTCCTATGTTAATAAAGAAATAAAAAACCTGCTGAAGGTAAGCTTATTTAGAAAAATACTACATCCTGTCTTTGTCCTTTCCTCGTATGAATGGTTGTGCCTAACCTATAAACGGGTCCCTATAAGCATGTGTGAACTGAGGAAGTCGGGTTCCACGCCTAAATATGGTTCAGTTGGAAAAGTGGAGCAGCGCATCCCATATTGCCAGCCTAGCTGGCACATGCCAACAACAACAACATATATACAGATAGATAGATATAGATATACCGAATTTAGAACCAGATAGATTTTTCTGTGATTGGGTGAAAAGCAATATACTCAAACTTTTTATAATATTTATGTAAAAATATCTAGGGAAAGAGAGAATGATGAATAGATGGGTCAACAGCATAGAGAGACGTGTCAAGGCATCATGGGTGAGGAATTGTCTAGTACTGACGGGAGATAGATACTGCTGGTTTTGAATTGTTGAGGTAACTCAAAGCCTGAAGCCACTAAGGAAGCAGAAAAAATTTATTATTTTCTGAGTTTATATTTGAATGTCAGATACTTAATATTTTCTTAAGAGTAGCATAATAGGGATTAAGATAAAAGTGTATGCCTTTCATTTTATTAAGCTGGTAGTTAACAATCTTATACTCAACTATAAGCATCAGCAATCATTATAATGTAGAAATAAATGTCAGATATAGAAAAGAGATTTCTGAAGTAAATTATATTCATAGTTACAGTGAGAAATGGTCGAGTAAAATATTTTGAATTATTGTAAATATTAAGAATAAATACCGAAGAATAAGATACTCAGGTATACGAGAAGTTTGATAGTCAATCATGGGACTTAATCGTAGTAGACTGTAAGAATAAATACGCGTATGTTAAACACTGGCTCAAGGATATGAACTAAGTGCACAAGAAAATTTAGAAATTTACTAAAATAACCAGTCATATTTTTCTATTAAAGCATTTCATAGTCACCTTCATCTCTTCGGTAAATCATTGCATTTAATATTCATAAGGAAAAGTTTAAATTTCAGCGAGAAACGAAGTGCTTGTCAAATAACTCATCATCTAACACTTAAAGTTTTGTTGGACTATTATTTTTTTTATTTAACTGGAGCTTAAAAATGAAAATAAATTTAATACAAATAAATAACTAATTTTACATTATCTTAGAATAAAAATACTTAGTAGTTCTTATTTATCTGTTATCCATCTCGATGACTTGCTAAAAAATAAATAAGGGAAAAATTCCAAAGAAGCTTGCATGGAACTCATAAAAAGGAGCTCTATAAACGAGAAAATTTATGAAAGGATGTTTAAAAGCTTTTTTTTCCAACTTAATTTGGGAGACGAACCTTATGCCACAAAAAGGCCAGAAACTACTCATTTGTCGTTACCCAGCGGGCACTTGTGAACCAAGTCACTGAGGCAAGTACCGTTGCCCGCGGCATACCACCATAAACCTGTTTATAGGGTGGGCCACATTCATACATCATCACAGAAGAAAGGACAGAAAAACATAGAGAAAGAAAGTAATATCCGTGCCTGAACCGGGGCTCGAACCCGAGACCCACAGTTCAGTAGCCAGAAGCGCTAACCACTCAGCCATCAGTCGGCTGTTTAAAAGCAAACTGGGAAAAATTCAAGATTTGAAAATAGAACAAAATATATTTACCAGATTATTTAAAAGCTGCGTGTGTATTCACATTTTTTATAAAATTTTAATTCTCAAAATTCTTCTTATGACCTTTCTAAGGCTTAAGTGATTAAAGACCTAAAACAAATAGTATCAACTATCAAGTGACTGTAATTAGTTTGCATGAATGTCACTAGTCATAAGAAAATTATGTAAGCAAAATTTAAAAGGAAAATTAAAAAAAAAAATTACTACGAATAAATGACCTTTTCTCTTTGATTCAATGTGAATCAATAGACCTAACAATAAAACTTATTTCTAAGTATTTTATGTTGTTTATAGATATTAAATCAAATAATTTGACGATTTTCTTACAAGAAAAAATTATCGTGATTAAATATTTATATTACATTCTTCAATTTTGCAAAAAACTGATTTACCAATGTCTAAATTTGTTATAAGTCTTCTATAGTAAAAGTTAATTGTAGTAAATATAATAAATACATCAGTTGTAAATAGTATTAAAATGAAAGTATAATAAGTGGTTTGTTTTAATTCTATATTAAAATAAAAAGTGATTAACAGCTGCAAAAAATATTTTAAGAAAATGCCTTATGTTCTTTGCTTAACTATTTCCCTGTTAAATAAAGATAACATTAAAATAAAGAAGATAAGAAAGCAGTTTTAATAGAGTTACTAATAAGAAATTGATCAACCAAAAACTCCAAAAATGTAATTGATAAGATAAGTCGTATAAATGAGTTTAAATTTGTACAATATTTTTTCTCTTTCAATGAGATTTCAAATATGTTATAATTAGGTCTCAAATGCAAATGCATGGCTAAATTTATTGAAGTGAATCTTTATTATTATTAATATATGATAAGTTTCTAACTAAAAAAACTCAACAAATAAAATTTTAATTCCTATTTATGTAAATAAAGTCATATTTCTTTTTCTGCTAACCCGACACATATGTTATGTTATCCGATGCATCTTAACTCAAATTCTGACAAACAGGTATTTAAATGTTATTAAGATTGTGATCATTCCTTTCCGATCGAATGGTGTCTTCTGCTGTCGTCTACAGGAGATACTGATCTTCACTCGTGTCTCAAGCGGTCAACGAAAATGTCTCCTTCTTTGGGATGTCTTTCTAATCCGTTTTGAAAAATGAGATTGTTCCAGGCGATGGAGTCGAAGGATGATGATAAGTGCTCTCACTTAAGTTAAAAAGTAATACGTCATCAAGGGAACCTGAATTCATCTGAAATCGAAAATAATTCAGAACACCCATCAATTTTAGATGCGCTTTATTATTTCTAAATAACTCTTGTCATATTAAATATTTATATATTATTTATAGAAAGAAATATCTGTAATTTTTAGTATTAGGTTGGAGAATAAGTTCGTAGCGTTTTTACCAAAGACTTTTATTTAAACAAAAAACAATAATTATTTCAATAAGTTAATCAATTATATATTCGCCGATGCTGTTTAGAACCTCTTCCCACCTCTCGACCCATTTGTTGATGCCCTTCCGCCAAAGATCGCCTGGTCTGGTGTCAAAGCAGTTGTTGAGCCAGTTTTTAAGGACCTCTTTGTTATCGAAGGTAACATCCCTTCATATGGTCTGACAAGGAGCGGAAAAGAGGGTAATCGGTCGGTGTAATATGCGGAGAATACGGCGGATGCTGCGGAACTCCCATTCGAGCTCATGGAGTGCGGTTTTGACGACCATGTGCAACATAGGGCCTGGCGTTGTCATGAAATAGTATGGTTTGACCATGTTGATCAGGTCTTTTCAGTCGAATAGCCTCATTCACGCGATGTAGCTGGGCAATGTAGAGCTCCTTGTTGACTGTGGCATTCTTTTCGAGCATTTCCCAGTGCACCAAGAGGTCCTTAAAACTGGCTCAACAACTTCTTTGACACCAGACCAGGCGATTTTTGGCGGAACGGCATCAACAAATGGGTCGAGAGGTGGGAAGAGGTTGTAAACAGCAACGGCGAATATATAATTGATTAACTTATTGATATAATTATTGTTCTTCGTTTAAATAAAAGTCTTTGGTAAAAACGCTACGAATTTATTCCCCAACCTAATAATTTGCTTTTTGAGGATTATTTAAGATAAATTATAGTGTGGAATTTGATTATTTAGAAAACTTTGTATTGCATAAAATATATATATTTATTCTTAGACCTTAAATAATTCTTATTTGAGCCAAAGAACGAGAGAGTTTGTCGAAGAAAAGCAAGTTTAGATTACAGAAAAACATGTATTGATTGTAAACATGTATTGAATTGGTGTATGTTTACATACCTAAAAAATTAAATAATTTGTAAATTTATTGATTTGGGAATCTAGATATGTTCTTGCAGTTAAAAATCATGTTAAAAAAGTCGCTAGTTTTTTATATATTTGTTCAATTTTTGTAATATGTATCGTGAAATTTCGAGAATTAAAAATACGCGATAATTATAAAACCATTAAAAAATCAATGTCTCATCTCCAACCACAGAGGTTTAATAATTTGTTATTGCAAATCTATTATGCAACAATATAATGATGTAACAACATATATATGCATAAATATATTTAATAGTAATAAGAAATTAAAAATGCGTAATAATAAATACTTTTATGTATGTAATAACATATATACGTAAATAACTAATTTTCAGTGATTTCAGAAATTAAAGAAAATTATAAATCCTTTTTGTGTTAAATATTAATATAAATTTATGTGCATTGCATATTAAATGTTTGATTGAATG
This sequence comes from Latrodectus hesperus, assembly GCA_037975125.1. Classification (NCBI taxonomy): domain Eukaryota; kingdom Metazoa; phylum Arthropoda; class Arachnida; order Araneae; family Theridiidae; genus Latrodectus; species Latrodectus hesperus. The sequence continues at coordinate 15,251,682 of JAJQOW010000014.1, read as the reverse complement.
GAATTATTTCTTCAAAACAATACTTTTTTGATTCCATGTTAACTGACAACGAATAATGACGCAGTTAAAATTAAAATCTTAGTGATCTCATTATTTTTTAACTAAACATAATGAATATTCATTAATATTCCAGATATGTATTCATTTATTTTATTTTTTATGTTGAAGTCCACATATTTAAGACAGATTACTGTTAATAGTTGAAAAAATAAATAAAAGATTTAGTAAATCACCCTTATTTCCATGGGACAGATGAACAATACATTATTTTTATAAAAGGTTATGAACAATCAATTCATTTGTTTTAGTATATTTTTCATTTATTACCGTTAATTTTTAACAAAAGTAAATATAGTTCTCCATAACAAAAAATATTAATGAACATTCAACATATTTTGTTAAATGAAAGTTTTTCGTCCCTAGGAAATGTTGAGTCACTGTAAATATTGTTCTTAAGTTAACACAAAACTTAAATTCTTTATTTAAGAGTTCTTGATATTTATTAATTTTTTGATTAAAAATATTTTGATTTTTTAAGTAGTTAATACTAATTTCCTTAAAAGTATTCTGGCTATTTAAATAATAATATTAATCTTGTTCAATAAAAAATACAATTTTGTTTAGTGAAAATTCAATTCTGATTTTCTCTTATCGAATATACATAAAAATACAAAACTCAGAAAAATGTCATTCTATTTGATTTGTTTGTACTAAAAAAAAAAATTAATGAATTATTTCAAGGTTATCACAACCATCCAATAATTTATCCTTCTAAATATTCACTTTAAATAAAAGATTTTGATCCACTCATTTGCCTTGTAAAAAAAAGACTGTGAAGAACTTATAATTACAAGTAATCAACAAAATGGCGCTCCTTTGCTTCGGAGAAAGGTATGAGCTCTTTGATGAAAAAAAAAATTAATCTGAAATGGACTTAAGCATCGCATTAAAAAACGCCTCACTAAAAAGTAAACAAAAAAGAAACGGACAGAAAAAGAGTTGAAAGAGAGAGAAAGATAAATAAATAAAATATACGCAAATTGAGGTCAACGCCGGCGTTTCATGCATATTCATGAAGCAAAGGGCTTCGCTTTCAAACAGTGAGTCAGGCATTCGTACATTCATCGTAAATCGCTGTGGTTGCTCTTATGGAAAACGCTGAAACAAAATGGTGCACTTCTCCGCGCCTTTGTTTAGGCTTGTTCATTTTGAATCGAAGAGTTCGTTTTTGAAATTGGCGCAGACGTTGATACTTATCTAGTGTGTCTTTAAATACAAATGTATTCTTGTTCAAAAAAAATTTTTTTATAAAAATTAATTTCTGTAGTAAGATAAAATAACATTAATCGAATGTTGGATTATGGGAAAAAAACTGAGTGTTTTTTAGACTGAAAATGAGAGAATGATTTATAACTTTGGAATGAGACTTCATGGTAAAAATATCACCGTTCTCTTTTCTTCCTTTATTACTAGATGATGCAATAGGGGAAATTATCGTTAAGATAATAATAATTTTCTTACTGGTGAAGGTTGCCCATAAATTTTGTCAAGGTCAATGAAATTAATCTAATTTGCAAAAAAATTGATTTCGGAATAGAATCGATATTCCAAAAAAAAAATTTATGTAAAATGAAAAATAAATACTTTGTTCCTTATTTTTTTCGCCTTTTTCTGCAAGAAAAAATATCTTTTATACAAATACCTTATGATTTTGTAAATGTTGTGTTTAAAGACTTTCATTTTTACAATGATTGCTAATGTTTTAGAATTTACTTGTGGAGGAATTGAATATAAAGTGATTCACATGATAAACTAATGACTATTATTACACGGTTGATTAAATTGTTGACATAAAAATTTAACACTCCATATAATATTTAAAAGCTAATTGAAAAGTACCAATAAATAAGTATGAGATATCTTTATCATGCTGTTATCATACTTGAAGTTTTCTTCTTGCAAAGTACATTTATACTCATAGTTTTAATTATAAATTTTGTTAGATAATATTATATTAATGATTTAAGAGTTTTTATCTCATAATCTTAGTAAATCATTATAAACTTCTTTGGCTTTTTTTAGTTTCCTGAAAAAATGACTACTCTGTGAACAGAAAATTTGCTTTATTTATTTCACTATTATGCTTGGAAAATGTTTGTATTATTGAATAAATTAAATAACTTGAACACAATAGTAATATTTTATATCTGTGATATAAAATTACTGCGTGATGAAGTTTTTATTTCATATTCTTACGTTATGTTACACATATAAAAGTATTTTCATTTACTATGAGCATTACAACTATTTTTAACTTGAATATTGAGTTAAGGCAAAGTTTTCAAATGCTGTAGGATTTGCTTTATGAAAAAGTTTTCATTTTTGTCACACTAAACTTGTTTTCAATTCCTTTTATTTTATATTTTTCTTTTTAAAATCACTTATGCATAAAATTTTTTACATTTATATTAATTACATTTATTTTTATATAATAAAATACTTTTATGATTGAATGCTACAATTATGGAAAAGAATACTTAATAAATAGTAAAAATTTTATTCCCTTTCCATCGTATATTATGTTTTAATTTTATATTCTTACAAAAGTTTTTTTTACATTTAAAAATTAAAATAAAATATATTATAACCTGGAAAATGAATAAAAAATTTTTAGTGTGTGTATCAAAAGAAAATGCTTTTGTTTTCATATTATGAATCAAAAAGTTTCTAAAAAGCACAAAACTGAATATTGTAAATATGTTTTTGAATATTGCAAAATTAAGATGAAAATAATATTGAAGGTGAATGCTGAATGAATGTAATTAAATAATGCTAATTTTAAGAAGTGAAATAATTTGATTGTTACTCACTAAATTATTATTATATTATATTAATGTTATTATTATATCGATTGTGGTATTAATTGATTAATACCACAATCGATTATTTTATTATTTTTATATAACAAAATAAATTATTTTTTATACATCATCATTTATGCTATTTTATTTCTTTATTTGTGTTTTCGAATATATTATATATATCCTGATCATATAACCTAATCAAAACTGAACAAAATCAAAAGTAATTTTAATCGTAAATTTTTAAATGTCATTGGTTTATATTATATTTATTCAGTGTTTTCAATATGATTAAATATGATTTTTCTTTATATTTTTGCAGGTCAGAAGCAAAGTTCCTCATTCCACTGGCCGAAAACACTGCCAGAGCGTCTTCAAAAATATAAAAATTGTGACTTCATTCTGAACTCACTCTTTTTTCCATTATTTTGAATGATATATCCTAACTTGATTTTTTTAACATATTGAAAGTCATATTGGAATATTTTAAGAGCAAAAAATATGCAATTATTAAAATATATATATACGGTTAGAGACTAATGAAATTAAAGTTATTGAAACAGAAACAAAAAACACCTTTATTTTATTTGTATTATGTTTGTTAAATGTTAAAGGAATCATAAATTTCCTAAAATTGAATCTTCGCATGATATTTTGCTCTGATTTATAAGTGCAAAAAATATGTATTTGTGTATAAGCAATTTAAGTGCAATCAAGAAAGTTTATAAAAAGCAATTGTTTGTTATATGAGCACTGAAGTATGGTAATCTGTTTATCAAACCACTTATTTTTCTTTCTATAAATTTAACATTATTTACTATTGTTGTTGCAGCTTCAACAAATTATTTGTTTTAAATATTGTTTTAAAATTTCCTAAATAAATTTGTTAACACTATTATGTTATGATACAACTTTGTGTAGTTTAGAACGCTTTTTTGTTAAAAATTGTTTTATAGAATGTATGGTTTTTAATTCCTTAACATTAATTAAGTTTGGATACTTCAGCAAATTATTTTTGTCACATGTAATCAAATATGTAACCTTGTATAGTACGATAACTGTGTTAATAAACTATTAATTACTATATTGTAAATTAATAATTGCAGCTGAAAGCTTATATTTTATTGTCTTTTAAAAATGATAAGGTATGAAACATTTGCCTTCGTTATTAACTTATTCTTTATTTTAACTTCGTAAAATATTTAAACTGATAAATTTCTAATTTAATTTTTTGATTCTAATTTATGAATTTATATTACATTTTCAGACTTAAAAACCATTATCTATAAAAGATGAAAGTTTTCCAAAATAATACTCATAATTATAATTTTTTGAAAATCTTTGTGGTCTCAATTTTATTCATATTTTATATGTATTGTTTAGATAATGTTAGTTATAATTTTTAATAAGAGTGATTATTAATGTTTTAGATCTTAGCATTTTAATTTATATTTAATGTATTTTTAATATTATTTTAAATCCATATTTTTTTTAAGTATTGTAATTCATATTTAAATGTATAAATGCTTTAAAGAAAATTTTATTTTGCATTCTTATATTATTTACTAATGCAAATATTAACAGAATTCAAATATATTTTATTTTTAACTGCAGTGTATACTGACTGGGAAAATACTTTAACTTGGAGATACTTGGAAATAAGCAAATAAACATTATAAATGTTTTTAGCTTGTCAAATTTTAATAAATTTTTAATTGAGCTAATGAATGTATTTTCATCTTCTATAAATGTATTTAATTGTTAAAAGATTATCCTGTTATTTAAAATTGATTGTATTTGGAATATTTATTTTAACAATATATCTCCAATATGTATCCTTAACTTCCATTTTGAATTATGTTGTAATTTATAATCTTGTTGATAATCAAAATCACATATTTTTTCCATTTATTACTCTGTGTACATAGATTTTTATAAAAGTTGAGTATAATTTTACGGGTCAAATTTATTCATTACACATTCCAAAAAATTACACTATATATTTGCTTTCAAATTACCATTGGTCTGACGCCTGGATGTTGTTTTTGTAACGTTCACATCGTTTATATATTCTGTTGTCTTTTTTTCTAACACGTCACCTGTATAGATATTTCCGTTTTTGTTTGACAGTAATTTTTATGTAAATATAGTAACCTTTCACTTGAGTTCCTATCGTTAACCAAGATAAATCTAAGCTAGTTTCTTTCAATTCATCTTCGGTATCGCATTCCTTAACATGATTTGGTATTTCAATTAAATTTAATTTTTCTTTAGAAAAATCATGTGATTAATCTATACATTTTGATGACATTGTTTTGAGACTTGTTTGAAAGAATAAATGATGAGATTTTTAAGCTGATTGTGTTTTCTATCGACATCAATATAAAAAAATAAAGTGGTGGAATCCATTAAAATAGAAAATTTTTGCAATGTAAAAATGCTCTTTTTATAATTGTAATAATCTTATAAACTAGTCATACTGTCTGATGCTTCTTGGTTTAGATTACAGTACATACATCTTTTGGAAAATGATTTCTTATACTTTTAATGTACTGAATTGGGTGAATTAAAGGTATAATTATATATGATTACAACTTATGTTAGAATTAACAAGCTTTTTATATGTTCATTAAATGCTTCATTAAATAAATTTTTTATCCAGTATCAATAACTTAAAGCTTTTATTATTGATATTTTTATTTCTAAACAAATGTATGCATTAAACATTTTGAACTTTCTTAGCTTACGCTGTAAAATGTTAAAAAAATTGAGTATCATATTAATGAAAAATCAAAAAAGAATTTTACATTCTAATCTATAAAACATGGAAGTATTTTAAAAATTTAAAATACCCTCAATGAGAAAGATGTATTTGTTCTTCAAATGATGCTATTAATTTAAAAAAAGTTGTGAGATAAAGCCAGTAAAAGAAAATCTACTTTTAACTGTAAATGTTCATAGAATATTATATATTTAGCATTATTCAACGTGATTTCAGTTGCTAAAATAATTCAAACTATTACAGCAAGAATCAGTGTAACTACTTCCAGCTCTTTATATCTAATTTTATCTTCATATTTAATTTAAAAATTACTTAACAAGTTTAAATGCTAAAATAATTCAAACTATTACGGCAAGAATCAGTGTAACTTCCAGCTCTTTATATCTAATTTTATCTTCATATTTAATTTAAAAATTACTTAACAAGTTTAAATGCTAAAATAATTCAAACTATTACGGCAAGAATCAGTGTAACTTCCAGCTCTTTATATCTAATTTTATCTTCATATTTAATTTAAAAATTACTTAACAAGTTTAAATGCTAAAATGATTCAAACTGTTACAGCAAGAATCAGTGTAACTTCCTGCTCTTTATATCTAATTTTATCTATTTATAAATTATCTAACAATTTTAGTTTATTTTTACCAATGTAGAATGCTTATAGAGAAATCGGTGTGATAATTTAATAATTATTAAAATGAATGTCACTGACATTTAGAAAAACTTATTAGTTAAGGGTGAAAGAATTCATTAATAGATTATTTAGGTTCAGTCTAGGACGCCATCTAACGGGATTTCTTTTAAAACATTATAAACGGGTATTTCTTAAGTTTGACAATTTCATTTCGAATCAAAATAAGTTGACTCTAAGGCAGTGTCACGCTTTAGCTCTAATCATCAAGATTTAAAAGACTGTATTCATTAGAAAGGATGCCTGTATATATTCCGAGATGTCTGTCAGTCCATTGCATTTTGTTAGCTCGGTGCATTCGAGAGAGGTCACACACTGTCATTTGTTTTCCCATCTTGCATGCGGTACTGTGTTCTTCACTGCTGCGATTGTGTGAAATGTTTTATAATTATTTTTATGCTATTATGTCTATATTTTTAACTTGTTTTGATGTTTACATTTCTTTGTAAGAAAAGAGTATTCCATGTTCATATGTGTAAATATGTAAAGGAATAACATGTTGCGCCATGTGAATATTGATAAATAAAAGTTGTAAACTTTTTATCTCAGTCTTTTTTTTTTCATTCACTTTTGCCGTTTTTAATTCTTTAGTCTCACTTGAATTACAATGGATTAAAAATTTGCTTGTAAATTTTTTTTTGAAAGCTATAGTACAAGTGCTGAACAGAATAGATGAGGTATAGTTCTTTTATATATTTGTTAGAACAAGATTACAAACTTTTGAAACATCCTATAATATTTACATAAGAAATTCTTAAAAAATATATTGAGAAAACCCAACTAATGAATGTTTGTAATGTATTAAATATTATCTGACACACATATATAAATTTATACGTATTTAATTAACATAAATACTTTGCACTTTTCTGCCTTTTATAACTGCTTTTTCATCACCTAATCTTTCAATCATGAGAATTTCATACATCTTTTGGTACAGATAAAGTATAACCCAGAATGCCAAATTCTGAGTTTTGTCATTTTTTGGCGGATTTTCTTATGTATCTGGCAACCTGACTTTTATTATGTCATAGATATGGAGACTTATAAAATTTATGCAAAAAAATTCTATTTTGGTAACCCTAGTGTTTACGTCATCGCACTCGTCATAATACGTCTTCTTGGCAACATTTCTTAATCGCCAAAAAAAATTCAGAATTTGGCATCCTGGATGTGTGCCATCATGTTATATGCAAGTTAGAGCAACAATCGATCACTGTACAAGAAAATTATAAAAAATATCCCTCTTTTAATCGGATATTTGTCACTTGGTATGGGAATAAATGGAATCTTACAGAAATAGATTTGTGTCTTTTCAACATTTCTTCATCGCCAAAAAATTCACAATTTGGAATTCTGGATTATAGGCATCTGTGCTCATCTTCTATAATTTGCCACACAAAAAATATCTAATATTTCCGACTTCATCATTTGCTTGAAAACTTGTATATTATTTCGCAATTGAAAATAACTATAGCATTCAAATACTTAATTCTTGCAAAGTTATTCTAATTTTAAGCACTACGTTTTTTGTCTTAATATTTCGAGATTTCTGCATTGCTGTATATTAATGAAAACAATAAATTACTGATCAATGTCAGATGACACTTCTTTTAAATTAATCACATGATTTAAAGCACGCATTTCAGATTTATTTTGAAAAAAAAAAGAATGCTTGCATTTATCCTTCCTTGAAATAGTTTCCTTTAACATATTTTTTATCAATTTTACAAAGAAATCCCACTTTTTAATCCTATGAATAACCATTAGTTCTTTCTTAATCTCTTAATAATTATTGTTATTAGATTTTTATTATAATAAATGTGTTATTTTGTGCAAATTCTATATACCTCTTCTCAAAAAATGTTTAGTTATTTTACAGTCTTAATATTAAATTATTTTACTGTCTTATATTAATCGGTTATTACTTTTGCTTAAAAATTCTTCCAGAATAATTACTTTAAAAAATAAGTGAGCATTGTTTATTAACATTTTAATTTTTATAAAACGTATACATTTTTCTTGCAAAATATTTAGAATTTCATTAATATTTATATAATAAATAATTAAAGTAATAATTTGATAAAAATAAATATTAAAAAATATCAAATAAATAATAAAAAGATTTATTGAGGTAATTGTCAAAATTGTTTCTTTGCTATGTTAATAATTATTTTTTGAATAAAAAATTCAACATATGAATTCTATTTAAAACGTTATTCAACATTTTCTAATTTTAAATAAAATTTGCATGTAGTTTATGATTGGTTAAGTTACAAATATAAGAATATTATTTAAGTTATTAAAAAAATTATTCAGATATTTATAATCCATTCACTAGAATTCATTATTCACCCAAGATTAAAGTAGTTCAGTGAAAAAATCAAAAATATTACCTCATATATTTTTAAATACCTAAATATTATTGTTATGAAAATTACTACAAATTCAAAATTGTACTAAATCTAACTTGCACATTATAAATATTGTTAAATCATTTCTATTCAGTTTATAATTATTTAATGTGTTTGAAATAGTTAAAAATCTCATTAGAAAAAAACGAGCAACGTACCATATTGAAGATTTTATAAAAGAATTTTATTAAAAATCTCAGTTATTGTATAAAAATTTAAAAAAAAATCCATTAAATCTGCATAAATAAAAATTACTTAAGCCAAGCTATTTTTAAAATTAACCATAAAATTAGTACAAACTTTTTCCTAGAAATTGAAATTGTTAATAAAATACAAAACAGTTTTAATCATACGATCTTAAGAATTATATTTTCATAACAAATTGAATAAATATAATTTAGAACGAAAATTTTTTTCTTTTGAAAATTAAACTCTAGATGATTTTCTGCCATATAGGTGATTTTCTGGCATCTGTTAATAAAACAATAAAACAAATAATTTTTCTTAGAATATAATAAATTTATAATTGTTTAATCAAATTTAAAAAATTTTCGTATTATAACAGGCATGGTTTTAACAGATAATAACTAATAATATTCTGTTTGCTACATTTTATATTCCATTAGAAAGATAAATAAAAATTTGACAGCATTTCTTAATTTAGCATTTTAATGATTTCTAATCAATAAATATTGCACAAAAACGATATACATTAATTGTTGCTTATAACATTAATTTATGTAATAAGATTTTCAAGTACGTTTTTTGTCAGTATATGTCTTATTTCACTGTTGACATTTTCACGGTTTGAGAGTTAACATTTTGCAAAGCTTTACATTTGTTGCCAGCAATTCTCATAGTCTTAAATATTTAAAATGTGGAGACCTTTTTTACTATCTCAATGCAACTTTAAAATTATTCTATACATTTGCTTAAATAAAATAGTTATGGAATAAAATATGTCTGACACTGAGGATATATAAAAATTGAAATCATCGCTTTAAATGATTGATTTTTAAATCATTGTTATTTTTATTTCAAATTACAGAAAGGTGTGCAACTTCATTGCTGCGTTTCAAACCTATTTAATTATATCTCTAAGAATTTTTTTATTAAACTTTAATTGAGATAATTATTTTATCACAAACAATACCAATCAGTTGTATCGAAAACAATCATTATTATGCAATTATTATTTCCATCTGCTCATCTAAGGTGCAGTTCTTCTCAATAAAGGAACGTGGTTTGTGTGTGATTGATAATGAATGCAAGTGGTGTTGATAGTTTGTTTATTTTAATAGATAAAAAATTCAGTTTTGAAAAATTTGCTTCACTAAATTGTTATTGTATTTCTCTTTTTGATGATGAAATAAGTTAAAAACTTTCATTTATATATATAAATGATTTTTAATGTTTTTTTAAATTATTATGACACAGAGTAAAGGAAATAAATTGTTCGTTCGTTTTCTTTAGTTCAATTTTCCTTTTAGATGCATTATATTTATTTTAAATTTGCACTTGAAATGATAACCAAAGGCTAAAAACTTTATTCACTTTTAGTAACTCAGGTTATCTAAAGCAGACTGTATATTTCAGGTTTATATTAAGTGTGCTATAATGAAGATTAATTTTTATGGATGTAACATTTTTATTAGTATTTTCAGTACAATTTTCTAAATAAAACTTTCTTGCCATAAAGTCTGTTTCAATAGGAATTTTTACTATAATGTTAATAAGTAATAATAATTATATGAAACAAATTTTGGAAAAGCAATGGAAAATATGTTTATTCATCTTCATCAAAATAAGCACTGACAAAGTAAAAGAAATTGAATATTTTGCTTACATTCACTCAAAATCCTACTCTACTATTTAAACTGTTTAGTCTCTTCATTAAACTGATTTTTATCGTAAATTGATGATAATGAATAACAGATCGCTCGGTTTTTAATTTAAAACAAATTTAATATTCCATATTCAAATGAGATTTATTAAAAAAAATTAAAGCTTATCTCTGAATTCTTTCTCGTTTTCTTGTCTACGCGATTAAATTACTTTTCAAATTGTTCTTTGGTTGGCTTTTATTAACAATTGAAAAGTATTCTTTACAATAACTGTTTCAATATTTGACCTTCAATAATGAAAGTATTCAAATTAAAACATTGTTTATTTGAGTTTTTATGCATTTTTCTTAACTGCGGATTAAAAAATTCTGTGGAATACAATCACATTTTTTTTTACTTTCTTCCACACAGTAAATTTTTACATGCAAAAGGAAAATAAATTGATGATAGCAAAAATATAAAATGAATATTGAGGAATATATGTTATTTATTATATTGAGGTATCAAAAGTGTCCTTTAAATAAGTAACATATTAAATTTCAAAGTTAATATAACAAAATAACTTTAATCAAATATATTCATTCTAAACATTGTTTCATTTTTATGAATACTTGACAGATTGTTTTTTCACTCATAAGCCAGCGAAAACAAAAATATATATTCATTTAAAAGTTAAAACTACATCACTAAATTGAAATTATATCAACATTTATTAAAGAGGCGAATGCAAAATGCAGATCGAGTGTGTCATTGTTATAATTATTATTGGAAAAATATCTCTGCATAGAAGGAGAAACTAAAAACAAGTAATATTGTAGATGTATCTTTTGCCTTATATTCAAAACAAGCATCTGAAACTGAGTAAACAAATGCCTGAATAGACATAGTTTAGATAAAGAAAACTCTGTTATTTTTGATGATATTATGAATAAATTACAGAAGAAGAATTCTACATTGTACCAGGTTTCAAACCTACCTACGTTAGATCATTTTTTATACACGCTGCTTAATTCGTCGGAGACATACGATTCAAAGTGGATTCCGTATCGCTACTAGCTTCTATATATGTGATGTGAGAATCAAACCCAGGAACAGTTGAGCTGGAGATGTAACTTCAAACAATCAACTACCCATTCGGCTATGTATCTCTGATAATAAAAATAAACAGTGTAGTGAAGAATATTTTATTCTGTAGCACGTTACCGATAAATAGAATAATTTGAAACATAGCTATAGAGTTAATGTAAACTCTTGACAATTTACAAAATATTTTCCCTTTTCAACCGAAATGATAACTTAAATTTCAACTGTCAAGTATATAAAATCGAAAAACTCCTACTAAAATTAATAAAAGTCATTTAAATATAAAAAAGCACAATATTTCATTTTTCTCTTTCAGCATCGCATTATATAATGGGTAGTTTATTAGCTTTTGGTGCTTACCAGTAATAGTGATAGACTTAAAAACTGCTTACTGCATACTCAATGAAGAAGGAAAAGACACTACCATTTCAAAACTTTTATATAAATGATGTGTAATAATAGGTTTCCAATAGTATATATATTGGCACAAATGCCGTATAATCCAGTATCGTAAATTCCGAATTTTTTGGCGATGGATAAATGTTGCCAAGATGACATATTATGACGTGTGTGATGATGTAAATATTAGGGTTGTCAAAACATAATTTTGTGCATTATTCTTATCGGTATCCATATCTATGATGTAATAAAAATCAGGTTTCCACATACATGAGAAAATCTGCCAAAAAAAAAAAATCACCAAACTCAGAATTTGGCATCCTGTATTGTACGGCATGTGTGCATAGTGCATATATATATATATGTATATATATATATATATATATATATATATATATATCCTATATATATATATATAGATATATACTATATATACTATATATATATATAGATATCATATATATATATATCATATATATATATGACTACATTATTTGAAAGCTTAGAGTTCATGTACAACAACTACAGGAATTCGAAGCTATTTTTTGTATACAGCGATCTCTCTATTTCGTAAAGTTCGAATGTGTATGTAAAATATATAGTTTAGACTTATTCCCTCGAGTGTAACAAAATTTTGTTCAGAGAAGATGGCAGCCAGGATATCTGTTGCATTAAATCATTTTAAGGTTTTTCAGTTCATTCTTAAATACATATATATCTACAGGTATAAACAGGACTGTTATCACCTTGAAAGAGAGGTTATTCTCCAGAGAAATCATGTTAGACAAACGGATAGAGTTCATCGGCAGAAGTGCTCTGGTAGTTTGAAACTATTATTCATTCACACAAAAGAATCAAGTGACTAAATTTGCTCCTAGATAATATACTTCAAATCATGAGAGAACCATCACTTTGTTTCACAGTTGCAGATTTGCTTTATTTAAGGATTCTTGTCAATCGTCAGTGGTCCCTTTCTTCTTTCATGAACGTATTTACGGTTATTTGAGATAACCGTAAAATAGTCGTATGCGAAGTTCAAAGTTTCATTGGTACCTCAGCGATGTTAAGCCCACCGTCACTCGTATGCTGATAATAACATGAAATTTTTTGTTAAATTACCTTGCTATTTATTTTGCTTCTCTAAGTATATAAAGACTAAATTGTTTGATTTTTTTTAATTGGAATAAATTATAGTGATTTTGTCATATATTAGAATTGGATGTTTCCTTTGTTGATCAATTGATAGTGATGTTATATTTTTGGGAAGAATTATTAACAATAAGAGAGAGAAAAAACTTTAAATGATATTTAAAGCTTATTTACTATAAAAGTAAAATTGATAAATATTAAAAAATGTATCTGGCAAACAGATAGGCTTCGAAATTTGAATTTTATTTATTTATCTTCCAACCTCAACCTCTATACTAATAAAAAATCACTAAGTAACAAATTAGAGATTCTTTTTTTATTCAGATTTAACTTAAATAACACCAGCTATCTTCATTACTATGTACTGATTTATAGACAAGAAGGTAATGGAAAATTAATGTTGCCAATTCAAGAATTTTACGTTATTGTTCATACTGCATGCAGATTTATGATAAATTATGAACATATTTCTATGTAATTTATTTTGGTTCTGTATTTATTATAAAATGTGTCTAAAATCCGAAAAAAATATTTTTGGTCCATAATTGAAAGTTACATACGCAATTTTTACGATAATAATATATTCCACGAAATTTCTGTCATTTTTGAAGTTCAAATATTGCATTAAAATGATATTTTTAATATCATTATAATACCCAAATGTTGTGTAATTGTTAATTTATTCATAAAAAAGGAGAGAATCATTTGTAAATAAAAAAGAAATACTCAAAATCGTTACATGTTTTTTTCCAAAATTTTTAGCATAAGGGTAATTCTAATATATTTTTAAAATCTCAAAAAAAAAAATCAAAATTTTATGACAGTAAGCATTTTACTTAGTAATTTTTTCTTACGTTTGATTATTGTTTTCTTGACACTATATGTATACATATTATATACATATATATATATATATATATATATATATATATATATATATATATATATATATATATATATATATATATATATATATATATATATATATATATATATATATATATATATATATATATATATATATATATATATATATATATATATATATATATATATATATATATATATATATATATATATATATATATATATATATAAGTATATAAGCAAAATCTGATGATTCTCTGAAAAACAAAGAAAGACTCATATTGTTATAAAATTGCTTGATTCAATTTATCATATTTTTCTAAGTGCTATTATTCTTTAGATTTGTTTGAAAGATATTGAGAATTTTTTTTGTTTATTTTTCGCGACAATATTGTTTGATTGTAATTGAATGCGATTTTTATATTCTTTAAGTACTTCCGAAAATTCATCTGTGACCAAATCAATATATATATATTTTTTGTCAACGGTTTTACAAAAATCTGATTCAAACAATAAATTTTTTTATCGATTTAAATTAATGAATTATAAAATTATGTCATTATTATTAATCATTGAACCGAAATCCCGTAAAAATGGCAATGTTTTTTAATTATAAATATTTGCAAACAGGAAAACTTATGAAATTAAACTTACTGTGTTGCCTCTCTATTTAAATATAATTTATATGAATGATGCCCAGTCATCATAAATCCCCAAAATTTCTGTGACAACTTTAATTATTTTATTGATTATTAGAAAAGTAACTGAACAATCTACATAAATCAAATACCAAAAATGAGCTCTACTGTTTAGATACATTATACAAAAAAATAAACAGTATGATTTTCAAAGTTTATTTATTTATGAAATAAAA